>VZSJ01001213.1:0-13544 GCA_013398405.1 Pheucticus melanocephalus
TTCCCAGCATTATCTGTGCATCTAAATTTTTTTTTCGAGGACCACAGAAGTGAGGGAGGAAACCCAAGATGAAGAGTTGCAACATTGAAAACACCCACTAATTCTGGGACATAATAGCAACATAATCCATGTCATTATGCAGCCCATTTTCCCATCCTTATAGCAAGGATTTGCAATGGAAAAATGCTCCACTGCATTAATCCACCTCTGGCAGGGGCAGTGGAAAGGTTCCACTCCTGGCCTGGGTTACTCCTGGCATTGGTGAAGACACACCAGGCACTGTGTCTGTGGCACAGCCCAGGGCAGGGCGTCAGGAAAGGATTTGTTTTCTGGGAAAATTTCTCGAGGAGATGATGCTGCATAGACAAATTCTCCCACTCCTCTTTGGTGGAATCATTTTTCAGCACTATTAGAGCTCTGCATCTTCCACACTAGAAAGAAAGAGTCATATTTGTGGTATTTTCAAGTGGGTGTCTGCAAAAGTTATATTATCTAATACAGTTTCTTGTTATTTTTGCTGTTTTAAAATATCAGCACTGTAAAATGTGATCACTGGGCTGTTCTAACATGTCTTGATTTAGGAGCCAACCCTGAGGGTTACAAACACAGCCCAGCAAAGCTTGGTGTTCTGCACCCTGAAACTGGCTTTGTGCTGTTCAGACAGAGCCCTGTCCATGTTGATGTGCAAGGGTTGGAAACATCAGGTCAGTGCCATGGGTCACTGCCAGCAGAAATCCCAGAATGGTTTGGGTGGGCAGGGTCCCTAAATCCCCCCCATGCCACCCCTGCCATGGCAGGGACACCTCACCACTGTCCCAGGTGCTCCCAGCCCCAGTGTCCAGCCTGGCCTTGGGCACTGCCAGGGATCCAGGGGCAGCCCCAGCTGCTCTGGGCACCTGTGCCAGGCCTGCCCACCCTGCCAGGGAACAATTCCCAATTCCCAATCTCCCATCCATCCCTGCCCTCTGGCACTGGGAGCCATTCCCTGGCTCCTGTCCCTCCATCCTTGTCCCCAGTCCCTCTGCAGCTCTCCTGGAGCCCCTTTAGGCCCTGCCAGGGGCTCTGAGCTCTCTCTGGAGCTGCTCCTGTCCAGGTGAGCCCCCCAGGTGTCCTAGGCTGGCTCTAGAGGGCTCCAGCCCTGGAGGATCTCTGTGACCTTCTCTGGATTTGCAGCAGCTGCCCCAGGTCCTCATGTTGAGGCACCCAGAGCTGGACACCATTCTCCAGGGATTGAAGGAGAATTCTCCAGGACTCTCTCAAGGAGAGAGGGGGACAATCCCCCCCTGAGCTGTTGGTGACACTCCTTGTGATGTACCCTGGGGTGCTGTTGGCTTTTTGGTGTTGGATGGCTGCTCCAGCACCTGCTGGAGTTGGCTGCAGCAGTTCTGGTCTTCCCTGGCCACTTTGGCTCACACATTTCAGTGAAACCCAAAGGTCTCACCCTGCCAGTGCCTGTACTAATTATGGCTGTTCTTAAAATGCCTCTCGTAATTCCTTCTATAAAAAGAATTTAAGGCTTGGTAGGACAAAGCCCAGTAAATCACCCTAGAGCTCAGAGCTGGGAGGGAATGTGTGTCCTTAACCCCCAGGTGCTGCTGCAGTGGCTCATCTCTGCAATTCCAGGGATTTTCAGGGAAATGGCAAATGCTCCTCAGCACCCCATGCTGGGAGAGAAAGAGTTAAATTCTAAAACCTTACCCTGTAACTGTAAATGCCATTTTTCTTTCTTCACAAATGTAACCTTTTAACATTTATTTTTAGCTTTTACATTAATATATGTAAAAATATTAAAAGCTCTTGTATATTACATTAAAAACTTATGTCAGCTGCCCTGCTTTTTCCTATTTATTAAAACTTTTCAAGCAGTGAAAACATTTTACTTGTTAATGAGGGGAAGAAGGAAAATTAATGACATAGAGCTCGGATCTTCCAAGATGTCTCCTTTTAACCATGCAAAACCAGCTCTTTTCCCACACTATGTAGTTTAATTTCTGTGTTAGGGTTCAGTAAGCAAATGCAAATAGATTTAATGATTTGCATCAGTAGATCACTTCTCAGTTTAATATCCTCTGATATTTTGGTCAAGGACTTTTTCTTTGGAAGGCTACTGCTGTTTTGTGGAGGAAAAATATTAATAATGGTGGCATTGTGAGGTTCAAGTAAAGCAGGGGAAATGTATAACTTATTCAAAAGCAGCATCTCCCATTATCTCCTCACTAAGATCATGCAGTGGAAAAAGTTATCAGGGAAAAGACACTTAAGAAATAATTGTGAATTGCAGATCATATTAAACATTTAGTGCTGCTTTCCATCCCACATCTCATTTTCTATCAGAGTGTTCAGAGGCTGATCAGATTGGCAGTGGTGAGAGGGGCCTCTCGCTGGGATGGGGAATTGTCTTCTCCCCACCAGGAATAAACAGGAGCTGTTCCACCAGTCCAGGCTTGGAATGGCTTCATTGCAGCCTGCAGTATTTGCCTTACTTAAATCCAGCTTCCCAAAATTCCTTAAAATGTCTATTCATTAAATGAAAATAGTTCCAAGGATGGATCTCTTGTAGATCGACCCCACCAGCTCGTCTTTGCTGGTTCTCACTGATTCTGGGTAAGAAATAAATTCCTGTTGACTTTTGAGAAATTTAAACCTGTTTAGTGCACATAAATTCTTCAAGTGATAAGTACTCATTATTGCCTCGTTGATTACTAAAATGGGCACTTGCTGGTGATAAAAACTTCTTGATTGCTTCTTAATTTCTGAATAACTGTTGTGGTCAGCTGAGCAAGTGAGGTTTGGAGCATTTCTCAATTTATTTGGTTAATTGTGACCTTTGAGAGGCTTATTGCTGTAGGCTGCTGATATATGTAAATTGTCACTTGCACTAATAGATTTCTAGATCGTGTTTTATTTTCCTGTTATTATCATCATAATGTAGATTGAGACACAAAGTCAGAATTGTCTGCAGGCTGTGGCAGAGGACTTTCCTTCTGCCAGCTCAGAGCAAGAAATAATGAGATTAAGTTAGAAACTTTGTCCTTTAGGTTCCCAGTCAGTTGTTTTCCTGTCATTTGTTTTTCCTGTGCTTTATTGATGCCCGTCCCCCTGGCTTTGTCATGCCAGAGTTGGGTTTTGCTTGTGCTCAGGTGATGATGATGAACAGCCTCTCAGAGTATCCTGCTGCTGGCCATGCTCCATCAGTGTCACAGCCCGACAGGGTGCAGGACTTTATTGTTTCATAGGTGCTCCCGTGCAGCTGCTGCTTCCACATGTGCACACACACACACAGATTTCATCGTGGAGAGGCTGGGCAGAGCTGCCAGGGTGGCTCCCGTGGTCAGGAATGGTGTCCAGTGCTCCCTGGCAGAGTTTTAGCTGGGAAAATGCTGACTGCTTCCTACTCCAGGTGGAAAGCCTGTCCAGAATTTGAAGGAGAGCGTTCAAAAAGATGATGTTTTTTCCAAATTCATGGACCCACATGAGTAAAGGTCTTGTTATGTTTCAGGACCAAGCTGGTATGCTGCCTACCTTAGGAAAATTTAGAATCTACAGGTTGTCCATGCAGATTTTTTATCTGGGCAATACACTGATATTCCAAGTCTTTTATTTCAGGCATTGAAATCACTGAAAGGCCTTTTAAGTTCCCTTGAAGACAGATCCTCTTTTAGACATTCCTGCTCCAGTAGGAAATGTCTGGGTTGTCCCTAAGAGTGGGGTCAGGGTTATATCCCAGGTAGCTGCCCAGGAGAACGAGTCTCCCTGGAAGAGTGGTGGTTCCTGGATGAGAACATCAAAGCATTCCTGGTGCTCCCTAGGAACCCTCATGGCCATGAGACCTCTGCATTTATTGCTGTGTGAAGCATCATGGAAGGACAGCAGGGTTTTGATGGTCACCAGGCACAGAGCTCCTGGGGTACAGGATGCTGTAGGAAACCATGGAATCACCATCCCTGAAAGTGTTCCAGAACCATGTGGACATGGCACTTGAGGACATGGTTTAAAGATGAACATGGTGGTGCTGGTTGATGGTTGGACTTGATGTTCTTAAGGGTCTGTTCCAGCCTTAACAATTCTGTGGTTCTTTGATTTTATTAATATATAAAATACAACTGTGCTGACCAAAAACTTTCAGCTGGATAACTACACTAAATATCCTGGTGTGTAGATGGCTGGATAAGTGGACAAAGGAGGATGGAAAATATTTCTTGCTTTATTTTTTAAGCTCTTCAAGTTCAATGATCTGACTTGGGGGGAGGAGTTGTGGAAAGTTTAAACGCTGTATGAAACTTGGCCATAAATATAAATCAGCTCCTATTAAGGCAATTTGAGCTGTAATACCTCAATAATTTGCAAGTAGTCATTCTTCACGCTCCTGAATGTTCTTCACCTCTGAGAAGAGTTTGTTCTAATTTTAAATGGACACCTGAAGAATATAGAAAATGTCTTCTGTTTGTACCTCTGGAATTCCAAAGCCCACACTGACCTGATCATTTCACCATGGACTGTCTTGGCTCTCTCTACCTCCACCTGAGTTCTTTAAATCAGCCTGGTTTGCTTTAATTTCTTCTGCTCATGGTGGCAGGGATGACAAACCAAGGTGGGTGCAGTTGTTTGTGGGGTTTTTATTGATTTCTTGAATATTTTGGGAGGTTTTTCTGCCTTTGCTGCTGTGGTTGTGCTAAAGCAGATCCCATTTTCCTGTCGGTCATGGTCGGGATCACCTCTCAGCTCCTGCAGGTCAGAAGTTCTCTGCAGGCTGGCTAATATTGCTTGTGACTCTGAGCTTGTCCAGATGCTCCTCATTGATGCAGAAATCCTCTGGGCTTTGAGATTTATGTCCCAGTGTGGAACAGAGGATATCCTCAGGGTTGGGATAGTGTGTCCCGCTTCCTGCCTGTTCTGGGAAATACGTCTTGGAATTCTTTCTCGTAGGACTTGCAGCAAAACAAAAGCAGACAGGAACAAGAAAAACCTTCCTGATAGGTGTGGTTGCCAGTGCATGCAGGTAATTTGAAAATTAACAAGGAATCTGTTGTCTGAAGTGAGGATAAATCACGATAAAAAGATGTCAAGTGGCCAAGAAAACAACCCCCAGGTATAACAAAGCTGAAGGAAAACAAAAATACACATTCTTGATAACACTTTTTATTTGCTGATAGTTCACATCTGGGATGAGGCAGACTGAGCTTCCCTCTGATGTGGATCTAGAATATTGAATTCTTTTACAAGCTAAAAAATTGCCTGTACAGTAAAATGTCACACTTTGAAAGCTGTGTCACCCAAACAGTTACTTTTGGGGATTTTTAGTACTGAAGATTTGCTGCTTTTTTGTTGTTGTTTGATATGTTGTAACTTGTACAGGAGTGGCAATGAAGGGCTGCTTTAGGTTGCATCTGGATCACTAAAGGTATTGCTGAATTATATAATTTACTTGTTGATATTTATTCCAAAAGCTTGCTGCATCTTAATTGTTAGTTTTGTGGAAGTCTTGAAAAGAGCCATCAGAATGAGCACTTATTTAATAATTTATTACATATTAGCATTGCAGAAGGAATGAAATAAATCCTATTGATTCCTCCACTTCTTTGCACTACCTTTTTGCTTTGTCTGCATTCACATTGTAACTTTGTCTTCACTCCATCCATTTCTTTCAGGTCTATCACTTGTTATCAAAATTCCATGGTAATTAGGATGATTTGTAACCAAGGGAACTCTAACTCACACGACTGCAGGCTCTGGCAGAGTGGCCCTGGCAGAATTGGAAGGTCTGCTTTGTTTTGGGCTGCAGAAGACACATCTGTGAACATTATTGGGAAATACCTTTTTATTCATCCAGCACTTCTAAATTGGGAGTCTTGTTAAGGAATGCCTTCCCATCTCACGTGAGCATGACTCATTATTTCAGTACATTTTTCCTGCTTTTCGGAGGTGATTCTTTTCTCTGGCAACTTCTGAATGTTCAACCATGATAAAGTTGTGAAATGTTGTTTGTTGTGCAGGGAAAACACCCATCCTTCTCCTGGTGTGAAGGCATTTCTGCAGCCTGAACGGAGAAGGAAATATTTTTTCTTTTGGAATAGGAAAAAATTGATTCCAGAAAAAAAATTATATTTTTGGAGGAGTTTATTTTTCAAGCCATAGATATTAATGTAATGCATGGCTGGAGGCCTCCAGTCATGGAGCAGCTTTCAGGTCTCCAGTAATGGAACAGTTAAATTATGCCACAGCTGACCTCACAAAAAGCCCTGAGCTCTAAGGGGAGGTTGAAATCCATCCAATGTCCTTTAGCTTTGTTCTGGAAAACCTCATTTAGAGTGAAGCCCTCTTTGGTTTGCAAGGGCTGAAGCAGCACAAACGCTGCTCTGTTTGCAAGATACAATATTTAGCCATAATGCAGATGCCTTCCCTTGTAATGGATGTGAATGGACCTCACATGAATGCCAATGAATGTGTAGAGAAAAATTAAGCTGCCATTTACTGCTGTTATTGAATGTTTTACAACAGAATTGCTGCCAGTTGTGTGAGGTCTTAAGTGTTTGACATCAACTCCAATACTGCTGGAGTGTGGATTTGGATCTTCATGTACCAAGAAAAAGTTTCCCATCTTTGTTGTCTTAAAATATCTTCAAGGATAAGAAACTGCCTGGAGCTTGTGACTTGAGTTTAGGAATGTTGGATGAGGGGAAAGAGTTGATGGCAGGGTTTTAAAAAGGCATGAAAATATAGCCAGTTGTGTTAATGAGTGTCCTTGCTGAAGATTTAAGCTCATACACTTTTTAGTGTTTTTCTCCTGTACCTAAACACATTCCAGTGTGTTTTATTTGAGCTGCTTTTGTTCAGGCGTCTTAGGATCAGAATCTCAGGTTGATTTGCATTGGGAGGAACCTTAAATCCCACCCAGTGCCAGCCCTGCCATGGCAGGGACACCTCCCACTGTCCCAGGTGCTCCCAGCCCCAGTGTCCAGCCTGGCCTTGGGCACTGCCAGGGATCCAGGGGCAGCCCCAGCTGCTCTGGGCACCTGTGCCAGGGCTGCCCACCCTGCCAGGGAAGGATTTCTTCCCAATCTCTAATCCAAGCCCTCCCTCTGTCAGTTCAGAACTGAGTTGTGCTTGGAAGCTCCAGGGTTTGTGCTGAGGAGCAGCGAGTGGTGCAGAAATGGCACAGGAGCCCTGGGAGATGGAGCAGCAGCAGCAGCAGCACATCTCCCTGGGCAGGACAGTCGTGCTCCAGCCAGCACTGCTGGGGTACCTGCGTCAGACCTGTGTGGAATTTCCTTGGAGCACTGTGAGCATCCCTGTCTGCCTCTGTCCCTGGAGCTGTGGCAGTAGTAACAGACTGCACGTGTCTGTGGTCAGCCTTCATCTCTTGTCTTCCTCAGGTGCTGGAGAGGACCACGAGGTGACTGCAGGGCAGCTGAAACAATTTCCAGGGAGAGGGGAGTGGTGGGGCATTGCAGGGAAGGAGCAGTGACAGCAGTGATCTGTCAGTGTGAACTGGAATCCAGTCCTGGCTCCTTTGGGCTGGGCTGGGAGGGTGGGTGGATGTGTGGCAGCTGGTGGCAGTCCTGGAGGAGAGGGGACATGGAGAGTCCTGTCCTGTCCCCTGCAGGAAGTGGCACCTCACCTGAGCACTGCCATGTGTGATGCTCCTCTGGCATTCATGCTGAGTTTGCTCACTCAGCATTGATGTTTGGCATTCTGGGGTGGCAGTAAGTGAGCAGTTAATGTGGGACACCACAGGAACAGCGAGGTGGGTGCAAAACCTCAAAGAAATGAGGCTTTTGTTCGCCTGGGACAGCTTTCTGGTGTAGTGGATGCAAAACTAGGATTATCTTCATCACATTGGTGCCTTCCCCAAAACCCTTGTGCTGGCACAGCACTGGGCTGGTTTTCCCGAATGGAAGAGGTGATTTTTAGGACATGGAGCTGCACGTGGCCATGCTGGGAATGAGTCCCTGTAGCTCCCAGGCTGTGTGGCTAAAATGTCTCCTGAAAATGTCCCTGTGCTCCTGGAAGTTTGAAGCAGTGCAGCAGGATGAACACCCCCTCCGTGTACAGTAGGAACTGTTTTGTGAGTATTCTGAACTTTTCTCTCCGTATTTACAGCTTTGTGCTTGAAAGAGGGTTGAATATTGACCTAATTTGTCTTTTGAAAGGACACAGAGTTTTACTGGAATACTTATGCTATTGGAGTAGACAAATGCAGGTACTATTCCTTGGGTAGCCTCTGCAGAAGGTTGATGTGCTCTAAGATTTACTGTGCATCACCTTAGCCATCATTCCCATAAGTATTAATTTTAACTCCACTAATAAGAAACTGAACAAAAGTGGAATTATGAGTTCAGTAGTATTCTATGAAAGGTCAGTTGTTAAAAAGGCAGAGTCTGACATTCTGTGAAAAAGGTGCCTTCATTAATCATCCTGATAGGATAGCATAGGATATTCTTGACCAATACCCACCATCCTGGCTGTGCAATGTGCTGAATTCCATGTAGAAAAACAAGGATTAGGTGAAGAAATGCACAGTGACCATTTTTTACTACTGTAACGTTACTATTTCTTTATTCAAAGTACAGAAAAATTAATGGAGTCTCTTTTATTAGGCAGGCTGTCACAATTTTAAAAGTTTGTTAATTTTATAGAATCTTACATTGTTATGGGAGTAATATTTAAATACACAATCTGTAAGAATATAAATGCAGTAATACCAAACACCAATATTAATGTAATTTATAAAGTATTTATGACCTCTTAGAAGAATTTTCTTATTATGTTGTTTAAATATGCAGTTTTGCTACACAATAATTCATCTCTGTAAATCCTGAACGATTACTCCTCTATGAACCCAGCAGTTTTAATTGCCAAGTAAAATGTTTTCCTGGGTGAAATTATTATATTGAATTGTTTGTGTGTTTTTCCTTGTCCACCACAGTGATGGCAATTTGAAAGTTAATACAAATTATATAAATTATTAAGCACAGGCCTAGTGGAACATTAATCAGGAGAACATCTTTATTGTGACCGTTCCTGACAGATTATGTTCACCATGATGCCCATTAATGCACTGCATTGTGAGAGCCCATGTCCATTACAGAATCCCCTTTGTTACCAGTGTCAGGTCTAATTCAGGGCAGCAAATCTCAGGCCAGGTTGAATATCTTTTGGATTTTTGATGGAAAAATGCTGTTTTGGAAGCGAGGGACCTCACCTGTCTAATTCTCTCCAGGTTGTTAGCCTGTGTAGCAGACACTGTAAAATGCAAAGTCTGCAGTAGTCTTTTTCCCTTTAATGTCATAATTTTGCATAATGACTGTTTGTGCTACATTGACTAAGTCCATGGATTGCTTAACATAAGTGATTACATTTTCCTTTGATTATAAACTCCCTCCATTAGAACTACTGTAGAAAAACTTGTAAATGATTTGTTGTTCAAGCTTTCTACTTCATTAGCTCCAACCCACACTCTACAAGAGTCATTGTCTAAGAGTTACTAATATTTGTAATGAGCTGTATAATATGGGCCCTTTTACTAAATTTAAAAACAGATGGTATCTGTTAGCAACAGTTTATCATGCAAATTGAACCCTGGCAAAAATTCCTCTCAGTGGTTGCGTTGCTGTAGGCCAAATCCTGGTGTCTTGGTTGGGTTTTTGATGAAATAGCAAGAAGGAATAATTGTTGTTTTCAACACTTGTGACAGATGCAAACTAACCATGGTCAGAAGTCCCTGAGAAGTCAAAACTCCAGATTTTTCCCTCTGGTGAAAGATTTAAGTTTCCTTTCATGCCTTTAACATGTGCTTTAAGGTTTACTTTCAAAATTTACAATTTTTGCACATCTTGGCAGGTTTTAGAGCTCTGTACCTGTAATTTCTCTCATTTAATCCACCGAGCTGCTGTGAAGGAGAATTTTCCTTTTGTGAGGACTTGCACATATTGATCTCAACAAGTGGAAAGATCAGAGGATGTAATATACACATTTTTCTCAAAACTTTGAAAACAAGAGGAAAATTGGCTCACATTACGCCAGCAGTTCTGAAATTATACCTTCAAAAGAATCCTCTTGCATGGTGTGTTTGTTGCTAATCTTGCATGGGGGAAGACTTCAAAATTTAGAGTGAGGAGTCTGCTTGCAATTATATTCTTGTAATACCAATTTTCACCCTTAAACACTAGAAAATTATTATTTTTTTTTTAGTGTGAGGCATTCTGAGTGCTTGCACTTCCGTTTTGGAAGAATACAGGGTCAGTCTTGTCTTTGTGTGCTGGAATTTAATGCTAAGAAATGGCAAAATCTGATCCCTTGGCCTCAGTGTTGTGCAGTTTCTCATTGCTGTTGGTGAACAGTAATTCCCAGGATGATCTTGCTTTTCCCACTGCCCATCCCATCCATTTGGGAAGAGGCATTTTGCCCGATCAGTCCCTTTCCTGCATTCCCAGCCCTTTTTCCTCTGGAAGGGCAGGGAAGGATGTGAGATGTGACAGCAGCCAGGGAAAATAGAAGGCACCTTTTAATTTTGTCAAAAGAAGTGCTGGATATTCCCAGCCAGGAGAGTCCATTAAAGCCAGGACTGCTCCCATATGGAGAGGGGCATGGCAGGTGAGCAGAGGAGGAATTTTTGGAGACCAAGCCTAGTGTAGGTTGGAAATGATCCCAGGGAAGATGCTCTGAAGAGAGGAATCAGTTTATCAATTTATACTTGAGCTGATCTTTCCATTATAGCAAAATCTCAGGTGAATAACCATCCAAGCTGGGCACTTGTCATTAAATAGCACAAAAATCACCTTGGTAATAAGTGCTGTACACAGAAATCCAGGATGAAGGAATTTATTTGGTGGCAGACTGTTGGTCCACATGTGCTAAAATAAACACCTGTTGAGGCACAGCCATTCCTTTGGGAAGGACTTAAACCTACAGCCCTTGTCCCTAAGACTGGCCTAGGTAAACCTGAGGCTCATAATGGCTTGAGCTTATTACTAAATTATTGTTATTTAGTGGCTTATTTAATAATTTGTGGTCCAAATCAGTTGTCAAGCTCGTGGTGCAGCTGAAAAGGCGCCACACTCTGCAGAGGTGGTGGGAACTCCTCAACTCTTCCATTTAATGTGGCTCAAGGGATGGCTACTCTGACCCTTGGAATGTCCTTCTTCTGTCTCATCCACCTAAACCTGTGATTTGTCTCAGCTTTTTTAGTTGATGCTGTTTTTTAGTCCTTTTTGGTTGGCTTATATGTCCTTCCTGCCCTTCTGGAGAAGGGCTGAGGTGGACATGGCTGGTTTATTCCCATCACCCACAAATAAGAAGGTTTGAGACCCTTGGAGGAGGGTGAGACACCTAAAACAGTGTTAGTGAAATTAAATGATTAATTTTGGACCTGCATGAACAGCTAGGGCAGTCTCTGCCTGTGGGCACTGTCGTTTGGAAGATATTTTGCATCTCCCTGTGTTCCCCTCACCCTTTTTGCTGAAATAAATACAAAATAGGTGCTGTGGTGGGTGCTGTGCTCCTCCTGTGCCCCCCAAAAGTGGAGGAGCATCTCTGCTGTGGAGAGGGGGCCAGGCCCAAGCTCCCTGCTGTAAAAGCAGGGAACCAGGCAAGCCTATTCCGTGAATAAAAATGGGAAATGCATTGAAGTCCAGATACAGTATCTTTGTAGTAATAAAAGCAGTAGTACAGATTTACTGGGGAAGGAGTTTTAACTGTAATACTGTGGAATAGTGGGTTATTTTGTGTTCAAGAGCTACATTTATCACAAAAATGATGATATACAAATCACTTCCATATCACAAAATGTTCTTGGTCAAAATTGGCTTGAGGCAAGTGATATCTTCGAGTAAACAGTATATGAAGACCATATCTTAAAATGATAGATCACCTAATTTTGTTCTGACAGAGGTTTTTGCTGCAACAAACATCTGTCACTGAAATACCAATTCAGAGATATGGAAGCCAAATTGTGGAGGTTTTCCAGTATTTGTCGCTCCTAACTTAAGAACGCCACTGTTAGTCCTGCAGATATTTGGAGATAGGAGGCAGCTCGTGGGTTTAACACCTTCAAGTATTTAGTTAAGTGTTTTAAGAGGTGGAAGGGTCTTTAAATGCAGATTAGCAACTTGGGAAGGGCTTTGGACCTGTGGGAGAGAGGACAGTCTCTTAATGCAAAGGGTGTGAGTCCCAAACACGTCTGACCTGCCCTTTGAAACCAAATTTCTGACCCTGATCTACACCTGAATGTAAAATAATCATCAAAAATGGAAATTCTGTCTCAAGCATATAGAGACGTGATGAAATTTTTTTTGGAGGAGAGATGTGAAGGATTTTAATGCAGTAAAAATACAAATATCTACGGAAATACTTCTGTTTCTGTGGAAGTTATTTGTTTGTGTCTAGTTAGCAGCTAAAAAAAACTAAAGAAAAATTGCAAATCACTACTGAAATGAGTTTTTAAGTCTAGTTCGTGTTGACTTGTGGTAGGAAAATGAAATTTGGCTCCAAACTGTCACCATTCTGTGATATTTTGCAGACAGGATGAAATGGCAAATACCAGGTCCTTGGAGGAGGAAAGCACTTACTGGTCATGTCAGAAATCCTTCCAAGTTTATTATTATTATTATACATCTCATATTTTAGCCTAATTACTTTCAACCCCATTGATGTTCCTTTAACTCTCTGTTAACAAGAACATCCCTACCTCTGCAATCACTTGGGTCTCATTTAAATACATATAAATACAATATAAATATGCAAATACATAATTTAGATTTATTTAATTTTATTTTTAGTCCTTTTAAATGGTGCTGTGATCAGATCCAAAATCCAAAGGATCTGTAAGTGCTTTGTTTGCTCCTCAGATACACATTTTAGTTTATTTGAATTTCTCAAAATAAAGCTGTGTTTAAGTCACATATCTCTGGGTTAACTTCATGTGGAAAATGGAAGCCAAATTTAAGTTTGGCAAACTATAGATAATAAACAAGGTAGACCCTTAACTGGAGGGGTTTTTTCTGTGTTATCAGTCTTTATAATTACTTCATGGTTTTGTTGCATGATTTTATATGCACACTTCATGTGCTCGTTTTCGGGAGCGCACTAATCTAAATTAATAAAATAATAATAAAAAGTTGATAAAATGGTAGTTACCACTCCATGAATTCAAGCTGTTGTAAGAATTACTGCAAGTTTGGGGATGTTAATACTCAAACTACTGGGTTTCACAAGAGCATGTCCAAAAATTAATGAATTCTCTTGGAATTACTCATCTAAAGCACATTCTGAGGTCAGTTGGCACAGTACAGGAATTAAAAATCCTGCATGTTCCCCTTCAAGAATTTAAAAATATTAATCCATTTTCCACCAAAAAAAAATTAAGGAATGAACAAACAATAATTTTTATTTATTCATTCCTGTACCTTTCTAATCAATCCTGTTTACTTAATCAACATTGCCTACTGAGTTAATTCAGGTTATTGTGTCAGGACTGGTTTGATTTGGCCCAAAATCTGAGGAGCCTTTGCTGGGCAGTGTGGAGGCAGATAATTCTGTCAGATTCC
>VZSJ01001213.1:13644-31144 GCA_013398405.1 Pheucticus melanocephalus
ATGGGAATGGGAATGGAATGGAATGGGATGGGAGTGGGATGGGAATGGGAATGATGGGGATGGGAATGGAGATGGGAATGGGAATGGAATGGAATGGGATGGGGATGGGGATGGGAATGGAGATGGGAATGGGAATGGGGATGAGAATGGAGATGGGAATGGGAACAGTAATGGGAATGGGATGGGGATGGGAATGGGGATGGGAATGGAGAAGGGGATGGGAATGGGAATGGTCATGTTTTCCTCCTGCTACCATGTGGAGCTGCTCCTGTGAGCAGTCCATGTTCTTTGAAAAGCATGGACTGGTGTCACACGAGCAGCTCCTGGTGAAGAACCAGCGATGCCGAGCGCAGGTTGTGCTGTGGGCTGCAGGGAAGGGAGGAAGGGGTTAAAGAATTCATAAAAAATGAAGGATCCTAATATTAAAGTGGGGGGAAAATGTGGGTGAATGACATATTTTTTACACACCTCAACTGTCAACATTTCTAATCAAATCATCCAGCCTTCTTGCTTCTTAAATGATACAAGCAATATTTCCTGTAATAAACACCCCTAAGTCTAATGAGAGGCCCTAAGGCAACTTCAAATGTATGAATTCATTATAATTGAACAACATAATCTGCAGGGCAAAGATTCCTGCTACCCAGTCTTTTAACTTCGCACGGCTTGGGTGTTCTATGAAAAATGTTCTACATTTTGTTTACAATGTATTGCTGCTATTTGAAGTATTGTATGTTCCTGTAGTACATAAGATGGGGACGCATAATGGAGGAAAAATCAAGGAGGCAATCTTTCATTTTGTTCTGGTATGAAAAATTCAAAAGACTGAAAACTCACCCAGAGAAATTTTGCAAGCATATTATTTTCCGATGTTTCGATCAATTTGTCTGTCAACCATGCTGAGAGGTGGAAGGGGCCAGCAAAAGCAATTTAGCTTGTGAGGTCCAAAATAGAAATGTTTTAGGAAACCTTGTCACACATTATTTTTTTATATGAGAACCGCTGTGTTTTTTATTTGCTAGTCATATTATGAAGAGAAATTGGTATCAATCATCTAAATCACCTATGAATATCTGATATAACCGTTACTTTTGTGCATATAAATAAGGCAAAAAAAATATTTAAATGAAGCTTTTAAAGCATAGCAAAACCTTTGGGTAGACAACAGGCTCCCCACTCAGGTTTTCCCATCTAAAAAATATCCTGTGCGTTTTAATTGATTGTACCCAAGTGACATCATAGTGAATCATCTTGCATATGAACATATTGACCTCTCTGTGCCTTTAATTAAGCTCTGATTGCTGCACGATAAGTTTGCTGTGGATTGATAGTTGTGCCAACCCATGTTCAAACTCGATGCTCTGCATGTGTACGGGGCTGGGGAAGGAGCATATGTGCAGGAGGGAGATTAATTCCCTCATTTGGGGCTTCCTATTTGTTTATATGATAAATACGGCTCCTGTCACTGGTGAAATCTTGTCAGTGCAGCTGAAAACTGCAGGTTTAGTGGTAAACAGCAGGTTTGGTTCAGTCTCTTGCCCACTGCACTTTGCTGGCACTGAAATGTGCTGGTTTTGGAGTGATGGAGACAAAGTTCACCTGGTGACACCTGCAGGACTGGAACGTAGCTGGGGGAGGGATGTTTCCACAGGCCCAGGAGGGTGTGTGGTCACTCAGCTGAAAGCAGGAGATTGATAAGGCACAGACTGAGTGGTTTGGGTGCCCTTATTGCAGAAGTGACACTTTTGGGCAAATGCAGGGACAGGCAGCTGTGGAGTTGGTTGTTGAGGGCATTGAGTTGGCCATGAGGAGAGAGAACGGGAATGAAACAGGTGATGCAGTATTGAGTAAGAGAAAGGTCTTGGAGTAAGCACCAGAGATGTATTTGAGGGTTGAAAGGATAGAGTGGTGAAGGAATGGAGCTTTGTCAATATTTGAGATGTATGAACAAATGTAATATAAAATTCTGGTAGGGCAAGTAGGATGGTAGATGAAACTTCAGCACTGAGAGTGTGATGGGCTTGGATTCATCCAGACTCAGCAGTGTCAAGGATGACACTTTTTTAGGGGAAAGATTGTTTCTAAAGGAAAGCTGGAGAGCTGCTTCTAATGAGAGGAAGCCACAGGGGATGCCTGAAGAACAGAAAAGAGAGAACAGGGTAAACAACACAGACACGTGGTGTGATTTTTTGGCGTTGTCCTGAACAGGGCCAAGAGTCAGACTTGATCATGCTGTAGATCCCTTCTAGTGCAGGCTATTCTATGATTTGTTTTCTAGTGTTCTGTGAGCAGCAAGCCATGAGTCAGGACTGTCTCTGGTCCAGCTGGGTCAGCAGTGTCCCTCAGAGAGCAGAATCCCATTATCCTGTTCCTAATGGGAGATAGAGTGGCAGTTGTGTCTGTTCCTTGCTGACACCCTCTGGCACTCAGGGCTGGTGGTGACACTCGGAACGTGCTCCTTAATGGCTGAGCTTTTCCACTTGTTTTGTGTCTGGAATCATCTCATCCTGGTTGTTTATAGCCCTTGATGTCTCAATCTCTGTAGCCTTCTGATGTTTATATCCTTTGTCATTTTTCACTGCCTCTGGAGGAGCCCCCGAATGTCGCTGGCTCCCAGGACCGTGTGGTAGAGATTGCTGAGAAACCACCCAATTATTGCTGTTGCCTTGTGATCAGAGGCTCGTGCTGTTAGGGATGAAGACAGCCCACCTCCTCTGTTGTGCACTTTAGCCTGGGCTTTGATTTTCCCAAGGGCAGGCTTGCTGCAGCTCCCTTTGAGAGGCTGTGCCGTGGCTTGGCAGATCCCTGTCACCCCGCAGCCTCTCCCGGAGTGTCAGCCTGTCATTCCAGGCTCCCTCATATTTACTTACCTAATTCATGCTCCTTGATCATTGGAGATTGTACATTTTGAAGGATATAAACTGTTTAATTAGCACTTTTACCTCCTGTTGTTTAACATTATGTGCTGCACGTAGTGTCATGTGAAGCCTGTATGTTTATTTAATTTTCTCTTAGATCAGCTCTAGCAGCTTTGATAATCTTTGCTCTACAAGTTGGAACTTTCCAGAATAAATGGATGACTCCAAACCATAGTCCCATGCAAGTGGTGGAGATAGATGTACAGTATGAGCCAAATAGGATGGTCTTTTGGTTGGGAAAGATTAAATTCAAGATGATTTGTTAGGGAGGGCTGTGTAGTTATTTGTAGTTTGTGTCAGGGGTGGGATTTACAGCTGTTGTGATAAATTTATATTCTTCAAAACAGATAGGCTGTATTTTCCCTATTCCCAACACACGGATGTGAGCATTGCAGTGGGAAACAGAAATTTTAGTGCTTTTAATATTCTTTGTGTTGTGCTTTAGAACAGTTTTGCTTTTTAGTAGAACATTCCTCTAACAAATCAATACATTTATCTGTAGAACTTCAGTTTTGTAGAACTTTATTTTTCTTTGTTTGTTTTTTAATGTTTCTACTTGTGGTATTAGAAATCTCAGCATCCTGCAATTTCAGAGATTGGAAATGGTCTCTCAGTTTCTGGTAATTTAAGCATCACCTGAAACACCTTCAGGTTTTCCTACCCATGTGTTAAAGCAGCTGTTGAATCTTGAGAAAACCCTTCACCAGTTTCCTTTTGGGCTCGAACTGGTGTTTTGTAAACTTCACTGGTTTTCCTTCCTGGGCAAAAATTTGGATGGGATAAAGCCTTTGTGGAAAAATCTTTTTTAAAAAAAAAAGAAAACAACCCTGTAGCCTAAAAGTGTTTAAGGCCAGGTTGGACAGGTCTTGGAGCCACCAGGGATAGTGGAAGGTGTCCCTACCATAGCAGGGATGGGATGAGCTTTAAGGTCCCTTCCAACCCAAACCAATCTTGGGTTCTATAAACATCTCACAGAGCTACAGAAATGCTTTCAGAACTACACAGTTTATAAAATTTATTTGGTTAACATTGGGCTCTAGGAACATGAGAGATGTTTGGTTGGAAATGCAAAGCCAATAAACTGAAGGCAGGGATTTGATCTTCACCTCTGTACTTGTTGCCTTAGGCTAAAAGGTGGATGTGTGAAAGAGCAACTTCAGCAGTGATGCAGAAATACATTTTAATGGCTCCAAATGCTGAAATTGTTGTGTTCAGGATGGAACTGCTCAAGGACCTGACTTATCCTTGGCTCCGTTTCCTGCACATTGTATTACCAAGTTTTGGTTCTGCTCTAGCAGGAGCTCTTTGACTTCTGTCAAAGAAGTCTTACCTCCTTTCTCATGACATTTTATGAATATGAAGAGCTAAAATATCAAATGTTTGACAGTTTTTAATTGGAGGAAAACAAAATTGTGCCTTTCTGTCTCCACCGTCTGGCAGGAAGCTGGAAGTTTTCTGCTGGGCATGGCAAGAGGAGAGCTCCATGGAGCTCAAATTTCCGTTTTCCGTGCATGATTTTTTTTTTTTGCCTTAGATTTTGTTTTGTTTTTACAAAATATTGGTTTATTGAGAGATGTGTTACCCTCAATTGACATATTGACATTTCCAGGAACTGTGGTTATTGTTTTGAGAAATACAATCCTACACTGACAGATTCCTATCATTATTTGGAACCGTTGCTGAGGGTTAGTGAGACAAGTCTCATAAATAATGAAAGTGAATCATATTGGGGAGAACAGCAGCGAGGAGCAGCACAGGGGAGTGCTGACACCAGGTAATTTTTGCTCACCATGACATCACGCAGCGCTCGTGTCACACGCCGTGGTGGGGACAAGGACTCGCAGGGCTGGGTAATTAACTCGTGCCACTAACTACCTGCCCGAGTCATTAACAGCACAGGGGATAGCTGGGCTCACTCTCCTCTCCTCCCAGTCCCCCCTAGAGCACCAGACACAAATGCACAAGTGCAAGAGATGCACTTGAACCTGGAATATTTCTCCCCTAACCTAAATTCTCTCAGCCCGTGGTTTCCCTGACTTTATTATTTGACAGCTGGGAAGAAGTTTCACACTGGACTGCATCTGATTTGCAGTTTTACAGGGAGCAATTGGCAGCCAAGGTAAAAAAAAGGAGAAACAGGGTTGGTTCTGAGGAGTTACATAAGGCAGAGGCTCATCAGCCGAACCGGGGCTTGACCTGGATTTGGGACGTGTTTCTCAAGTTAGCAGAGAGCTCTAATTAGCCTCCTGTTAGAATCAGGAAATCTTTTCATTTATTCTGAGGTAACAAATTTCTCCCTGCTGTTATTTCTGGAAGCAGGTAAGTTTAATATCAAATGCCCTTTGCGTGCCAGAGATGTGTTTCCATTATTATTTCACCTTATTCCTGCAACACTGGTGCCCCTGTATGTGCTGTGAAAATGCCAGGCTTGAAGAGAGTCTAACATACATTGCCATAATTATTTTAATGAGAGAGAATGGAGGAGACGCTTCTCTGCCATCTGTCAACAGACAGCAGTCATGGCTCAGGCTGGACTTTATTCCCTTACAAATTGTTCTTCAGTTCTGAATACTGAATTCTCTATTACTTCTTCTAGGTCAACAGCATTCATAATCTTCCCTGGTTCTCTGTGAAGTCTACAAATTATGACTCCAAAGCTGCTCATTAATTTTGTGGTGTGCAGCTGAAGCTCCCAGCGTGTTACCTGCTGCTCCCTGCACTCACCTGCCTCCCCAGCATCACACACACACTCAGAGGGCACCAATGGGTGGCACAAGCACCTGGGCCACTTCCTAACGTGGAAATCCCATCAGCAGTAAATGCTCTAGGAAATGGTCAGGGTGCTTTGAATTTATTTAATTTATTTCTCACAGGGCTCTTATATTTAAGAAAGAAAAGCCCCTCTAATGCAGTTTGCCAGCAGGTGGTTGGAAAACCTGAGGGAAAGGAGGATTGGCAGTTTTTATATTTTTCCATACAATTATTCTCTGGACTGTTTCTACTGTTACTTTAGTGGCAAGGAATCTGTTTCATACAGGATTAGTAAAAGTCAACAGTTTTCTCCACCCACAGAGCAGCTGCCTCAATGCTGCTGTGGTGGTGCCAATGTGAGATCCCATCACAGCCGCTTGATTTTTTTAAATGTGATTTATAAGTAGCCAAAATTAGGACTTTAGAGTAACGTTTGATGGCTTTGGTTATGGTTTTGGTTGGCCCTTATTTACATTGTCCTTCAACATTTGCCTCTCATTAATCTCCTCCATTTAATACATAGACATGGCCTTGACCTGAGCTGTGCTTTAGCTGTGCTCCAGATAATAGGAAATAACAATAAAACTTCTTCTCTTTTTCAATATCTCCTCCTTCACTTCAACTATATGGACCCTGCTATAGGTAAATTTAGAAGAATTTATCATGAAAAGGCCAAAACTTCCAAAATATGTTAAGGAATACAACCATTCCCACCTCTATCTTCTATCCTTTACATCAGAGAATCAAATGGCAGAAATATTACATTAAGAATATCACAGCCTTCCTTAAATATTTTTGAGAACATTATTTCATATATTCTTTTTGTACCCCTGTTCCTGTTTGGAATGAGGCTATGATGCTTAAAGTGAACTTGGCTTGCATTGGAAGACTTGGTGGTATTGATACATCTCAAAATTCTCACCCAGCCTAAGACCAATTAATATTTCTTTGTAACTTCATTTTACTGGGTGAAGAATAAAAAATAATATAAAAGAACCAGTGAAGACAAAGTCTTACTGGTTTGGTTTTTTGCTAAGTCTACAAGTTTTACAAAGTAAAACTGGAGCTGGAATATTATGGAAAAGAGTTATAGAATCCCAGACTGGTTTAGGTTGGAAGGGACTTTAAAACTCATCTTGTTCCAGCCCCCTGCCATGAGCAGAGATATCTTTAATAGAGGTTAAAATTAAAAGTTTTTAAATCAAAACTTTTTTAAAGCATACATACAAATCAGTTTTCAAATGGTTTAGTTTTACATTTGCCTTATTTAACCACAGTTAAAAACAAAACTAAAATACAAATTTATTATAAATCCAGATTAGCATGAGGTGCCTTGAGCAATCCTGTTGTGTTTCACTGCAGTTTGAAAACCAGGCAATAGTGACACAGGTTTGGTTTATTTTTTTTTTAACTCTCTGGTTCTGAACTGTGAATCTTTTTCTCCCTTGCCCTGCTCTGGCACTACAAATCAGCCTTCCCATAGACTGTGTGATATTAATCTCCGTGGGGCGGACACCTCAATGCAGGTGCTATAGCTCTTCCCCTCCTCCAGTTATTTCAGGTTTTAATCTCACTTCCTTTGATTTATTTACTTATGTCATGTGGAATGTGTCTGGCTTCTTGCCCTCTCCCTGCTTCCCCTCTTGTACACACTGGGTGCCTCCTCGCTGTTCCATTGTTGTGAGCAGCTCTGGCTGCTGCTCCTCGGGACGCGCTTGTTTGCCGTCGTGTTCTGCCGTGATGAATTTCCTGCAGTTTGCTCGCTCTTGTTTAACTTTCTGTCGGATTATTACACAAATTGCTTCTGGTGTTTGCTTCGCTTGAAACCTATGAATCAAAATAACGGGGCTTGTGCTACAGGGGAATCCAGGCTGTGCTGCAGCGGGGCTGGGTTGGGGTGGGTTTGCCCGATCGCAGCATCCTCTGGCTGCACGTGTGCCCTGCCTCCTGCAGCGGGCTCCTGGGAACCTGCTTCACTCTGAAAATAAAAGATCTCCATGGAGGAAAGGGCAAAAGGAGGCTTAACAAGACAAATTCATGGGGTTTGTCACTGAACAGCAAAATTTATGGTATTTTGGCAGAGTGGAGGTGTTCGTGCAGGTGTTGGTGTGTGCGATGGCATCGGGTGCAAAGTAACCCCTGAGCTGTTTACAAGGGCCTTGGAGGAGCAGGACCCAGGGAATGGCTCCCAGTGCCAGAGGGCAGGGATGGATGGGAGATTGGGAATTGGGAATTGTTCCCTGGCAGGGTGGGCAGGCCTGGCACAGGTGCCCAGAGCAGCTGGGGCTGCCCCTGGATCCCTGGCAGTGCCCAAGGCCAGGCTGGACACTGGAGCTGGGAGCATCTGGGACAGTGGGAGGTGTCCCTGCCATGGCAGGGGTGGCTCTGGGTGGGATTTAAGGTCCCTCCATCCCAAATAATTTAGGATTTTCTGAATTCAATCCTATGAATTCTCCCCTGTCCCAGGTTGCTCCAAGTCCCATCCATCCTGGACTTGAACACACGAGAGAGCCACTCCATGCCCACAGCAGGGATTGACCATCCACCTCCACCTGCTGGAGGTTTGACTGCCTGGGAAAGCAGTGGTTTAATTTGGGGGATATCACTAAAACACAGGAGGTTTAGCTAACTGCCTAATAATTGTATATATATTTTAAATTGCAGTCTAGGAAAATATTTCACATCATTTTTCTGTGCTGTGACTCTTTTCGTGACTCCATGGGATTTTTATTTCTCTAGCCCATCCAAACATCTCTGCTGCAGTGGCCTCAGTTGAATTTCTTGAATCTTCCTTGCAGAGGAAACAAGATATCTGTTTATCATCTGGTCAAATGCCTATGTCATTATTCAGGTTGCACATCTGAGGTCAGAGATAACATCAGATTTTTGACAGTATGGATGATTCAATATGAGATTGTTTTTCTAAAATAAAAGCAAAGTTCGCTTTTTTTACTGGAGAAAAAAGAGAAAACATAGGAAACTTCAGGTTAATTAGATTATTTAAATTAACATTGTTGATCTTGGTTAGAGGTAGAGTCTAAGTTCATTTTGATCTGGGGTTAAGGGAGGTGAAAATCTGACTGTGTCCATTTCCCTGGTTAGTCGGTGTTTGGGTCTTCCTGACTTCATGGCAGACAGATCCAGAGGAACAGAACTCAACAGTTTCCCTTTGCAATGTGTAGTTTAATATTTCTGTGAATACAGGTGGCTGCTGTGATTACTTTTTCATTAGTATTTGGTCCCTTTTCCTGCTCCACACTCCGCTCCCATAAAGTTTGCTATTGAAGCAATGTTTTTTTCCCAGATTCACTGAATGGGTTTAAAGTGTAACACCCAACTGTTAAAATTATTGCATCTTTTCCTTCAACACCTTGTCAAATAAAATGTCTCATTACCATGCAAATAGAAATTCTTGCTGTTGCCAGGCAGGCAAAGTGTTTGGGTGCACATTACAAGTTGCTGAACCCTGGTGTTGCTCCAACACGTCAGAAACAAACACAACTTCCATCCCAGCAGCCACGATGTGATGGGCTGGGAGTGAGGGGGAATTGTCAGGCTGGGGCCTCACATTGGAACAGCTCAATCCACACTGCAGCTCAGCAGGGAGGGCCTGGGATGGCAGAGCTGAGGGGCAGCTGATAACGTTGGCATCGGGATGTTGGACAAGGATGCGCTCAATGAAACCCTGCCCATGCCCAGAGGGGGCTCACAGCAAGGCTGGAGAAGGACATCCCACTGGGCCATGGGCTGCTGGGATAGGGGAATGGCCTGAGCATGGAGAAGGGCAGGTTTGAATTGGTTATTGGGAATTAGGAATTGTTCCCTGGCAGGGTGGGCAGCCCTGGCACAGGGTGCCCAGAGCAGCCGGGGCTGCCCCTGTCCAACCAAGGCCAGGCTGGACATTGGGCTGGGAGCACCTGGGACAGTGGGAGGTGTCCCTGGCCATGGGAGAGGTGAAATGGGATGGATTTGAAGGTCCTTTCCAATCCAAACCACTCTGGGATTTTATGGTTCTGTGTAAAGACAGGAATTAAATTCTACTCACTTCAAGACACCAACTCTGCCTTGCACCAGGGACACGTCCTTGGAAGGGCAGACCCAGCACAAGTTGGTGAAGCAGTTGGTGACTGCTGAGCTTAGTGTTGCATATCAGCTTTCCATGTACTAAAACAATGATTCTGTACAGTTTGCATGAATATATTTGTTTAAAATTCGGGCATTAGGATCATCAACCCATATTCCTGTTTAGAGACCGGTTTCACTTAAGACAAACATTTGTGTGAGTCTCACAAAACCAATTCCTTGGTGCCAGTGACCTGGAGCAGCTGCTCACTCCTGAGCTGGTTTGTAAGTCAAACCCCTCCTGGAGTACATAATTCACAGCAATTCCTTGGCAGGGAGCGGGTCAGAGTTTGTTTCAGAAGCTGAACCATTTCTTTGGGCAAAACTTTGAGTGATTTTCAAAACCTCCGCCGTCTTTTTCTTGTTGTTTATTCTTTCTAGGAAAAAACCAATTTTGCATGCAAACAATTAGCACTTCTTCTGCTGGTGTCTAGTCTTTAATGTCAATATTTTAGCTCTCTGTCTTTGCTGTTCAAAACACTAGGAACGGGTAATTCATCCAAAATAAATATGCAATTTTGAAGCTGATTTTCAAGCAGATGACTGTGAGGAGGTGCTGGAAACAAGCCAGTGGCTTCTCATCTTGTAGTTCCCAGAATTAATTTCCTCACAAGTGCAAAAGGCTACAATACAAAATTAATTCAATCCCCACTAAATGTTTCCCTTTGCCAGTTGCGTTTTGTTCTTTCAAGAAATTCTGTATTTTCTTTCATTCTTTCCATCTCTTTCCAACAGAAAATAAACCAGCAAAGTTCTACCTTTTAAAAGAAAAAAACAAAACTGGTTTCCAAAGTTTGGTGATCTTTATCCTTGCTTTGGAAGAGGGAAATTTTCTTTTCAGGCAACTTGTCCAAGGATAATTTTTGCATTTTATGGTGACTTTTCTCAGAAACCAACTTCTCCTTTCCAGAGCATCTCCCCTGTGTTCTGCTCTGACTCCTTCGTTAGGGAGATGGGTTTATTTAATTACAGTATGCCTCAGGGTTGCTTTTTCCAGAGGGAAGATGGAATTTCAGGTTTTCCAGGTCTCACACTCAAGATCAGTTTTATATCTCTCAAAAACAACACCTGGTTAAATGAACAAAAATATGCCATAAAGGAGGAATTTAAACATTATGTTAAAAACTAAAAAATTGCTCAATTTTTTGTCCCACTCTGCTGAAATAAGGGGTTTTTTTAAGTGATTAATGTTTCTATAAAATCAAATGTTATTTTAAATGATTTTCAGAGTATCTTCAACTACTCACACAGGTTTGAGATGTATAATACAACTCCATTCCTGAAAAGACTTTTGTGCTAAGCTGCATTAAAATAGCAGATTTTATTGGGAAAGAATTGGCTGAATGGATGAGATTTCTTCAGCTGTAAATACATGACAAAAGAGAGCTTTTTGTGGGGTTTTTTTTGAGACTTCTCTTTGTTACAAAGTCACAGTTTGAAGTTCTGGATTTGATAACTGTAGATATTAATATGGGTTAGAAAGTCAGAAATCGCCTTGAGAGCCTTGTCCTCCTGAATCCCCAGTGCCAGAATATTTTTCTGGGAAGCAAAATTGCCTTTTTCATGAAAGAGTCAGAGTGTCACCAACTATGGATGAGTGCTATC
Organism: Pheucticus melanocephalus; assembly: GCA_013398405.1. Lineage (NCBI taxonomy): Eukaryota > Metazoa > Chordata > Aves > Passeriformes > Cardinalidae > Pheucticus > Pheucticus melanocephalus. The sequence goes on from VZSJ01001213.1 coordinate 25,041, forward strand.
AGTTGTCTCCTGAGACTATTTCATGGAATTTTTATTCTTGCCTCCAAACTGTGGCACCGTTCCCTCTTCACCTCTCAAATTGAATGAAATAAGAAGCTTTCTGTCTCAGCGTCTCAAAATCCTCTGGTGCTTCCAGTCCCTCCTTGTCAGGCACACTTGGGTATTTATTTTTTTTCCCTTTTTATTGACTAAAAATAACTGGAGGCTTTATCCTCCAGCACGGGGTTTCTTGACCAAGTGTTCAACATGGATTTCTGCTGTCCTTGGCTGAGGAACCACCAAGGAACCTTCTGTAGCACAGACTCCTCCTGATTTCCATCACACATCAATAGCAGATGGCCAATTTTGGAGGTTTTCACATGGATTTTAGACCTACAATTTCCCATAAGCTGTGTGGTTGATAGTTGAACTCCACTTGTATTTTCCTTCCAGTTCATTCCAGTTGTGTAAATGAGGATGAGTTCACTCACACAAAGTCTCAACTTCACTGCCGAGTTTCTTCTGTCACATGAGACCTCAGCAATATCTTATTTCCTGCAGTGAGTGAGGTGATTTCAGGTAAAAACTGCAATACAGAAATACCTGACACCAGACATGTTTTCTAAGTCAAGTGGCCACTTTCTGGAATATGCAGCTGAGTCCCTGTAGCATTTTCTGTTTCACCTTCTATGAGCATGACACTGAATCCAGCTTGGCTTTCCTCAAAGGACAAAACTCTCCTGCCCCCTGGATCTTTAAAATTAAGCACTAATAACTCTAAAGTCTGAGTGGGTAGAACTCTTTTAATGGCAGAGATCATTCCAGTCAATGACCAGAATTTATTTTTTATAAAATTCAGCAATATTAATGTCATTTTGTAATTAAACCTTGCATATTTTAGTTAAAATAGGTGCTGGAGTAACAATGAGAAGATGCAGAAGGCTCCAAAACTTCTCTGTAGGGAAAAATTCTCCCTCAGAGGGTCAGAAAATATTTCTTTCTAAAAATGTGTGATTGACTTTGACCTCTTGAGTGCAAGAACTGATGCTGTGAGGGTGAAAGAGGGGATTTCCACATTCAGGGTCTGTCACAGAATGAGGTATGGGTATTTTCTTAAAAAAAGAAAACTGTGCTGTGCTCCAGGTCTGTCCCAGCTCTGCTGGCTTGTGGCACCTTCTGAAGAGGCAATTCCAGTTGCTCTGGGTAAAATGTAGTTGATAATATCACAGGAAATTCTGCTTTTCCTGCAAGCAGCTTGGTACAGATTCTGCTCACCCCCAAAATCACTTGGGCTGCTCAGAAATAATAGAAATGTCAGATTAGCATTACTGGACAACAACAACAAAAAAAGCCCATTGCAAGCTTCCCATGTTCCTCAGGTGGATAAACATTGGAAGGGAGTGTGACATTGGAATCCGACGGCAACAAAGGAAAAGCATAAACAGGGTTTTTTCAGATATTTGTTAGTGGCAGGAATGCAGGAAACCCAGCTTTTGAGAATGGGAAATAGGCTTTTCTGTCCAGTTTTGTGTGCAGATGCAGCACTGGAAAGCTCCATATCCTGTGCTGCTGCAAGCCCTCGTCACAACTAGAGCGGAATATCTGCCAAACATCCTTGGTTCATTGCTTCCCGAGGTGTCTGGACGTGCACTTGTGTGTGGGCAGCTGAGGCTGAAGGCAGTTTTTATAATTATGCACCTCTGAAAAATAAAATCTAAGTGTAAACCTTGGCATGCTCTCTGATAGTGTGAAAAACTGCTCAGAGGAGACACAAATTGGTGCATTTTGGACTATTCCCATCTGAGCTGCACAGGCAACATGAGAAGTGGCAGCGTGGCTGTCAACAGAGAGGCCAAGGACCCTGAGCTTCACAGCCTGCTCCAAACCCCGCTGTTGTTATTCCCAGAAAAAATTACTGTCAAAAAAACCCCCACTTTGTAAAGCCATAATAAATCCAACAGAGCGAGCGCCCCTTCTGTGGTGTGTTGGAAGGGGGATGGATATTAAATAGAATATCCAGGCTGCTTTGGTTTGCTGTATTTTGGGAAGTCTGGGGTTTAAATCCCACTTTCTTTCTGTGTGTTTTTAGATGTGTATTTTTCAGCGTGAGGGATTTCTGCTTGCCACTGATTTTCAGCTTGCTCTGCCCCTTCTGGGGTTTTGGGTGCTGGTGGGAGGGGAGGATACAGAACTTAAAGCACATAAGGAAATTGCTGCATTTTCCAGGTATGTTCATCTCATCACTATCCCAATATCCAGTAAGAAAACAAATTTTTTAAATTAAAAAGTTACAACATCTTCCTGATTTTTTTTTTTTAGGAAAAACACTAAAATTTGGATTTTGAATGTCAGGACAGTTGAATGGGTCCAATGTCACTGAATTGCCTTGAATAATTCACTCCTAAAACCTTTAACTGCCAAAAGAGCTGGAAATAGTGTTAAATTTTACTGTGGCGGTTTTAAGGAGCAAATTGATCTTTCCTTAGGCTTTGTAAAATAGATTAACCCTCAGGTCAGGTTGATCATGAGCATTCAGATGCATTGGTACAGTTTGTCCAAATTCAAAGACTCTGGTTGAAGTATTTGTATATCCTCACACCAGGCTGTTCTTGCTGGGTGCAGCTGGGTGCACCAGGATAGAAAAGGGCCTAAAAACTGCAGGTATTCCTATTTTTGTGAGGATTTGTTCTCATTTACTTCCCAGCCAGGGAGCTGTGCCATCAGCGCTTCCAAGCAATGCCTTCCCTGCCCAGGAGCCATCCAGGGGTGCAGGAAACTCCTCAGGTTCTACAGATAAAATATTGAAAATATTTCAGGAATGTCTTCATTGTCCCCTGTCCCTCAGGATGAAGGTGTCTCCTGAATACTCTGGATAAACTCCTTATCCTTTTATCATCCCCTGAGGAGTGGGCTGTATTTGTATACCTTTGCTCTTCTCACATGGGCCTTCATGGATGTATTTTTATGATTTTATGGACAATTATTCTGAACAAAAAAGAATTACGAAGAAATTTCTGACATTTAAGCAAACTTTTCCCACATAAAACTCCTTTTAGTGAGAGTTCAGGGTTGTTATTTCCTGATTTCAACATGAAATAAATTTATTTTCAAATTGTAATTTTGAAGACTCATTGCAGCAAATTATTTTGTCTTCCTTTTTTTTTTTTTTGCCTTAATCCCACCAACATGGAAGAGAACATAAGAGAAAAAGAAGAATATATGAGAGGAAAGAAGGTTAACAGTGCAAATGTACTCGTTGGATGTGGGAATTTGAACCAAACACTGCTTTACTCCCTGCACATTTTTGTTTGGAGAGGATTTGTGGAATTAGGGATATATTTTTCCCATTTAAACTTGCACAAGGCAGAGGGAGACCAGAGTGATGAAGTGGATGAGTTTCGATTTTAGGTGCCGTTTAAAGGTTTTAAACATAAAGAATATCTTAATTTTGTTGGGATTAACTACTAAATCTGGTATTTCCAGTAAAATGTGTCATACCATGTTTGTGCTTAAAGCCACATATTGTAGGTAGAGGGAGGAGGAATATCTTGGATTTTTATTCTGATTTAGTGTGTTTGAGTCATGGCATAAAGCTGGAAAATGAAATAAGTGGCTGTGCAAGTGTTGATCCACAATCCCAAAGAAAAAAATAGGAATATCTGCAAATTTAAAGCAGTGTCCTTGGAAAAAAACAGGGAATAATAATCCTGGATGGAAGGCAGAGTTCTTACAGGGGGGAAGTTTAGGACAGAACTGTAAGATCTACCTCTGATAAAAGGGGAGGGAATTTCAGTGTATAAAAAAGGAAGATCATCACTGGAGATGGCTCTATTATGGACAGGCCCTTCAAAGACCTTAAATATCACAGAAAAAAAAAAAAAAAGAGAAAAAGGGCACATCACCTCCAAAAAAAAAAAAGGTTACAAAAGGAATAGCACCCGTGTACAGAGCCAAAAGAAGGAAGGGAAAATGCAGATAGGAGTAGCAAGAGACCCAGAGAAATCCAGTGATGAGTACATTAGGAGTAAGAGGAAGACCAAGCAGAGTGTTTGCTGTGCTCCTTGAGGGAAGCAGGGAGCCATTAGCAAATGAGACTGAAGTGTTCAATGACTTCTTGCATTTGTTTTCAATTAAAAAAGAAAAAAAAAAATCAAAAGTGAGCAGATGGTTTGCGCAATTAATACCAGGAGAAAATGGATGAGATCTCAGCCTAGGAGATCTACTGACAGAGTCCTGCCTCTTTTAAAGGGCCTGATTGTTTTAATCTGAGCATACTTGAGGGACTGGCTGCAGCACTTGCAGTCACACCAGCAACACTTTGGAAAATCCACAAGGCTGGGATAGCTCCTGGATCTGGGAGGAGCACCTGGCCTCGATCTTTGGTGGAGAAAACAGAAAAGGAATCTGGGGAAGGGTAGGATTTGGGTTTCCTTTGGTTTATTCAAAATTTTTTATTGCAGGCGCTCAGATGGTACCGAGGAAGGTGTCCAAGGCCAGGTTGGAGCACCTTGGGATGCTGGAAGTTGTCCCTGCCCATGGCAAGGGGGTGGAATGAGATGATGCTTTAAGGTCCCTTCCACCCCAAACCATCCCATGACTCTGTAAGGAAGGCTGCAGTGACCATTGTGGACCTAGAAAATTACAGGTTTATCAATTCCCCATAAGTGAGAAGAGGAAGATATTTTGATTTTCAGTAAGGCTTTGAACCTACTCAGATGGTGATCTTGGTGCTGAGCAGAGGAATGGCTTGAGCTGGCACAGTCCTTAAATTTGCAGGTGGGAGGGAATGGAGGATCACTGCAGGATGGAGTCTGTGTGTAAAATAATTCTTGTGCATCAACAAAACAGTCCTAGTACAGGTGATGCAGCTGGGAACTGACAGCTGTTCTCTACAGGTCTTATCAAGATTAATCAACCAACAAGTCCAAGGCAGGCAGCTCTGGGAGAAGACTTTCCAAAGGAATTTTTCCAGAATCTAACTTTTCTGTAGATTCTCCATTTACTTAATTGCTTGGGTTAGTGTCTTCTGCAGGTTAGTTGCATTTGATTTGGATTTTATGATTTAGGTGACACTTACTTGAATCAAAAATACAACTTTATGACTAGGCTAGAGTGCCATTTTGCATTTAATTTCCTAACTGCAAGGAAGTTAAAAAGTTTTAAGAAGTATTGGAGGGAAAAAAAATCAAGGAAGACAGTTTGGGAGAATTTATTTTATTACAGTGCCAGCGACTACTTAACACTTACAAATTATGAAATGTATCTGGTAGTGTAGATAATGTATCTTAAAGCATCTGGTGTTTAGGTTCATGGAGAGCTCTACTTAGAATCAGAAATGCATGTTTTATGGCAGATTAGCACGTCCCTCAGTGTGTAACCAGTTCACTTTCTGGAGTTACTATGCACAAATATCAGTAGTATATAATGCCATCGTAAAGCAAAGTGCATCCAGGTAGAATTACTGAGCCCATCATATATAAATATGGTGCCTTTCTTCATCATCAGTATTAAAAGCCATGTGACTTCTTTATTGTCACAAGAAGAGGGTGATATTTAAAGCTTTAACAGAGATTTGGGTTCTTGGGTGTCCTTGGTTTGTCTGAAGTTGAGCATTCACCTAATAATACTTCTTATTTACCACCACAGCCGAGTTAAACACTTGGGTTGGCCCAAAGTTTTAAGAGATGCTGCAAAGAACATCAAAACCTCTATTAAGGAAATATTTTTATGAAAATATAAGATATTAATTGGGAAAATTTTAGAAATAACAAGCAGGTAAAAGCAGTGAACTAAATTAGGGAACATCTGCATTACCACTCACCAACCTGCCTGGGTCACCTGCCCCTCCCCAGCTGGGTGGCAGAGGGATGAGAAATAAATTATTTCTTGGAGTCACAAAATCCCAGAATGTTTTGGTATAAATAGGACCTTAAATCCCCCCCAGAGCCACCCCTGCCATGGCAGGGACACCTCCCACTGTCCCAGGTGCTCCCAGCCCCAGTGTCCAGCCTGGCCTTGGGCACTGCCAGGGATCCAGGGACAGCCCCAGCTGCTCTGGGCACCTGTGCCAGGGCTGCCCACCCTGCCAGGGAACAATTCCTCATTCTCAATATCCCATCCATCCA
>VZSJ01001213.1:36144-51144 GCA_013398405.1 Pheucticus melanocephalus
GGAGGGAGAAGATTCCCTGCCTTCGTTGACTTTTGTCTCTCCTGGTAATTGGCGGCGCGTCGGGGCGGGCGAGCTCGCGGGGGGCCCCGGGGACCCCAACCCACCCACCCGAGCCCATGGCAGCGTCCAGATCAAGCCCTATAAAAATTTGATGCTCAGATCAATATTGTGGCACCCAGGTAATTAAAGTGGGTTTGTTTATTTGGCTCCTTATAAATAAAAAGGGCTTAATACAGACTAATTACACTGAGCCCTTCGCCTACCGTAGGATAATAATGGCGGCAATTTAAAGTGATATTAAATGAGAATTAATAAAGGAATATTGAGTCACTTTGCCTGCATTAAGCTGCGTGAAATGATTTCTTATCTCAATTTAACTTTCTGTCCACAGTTTAATGATTGATAAGCTTGGAATTTTTATAGAGGTAATCTAAAACAATATTTGATTGCTATGTTGAATTAATAACAACAAGCCCCTTTTTCTTGTTTATCAGCACATCGGGAGAGATGCTCCCTTTCACTTTAATGATGGTAATTTGTATAACCCTTCTGCTGGATATTGTGCTTAGTTTATGCATTTAAATGATACTTTTACAATATTTTAATTAGTTTTGCAAAAAATGCGTATTTTCTGGGCAGTTTGTACTTCTGTGTAGCATGTGAGTTTTGTAAATTATTCCAAGAGAACGAAAGCAGGTTAAAAAAAGGTACAAGTCAGCTTCAAGTGAAAATTGCAATCACCCTTAAATTCTGAAAGGAAGATTGTTAATCATGATCCTTTAAGATCACCCCTGGAGAGCTGCATGGCAGAAGGAAACACTGGTTTGAATGTTCCAGATCTGAAGATGCAGTGGCCTGGATTTACTCCCCAAAAACTGTTCTTTCTGCCACCAGTTCATGAGGCAGCGTGTGCTGGGATAAGCCCCTTCAGTGGGAGAGGAAGCTTCTCAGAGGCACTTTTAAACTCTAAAGGGGCCAAAAGGCAAAGACACAGATTTTGGGTGAAATCCACTTTATCTGTGCAATTATTGCATTTAAATATGTTTAAGTTCTGGTCCTTTGTTGCAGCTCCTTGTGTCTCGTGTCCCACCCCATTAGCACCCCGGCCTCCTCCGAGCTGCAGGGCAATGCAGGTGGTCAGGACCTCATCCTGAGCCCTTTTTTTACATCTGTATAATAAATTGCTGGTATTGTTCATTAATTTCTGTCTCCAAAATGCCATGTCAAGCCTCCCAAGGAGCCCACCAGTGTCCCCTGGACAGCTTCTCACCATGGGCCAGCGTGAGTTGCTGATGAAATTACAGGTGCAGGGAAATGCAGAATTAGAAATATATCTGATGTTGCAATACTTGTGAAGCTATAGCTTTGTTGATGACAGGACAATTCCGTTTTTGACAGTTTAATTTACTGTTGCCAGTGGACAAGAGCAAAAGGAGAACGTGGGGTTAGGCACCTGCCCCCTCGCACTGTGTTTCACATGGTAGGTTGCAAAATCATGACTCCTTCAACCTGTCGTGCTCAAATGAGAAGGTTTTCAGCTGGGGAAATGGAATACATCAGTGCAGGTAATATTGCCTGACCTCATAAAACAAAAGGAAAAATTGCAGATTCTGACAGCCATTATGAATCTTGTATCAGCATCCAAACAGCTCCGAGCTGAGGCACGGCGCATGTTTGTAAATAGGAAAAAAAAAAAATCCCGGGGTTGCCACATTGACTTGCAATACGGAGCAAAAAAATGACTTGTCAGTAATTCGTTGTGGGATGTTAAAGAGGCTGTTGGATTTCCTGGTTCTCTCCACAGCCAGGGTTTAGCCTGGAGCAGCAGGGAAATGCTGCTCGCCGAGGTGGTCTCGGCTCAGCCACGGGCCGGGAGGTGACGGGGGAGCTGCCACACGGGGAAACAAACGCATATTTTAGGCAAGCTGTGTTGGTTCAGAAATCCCTGAGCCTTTTTAATGGGCACGCCGTAAAAGTGTACACTCTCTTCCTATTAAACCAGATAATTTTGGTTTTGAAAGCCTTTGAACTACAATATTTTCTTGACAAACATGGCAGGAGGGCTGGAACTATGTGATCTTTAATGTCCCTTCCAAGCCAAACCATTCTCTGATTCTATGAAAAACCCAAAGTATTACAGTGTCAGACTCTACACTCAATTAGAATTTTATTTCTATTAAAAGAAGGAACTCTATTGAGTGTAGTTCTTTCCAATTTCATGTTAAAGTTTCCTTTTCTCCTAATTTCTTGACTACTCATGTTTTTTCTTATTTGATGGTGTACCTTTGTCAGTCTTCTTCTTCTTTGGGCTTCCTTGTGTTCAGTATTTCGGAAAGTTCTGAAAATGAGCATTATTGCAGTGATTTGGTAAGGCAAGTAAATTAAGGAAGGAGTCAGTCATTGGAAATTAGGCTATTTGTGTACTTGAAATGCCTGGAATTCTTGCAGGCTTTCACTGGTTGGGCTGTATTTGATAATAATATCCTGGGAAAAGTCTGTTAATCAGATTAATTTAATATGCTTTCAGTAACTATTTTTAAGTTTGAAATTCCTCTTTTCTCTAGTGAAAGAGTTTTCAACTTATAAACATTAAAATCTTCTTGATGACTCCTGAGGCAGCAAAGGCTTTACTGATGGTGGCTTTCAGTCTCACCTAGGTCAAGGTGCTTCTTCCTTTACCCTCAGAGGTGAGACCGTTTCTTCACATGTTTTTCTGTGCTATAGACAATCACTTTTAATCCATAACAACAAAACTTCATCTTCTGTACTGCCTCCCTTTCCAAATTCCCTTTAATGTGGGTGCTGGGTGTAGCTTTAGTGCTGGGTGCCCTGCTGGACCACGCCGTAGCATCATCTCTGGATGCTGGAGAGCCTTGCTCCGACTTTTTTCTCGGACTCCTTGGGGAATGCAAGCTCTCTTTGCCTGGGCTAATTGGGCTGGTGTATGTGTGGGCAGGTTATCCTCTCACGCCGGCCCCGAGCTGATATTTACCCAGGGCCCCTCCTCGCATGGAGCCCGGCGCTGCCGCGGCTCCCGCGCCGCCGTGTTTGCTGGAACTCGAGTGCTCTTGAATTAAATTGCAGCTCATGAATACCAGGAGAGGGCTGGGACGCTGAGGGGAAGGGAGGCTGGTGGGGCAGGCAGGGCCACCAGCAGCCAGCAGCTCCCTGTGCTCATCCCCCAGCCACAGGACAGGGAAGTAAGGCAGTGAGAAGCAGTTTGTGAAGGTAAATTTAGGAAATGAGCCTGGCACATTAGATTTCAATATTTTTTTTCTTTGTGAACTGAAGATCTTAAAAGCATCTGAAATATTCTCTTTTTTCATTCATGAGGGCTGTTTATTCATGCAAGGTGAAATATCTACATAGAATCACAGAATGTTTTGGGCTGGAAGGCACCTTAAACCCCATCCAGTGCCGCCCCCTGCCATGGGGTTCTTCCACTTTGTTCTCTTCCACTATCCCAGGGTGCTCCAAGCCTCATCCAGCCTGGCCTGGGACTTCTGGGTGTGGGCACCCAGGATTGATGACCTCCATGGTTCTTCTTCTCTGGCCTCACTCCAGCCAGTTCATAAATGAATTTATATATAAATTTGAGTGACTTGAAGGACTTTTACCAATGGGAAAAAAAATCCAAACCTGTGAACGAAAATATGCATTTGAATCCAAGTATTTGAATACATATAAGGTGCTCAAATTCAGTGAGACACATGGTAGATTAGATGGAAAGGTTATCCAACAAAACTGAGCGCAACCCAGAAAGATTGAAAAACATTGAATTGCAGAAGGGTGTAAAAAGCGAGATTTCCTATTCAAATACTGATATTTTAGCCACCCAGGTATTAAAAATGTCACTCTAGTCTACAGCCAGCTCTGCCACCAACAGCAAACATGAACTTTCTACATCTGCTCAGAGGTGGCAACTCCAGATTCCCTCATTAATTTAAGCTGATGTGGCTTTTGAGGTAATTAAAGCACAAAGATGGTGACACAAAGGAAGGATTAGGGCTGGAAATACCCTGTTATTAACTTGTGCCTGGATGTGGCTTCTCCTCAGGGCAGTCTCAGTGAGAGTTGCCCATGGGCAAGCCAAGGGTTGGGGATCTCAACCAGCTTTGTGGTCACTGTGTGGGGGTGGAGAAATCATGAAACTCAAATTATTGTGGAGAAAGAAAACAGGAAGGAGTTGGGATCCTTGTAGGTTCAAAGACAATTAAAAATAGAGAAGGTTCACAGTGTTACAGTAGGGGGTAAGGAGGGCGTCGGGCACCTGAAGGAAATCTGCACAGAAATTTGTTGCAGTGACATGCTTGCAGCACGTGGTCACAATTTTTTAGTGATACTGAGGAAAATCTCTGCAGTTGTTCTTTCACAAAAAAATACTAATTGTAACAGGGCTGTGGCACTTTCTGTGTTTGCAGCTGTTAATAAGTTAGCTATTCCATAATTACCATTTCATGTCTCCTGTTGGCATGAGCAAGCCCTGGCTGAAAGCACGATAAAGATTTTGGGCTGTTTTAGAAAGATGTTTTTTTGAAATAAAAATAAACTCTGACTGAAAAACCTACTCTTAAAAAAATGTTTTCAGGGAGTGAAAACCCCCCTCTGGCCAGCAGTGCTGCAGATTAAGGAGAGGCAGGACGTCCCTTTCCCCTTCCATCCCGTTTCACATTACGGGGTGCCCGTCGCTCTCCCTTTTAGCGGCTGAGATGGTTTTGCAAAGGCCACCTCAGGTTTCTCAGCTTTTCAGTGCCTTTTGTGTGAGACTGTCAGCGCCCGAGCCCCGGCCATGACATGCACAGACCGGCTGGTTTTTCTCCTTCAGCTCAGCGCCTCTGGACAGCTTCTCTTTCTCTGGCAGCCGCTTCAACCTGCTCTGTCTTGTCATCTCCGAGTTCAATATCTGCTGCTCTGAAGGAAAAAAAATGGGATGGGTTGGACCATTGTATTTGGTCTTTTGACCCTCCATGTTGCCCATGAGCAGTGAAGGATAACTTTTGACAAGCCATGTCAGATGTGACAGGCAATCTAGTTGGGTTGAGTGGAAATGTGCTGTACAAGTTTGAAGCCTTAGTTGGGGGCATTTTCCTGGTGTTCAGTGCATTTAAATTGACACCAGACCTCAGTGTTGTTCCTTGCAGAGCTCCGCGTTTCCAAAGCGTGCGGTTTTATCAGCTCAAATGAAAACCTTTCATATGCATTTTGCATCTCATTCCACCAATCCAAGGCAATATAGCCCTTCCCAGGGTTCGTTTTCCATCCCTCAGGAACGCACATTAAATTTAGTTTTCATCTACGAGGATGTTTGATATTTATTTTTGTGTAGGAGGTTATGTTTTACTGTTCCATGGATTTCTGTCTTTCCGTGGGTCACCTGAGTGTGATGTGATAACACAACTCCACGCACATCATTCTGCTAGAAGTTGCTGAATATTGCAAATTATTCAAAAAGCATTAAAGGAACCTTGCTAAGCTTCAAAGTGCTTTTATTTCCAATTAATTATTCAGAAATGTTGATAGTAGAACCTTTGTGGGAAGCACATTTTCTGCAGCACATAGGCTGCAGTCAAGATCTGTTCTTACTGTATCCTTTCATTAATGGGTTGTGATATGCAGTTCCTCTTCTATTTAAATTAATTCTCATTATGGATGAGAAAAGCTGGCAGATAACATCCTCCCTGGTAGCCAGCAGTGGTGGTCTGGCTTACTCTGAGTTTCCTGGCTCTAACCTGCTGCGAGCATCCCTCGTGCTGACCCTGTGCTGCCAACGGCTTCTCCAGGGCAGATCTCCTCTTACCCTGCTTGGATCAGCCCAGGGCTCTGCTCAGCACAGAGTTCTGATGGGCAGCAGCCAGAAATTGCATGGAATTCCCTTTGTGATATCCCAGCTGCTCCAGCCTGGGCTCCGGAGCAGTGCCATGATTTCCATCACTGCTACCTTGGTGCTGCCTTTCTTTCCCCCTCTCTGGTGTCACAGAATCCCAGAATGGTTTGGGTTGAAAGGGACCTTAATGCCGAACCCATTCTATCCCCCTGCATTGGCAGGGGCACCTTCCACTGCTCAAAGTCCTGCCCAGCCTGGCCTTGGGCACTTTCAGAAATCCAGGGGCAGCCCCAGGTGCTCTGGGCACCCTGTGCCAGGGCTGCCCACCCTGCCAGGGAACAATTCCCAGTTCCCAATATCCCGTCTAACCCTCATGTCTTTCAGCTGTGGAGGAAAACCATCTCCATACATTGTTGGCTCCATGTCAACTTCTGAGTTGTTTAGGAAACATGAAATCTGAAGTGGTTTAAGGATATTATTGTTATTATTGTTGTTATTGTTATTATTATATTACTATTATTAATTTAATTTAATTTTCTGTGTGAATAGTTTATATTTGCCTTTAAGGTCCTTTCCAACCCAAGCCAGTCTGTTATTCTGTGATTGTAGCTTTGCTTCTGGTTTTGGGATGGAATGAAGCATAGCAGCAAGAAGAGCACTTTTGTGCTGGTACAGGGCCTTTCAGTCTTGCCAGCAAGGTGACACTTTTGGCTGATGATTATTTTTCCCCAAATATAACTGATTTGTTTATTTCTTTCTTAAGTAGATGTGATTTTCCTTGTAAACCATTCCCATGCGAATTAAAACAGATTCAAGTGGTGGTCAGTTAAGTCTTTAAAACCAAAAAAAATAAAAAATAAAAAAAGACACAGAGCAAGCAGTTGGCAATAAACTTGTCCTTTTTGGCACCTGGAATAAAAACAGTAACATAACAGTACCTTTATATAGCACATAAAAATATAATTCAGGATAAGAATTCAGAGGTCATGGCAAATGGTTACCTAAATAACTCTAGGGAGTTAAAATAGTTTGCTTATACAAAGATAAGGTGATATTTTATGCAGAAAGCCCACGTGTGGTTCCAAAGCCTGATGGTTTTATACGCAGTAAAACAACTTTGAAAACAACGTGCAGAAAAAGTTAGAGAAAATAATTTTTGCAGGTTGTAAAATGTAGACATGGAAACTTGGGAGGTGATTCTGCTCCGCTTAAAATGTCCATCAGCCTTGGCTTTAATTAGTGCATTGTGGCTGGGTTGTTTCTGACCTACAGCTTCCTTCATTTCTTTGGCCATACATTGTTTTAAACCCAAAAATGAGGTTTCTTGTCCATGAAGGATTTGTGGTAGAGCATTTTGAAGGTGTAAAATCTGCAGGAGCTGGAGTTCCTCCCCCAGCATTTACATTTTGCTGCCAGATTGAGGCTCCTCAGGGTCCTCCTCTGTACCCAGGGCTGTACCCACAGCTCCAGGTCCTGTTAACTGGAATTGCACTCAGATTCCTCCAAAAAGGTTCCTCCTGCTCCTCACCACCTTCCAGGAGAGGTGGTCCATGGGATGGGGAAAAACTCAGGGGTCCTGGGGCCAGTTTATGTGGCCATTCTTTAGGAACAGCAATCTTTGCCATGTCTTGGCTGGCAAAGCTATTGAAAGTTCTTACAAATCATATAATCCCAGACAGGGCTGGGTTTGGGGGGACCTTAAAGTTCATCTTAAAGCAGTGGGACACCTTCCTCTACACAGGGTTCCTCCAAGCAGATGTGTGTTTATATATAGAATATGGTTATATTAAATTAAAATAACCTTTGCAATTAACAGGCAGCATTAAGGGACTGGGGACAAGGGATGGAGGCACAGGATAAGGGGTGATGGTTTCCCACTGCCAGAGGGCAGGGATGGATGGGAGATTGGGAACTGGGAATTGCTCCCTGGCAGGGTGGGCAGCCCTGGCACAGGTGCCCAGAGCAGCTGGGGCTGCCCCTGGATCCCTGGCAGTGCCCAAGGCCAGGCTGGGCACTGGGGCTGGGAGCACCTGGGACAGTGGGAGGTGTCCCTGCCATGGCAGGGGTGGCACTGGGGGGGATTTAAGGTCCTTCCCAACACAAACCATTCTGGAATTACATAATTTAAATTCATTTTGTTCATATTTCGACATGTTTTTCCTTGATCCTGTGGATTTCACATCAAAATTGATGTTTGCAAACACACTTGAAAACCAACACTAGAAGCAAACCAGCAAGAAGAGCTCTCACCAAAAGCAAAGGTCATTGATTTTGGAGAGGGTTGGGCTTTGCAGTAGGAGATCCAGCAATGTTTTCTCCTTTCAGCTCTAAAAGTGTCGATTTTGATCTGGAAGCTTAATTTCTTTCATCAAGGAGTTAAGCACTCAGTTAAATTCCATGAGAACATATTTAAACACACTGAAAGATGTACCCAGTACATTCCCCCTAACGCCCATAATAATGTGGCCGTCCAGGGCTCCGGGCATTGGGGCTTTTCATTTACATTGGCTGACCTCAAATTGGATGTAAGTTTTTATGTATCCAAATTAATGCATTTGTTCTCCATTCGTAGAGGGACCCTGGTGAGCAGGCCCTGGTCTCCAGCTGCAGGCAGATGTTGCTGGTGGTGGGAAGGAGCTTTTGTGTGCCCCTTTTCATGGGGTGCAGGTGGGGAGGGTCTGCCTGGGGGAAATTCTGCTTCACATTCTGGTCCAGATCCAGCCCTTCAGCGCCGGTGGAAGCACTGAATGTAAAATAAATGGTTTTCCTTGGCTCTATGAAAGTATTTGTGCTTGGGTGGATGGCAGGGAAATACAGACCAAAGCTGCTTTGCCCAGCTCCTTGCTCCAGGTAAATAACTTCTAAAAAGAGAAGTCTTGGGAGACCTTGGCTTGTTTCTCCTTGGCTGCTTGTGTAGAGGAGAGGACAAGACTGTGGACAAGCAGTGCTTTAACAGCTGGAATCAGGGTTCACATATTTGTGTGGTCTCCTCTATCCATGTAGTCATGGTCATGGTGGCCACCTTGTTGTGTTCTCCTTTAGCCATCCTGGATGAGTTTTTCTGCTCATGTAGACTTCTACACTGGGTAAAACTGTAGAATCATAGAGCAGTTAAGGTTGGAAAAGACCTTTAAGATCATCAAGTTCAACTGCAAACCAGCACCAGCACCATGGTCACCATTAAAACATTTGTGAACAGTCCCAGGGATGGTGACTCCACCACTTCCCAGTGCCCTTGATTTACAGCCCTTTCCATGAAAAAACTTTTCCTAATACCTCATCTAAGCCACTAAGCATCCTTCCTTCCATCTCAGAAGTTCAAGTTCCTGAGCAGGATGGATACTGTATTTGATAAATAACATCCTTGCATTAGTACCTGATCCTTGTGTTCTACAACTGCAAAACAAGATGGAAACCAGCAGGAATTTCCCCATGGAAAGGGTGCTCAGGCCTTGGAGTTGCCCAGGGAGGGTTGGAGTGCCCATCACTAGGCAAGGAATCCCTGGAGGTGGCACTCAAAGCTCTGGGGACAAGGTGAGGATGGGGCACAGCTGGGACTGGATGATCCTGCAGGACTTTTCCATCCGAAATGATTCTGTGCTTCTGTTCTGTAATTCTGTGAAATAAATCCCCTTTATTTTCAGGCAGGTTATTTCTAGCTGCTGCTGTGTCCTGCCTTTTCCCACCCCAGCTGTGCCCCTGCTCCCAGGCCACCAGGAGCAGCTTGTCCTGCTCCTGCAGCAGCTCCTGTGCTTGTGGAGGCTCCCCAGCATTGTCACCTGGTGTTGGGGACCAGACAGAGCCTGGAGACAGAGGCTGCAGCCCCAGGATCTCACCCAGAAGAGGCCTCTCCAAACACCCCCTCCCTCCCTGGGCATTAGCAGTGCTCCCTGCTTTGGCTCTTGTATAAATATCTGCTGCATTTCCACCAGGAGTTATTGCTGTTATATATTTTACAGACACTTTACTGTCATCTAAGTGGTTTATTTTATTCCCACAGCTAGGAGAAAACTACAAAAGGAATTTTGTAATCTGAATGTGATTGTGGGCAGAGAGTAATGTTTTGAAAAGGAGCTGAGAGTAAATTATATCAGTGCTTTATTGTGTTTAAGGAGACTTTTCTATTGTGCTAGGAGTTAACATTAGTTCTCAAAGTTATTAACTGGATGTGGTTTTATTATGACTGTGTGTTTTGTCAATATATGACTTTTTTTGTTAGGTTTTTCGGTGCCAGTTCGGCTGCAACTTTGGCACCCTCCAAGTTTAAATATGTAAACTCAGCTGGTGTTGAAAGTTTGTTTAGGTTTGACTCCCTCTCCCAAGCAGCAGAGAAAGTAACCCTTTTTTTATCCCTGCTAGGCTATTTATAGAGGGAATTTCTCCAGGCAGGCCGCCTTACTCTGGGTTGTTTTGACAAATCCTGTTTGGAGAACGAGACCCCAAATATTTGGAGATGGCTTTTTTTGGTGGAGATGGAAGTTGTGTGGCTGAGGTGACCTTTCAGGCTGCCCCTGGGTGGGTTTTTGGCAGGAGCTTTGATGTGACTGGCAGAGACTTCACACTGGAGGTGGGGTTGGAGCCCATGGTGCCACCACAAACACTGGGCACCACCCCCAGCCTGAAGCTCCTCTTCAAAATGCCCCAAAGAACAGTTTTAAATAATAGATGTAGAATCACAGAATATTGTGGGTTGGAAGGGACCTTAAAAATTATCTCATTCCATGGGCAGGGACACACTGTATGTTATGTATTAATTGCCAGCACATGGCATTGTGTGTCTGGGTTTTCAGATTTTTCCTACTTTTGAAGAAGATATTAAAGCCTTTACCTCTGGAGAAAAATAAATAGGTTTTAAAAGGATAAGTTTTGAAAAAATAAGTTAAAATCTCAAATCCAGGCATCAGAATAATGCCTTCCCTTACTAAAGAGAAGTTTTGGAGGTTGGAGGGGGCTTGGAGCAGCCTGGTCTGGTGGAAGCTGTCCCTGCCCATGGCAGGGGGTGGCCCTGGATGGGCTTTAAGGTCTCTGCCAGCTCAAAGCATTCTGTGATTAATTGCCTTTCACTAATTCTATAAGGACACCATATGGCTGCCAAGAGGCCCCCACCTTCTCCCATGGCATCATCTCCAGTCAGCCTTCACTGCTACCCCAGGTTTTCCTCAAGCCATTCTGAAGATGAGTTTGTTTTATTTTGTTCCAGTGTTTATCTCCCTGTCTGAGCACACACTAAAACCCCCTGCATCTGCAGGGTGGATTTACTGGGCTCTTCAGTATTAAACATAAAATGCAAGGATGGACCACGTAAAGTAAAAATATTCTGTGGCATGTGCAGAAACATGGTTGATAGAGCAGGGGAGCTGCTCCTGAGCCAAGTGAATGCCAGCC
The DNA here is from genome assembly GCA_013398405.1 of Pheucticus melanocephalus. Lineage (NCBI taxonomy): Eukaryota > Metazoa > Chordata > Aves > Passeriformes > Cardinalidae > Pheucticus > Pheucticus melanocephalus. The sequence continues at coordinate 47,354 of VZSJ01001213.1, forward strand.
ATGCAGAGCCCAGTAGATCTCCATTACTAAATAAAGTGCTCTCATGAAGCCTAATGTGTTCCTGTGAATTACTCCATTACCTGGGAAGATCCATGTGGAGGTGGCTGCTCACGCTGCTCTTGGCCAGGCTGGTGGCTGTGCCTCAGAGTTTGTAATTAAAGCCAGCCATTCATTTCTCTCCAATGTCCACTGCAAGGTGTAAATTAGTTCAAGTAAGAATATATTTTGAAGTCTCAGGAACAAACCACAAAATCACAATTTTCCCTATTTTCTTTCTCCGTGAAGGCTGCTGTGGTTACAGGCACTGTGGACAGGCACATGGAGGAGTTGCTGTACTTTAGGAGCTCTTCTGCCCTGTGACTTGCACAGATGTGTTTTAATTAATGAATTTAGCTGGTGTGGGGCAGAGGGAACATCCAGAGCTGGGACCACAGCCCAGCACGTGGGGATAACCCATTGCCCCCAGTGCTCCTCTGGCTTGGAAGAGCAGAAATAAACACATTTTATTCTCACAAATTCACTGTTGTTTTCTTCAGAACAACAAGAAGGGCAAGTTTCTTTCTTCTTCAAGAAAGAAGGAGGAACCTAAGAATGATCTCCTTGTACCTAAATCTTAATTCATCAAAATTATTTTGATTTCTGATTTTTTCACATAAGCCACTTGGACCTTATTGCAGCTTGGTGTGCACTGGATTTATAATGCACACCAGTTCCACCAATTCCAATCAATTCAAGCAAACATTGGAAAAGCTGGAGGTACAATGTCATCCCAGTTGCCAGCTGGTATTTGAAGTTCATCTTACTGGCATTAAAAGACAAAGACTGGAATTTCCAGTTCACATTACTGCAAAACACTGTTTCCCTCTGAGCTCCCTGTTGCCCTTGTGACCAGGCAGTAAAAACCCTGCTTAAATTTTTTAAAACTTTTCTTGGTGTCCACCTTAGACTCTGTTAATGTAAACTGTATTTCCCTGGTTTTTTATGAGAATGTCACAGCAAAGGTATATAAAAATCTTGATAAAGTCAGTATATATTTCCCCTACTGCTGCCCCCCCTTATCCATGAGGCCAATTATCTTGTCAAAGGAAAAGATTAGATTTGTTTGGTGGTTTATAACCTTATGAACCTGAGATGCTTATAAATATTTTAATAATTTGTTCCATTATCGCTCCCAATATCAAAGTTTGACTGGTCTATAATTTCTTCCTGTCTCCTTTTCCCCCGGCTTTGTAAATCCTCAGGGAGCTCGTCTGTGCTCCAGGAGCTGTCAGAGATGGTCACTAACTCTTCACTGCTTTATCCTGTTCCAGTGAACTGTTACGCCAGCAATTAGGAACTGGAGCCTGGTTTCAGGATAAAGTCCTGGGGCATCCATAAGGTTTATTTATGGCAATGGTGTTTCCTGTTTGGGAAGGTTTAATATTTGTGATCAGAAGCAGTTGATGGATTCTTTCAGGGAACATGAGTGCTTGCAGTGTGTAAATGTATGTGTAACTACAATTTTTAATCTTAATTTAGGGAGTTGGCTCACATCTCTCACCTGCACAGATATGTTAATAAGGATTTAAAAGTACATTGCCCAGTAAAACACGGAATGCACCTCATCAAGTTCAGTTCATGCACCTTCACCTCGGGCTGATTGCTGTAAATTAAATTTCATCTGGGTGATTCTATGCAGCTAACATGTAATGCAAAATCTTCTGGTGGAATCATTCTTAACTATTTTGTAAATTTTGTAAATTTAAGGGATATTTTGGCAGTTTTGGTTGTCCAAAGTACCCACTGAGGCTTGGAGAAACTGAGTGTGGTTTCTAGAGCTGGGTGCCCCTGCCCTTTGTCCTGGGTGCAGATGTTGATCCCCTGGGGCTGTCAGCATCTGGATCTTACAGACCTGAGGGTTTGCTGCCCCTGGGAGTCTCTGATGTCCCCACAGCTGTGGACACTGCCCATGGAGGGGCTGTCCTCTGTTTATTTCAGTTTGATCGTGTTCATGTCCTACCTAATTGTAAATAAATTCAAATATTTCGAAGCAGCAACAAGTACAGAAGAGGTGAGGCTAGAAGAGGCTCTGAACTTTGCTGGGTGAACAATTGATTTTTTCATTCCTCGTGGTTATGATCTGCACTTGATCATGACCCTCCTGTCTCTCTAGTTTGGATTATTTCTCTTAAGTTTTCAAAATAGCTTTGATTCTTTCACATAAGCTGCTTGAACTGTATCTGGGAGTAGTTTTTGGAGACAAGTCCAGGGGGATGTGGCTGGTGCATTTTCCCAGTTAGGCCATACTGGTGCAGCCTGGTTGTCTTAAGACAAGAAAAAAAGGGGAAAATTTATATTCTGTAGTCAATCTTGTGTGCTATTCATGTCAAGTATCATTTAGATTTTACCATAAATAAAACCCATGAATATTTTAGTGAAAAGTTGCCCACATTATCCTTTAAAATCTGTTTCCCTCTCAATTTGTGCAGCAAAATCTGTATCTTGTCCCAGCACCTCCAGTGCTGCAGTTTACTGGGAAGTGAGTCCATGCACATGTTTGTGCATGTATGTTGTGTATCTGCTTAAATAACTAAATTGGAACTCCACTGTAGTGTTTTGTGCACCACAGCAGTGTTTTTATCACAGTAAATACCCCAGTAAGAGCCAGGATGTCACAGAAGTGTTGCTGTGTGTGGTTCTATGTCAGCAAAGAGTTGTTGTAGTCAGTGGTGCAGTGTTTAAAACACTTGTTTCAGCAAGAGATTCCTAATGACTAAACCATTTTGAATATTAAATACCTCTAGTAATAAACTTCATTGTGCAGTACCATGGTTTTTCACACAGAACAGATACCTCAGAGCTTGAGATGAATGGGTGCAGAGCTTTGTTGTTGTGCAGTTCAGAAGTTCCAATGTGGAGCTGTGACGTTTTTAGGGACCTACAGAAAGGAACCAGGTTTGTTGTCCTGCAGGGCTTTAGGAAATGTGTTAAACCCAGGGGCTCCTGCAGAGATGGACCTCAAGCAGAGCCTTGGGGGTCTTCACACCCTTTTTGTAGAATCACAGAATGTTTGGGATGGATGAGACCGCAAGGATGCCCCAATGTCCAGCCTGGCCTTGGGCACTGCCAGGGATCCAGGGGCAGCCACAGCTGCTCTGGGAATTCCATCCCAGCCCCTCCCCACCCTCCCAGCCAGAAATTCCCAATCTCCCATCCATCCCTGCCCTCTGGCACTGGGAGCCATTCCCTGTGTGCTGTCCCTCCATGCCTTGTCCCCAGTCCCTCTCCAGCTCTCCTGGAGCCCCTTCAGGCCCTGGAAGGTGCTTTGAAATTCTCCCTGAATTTTATTCATCTCTGTCCAGGAAGGAGTGAGGTGAAGCAGAGAACTTCTCCTGGAGAGGCACAGACCTTCCATGGGATCATCCCTGCCAGGATCCTGCGTTACGAAGCAAAACGGGAGAGAACATTTTTTCCCCACAGATCTTTAAAAATGAGTGACTCTTTTAATTTTGCATTGTCAAGAAAAAGACAGAGAAATGAAGTAATATTTTTACTTCAGTGATTTAAAACAATTTAGTCTGTGGAGTAATGCAACTGTAGCTTCACTCCAGTGCAATTGAAATAAAACATGATGAAATATTAAAATACTCCATACACGCACCACTAAGATTAGATAGTCATTAGGACTGGAATATTGGCACCCTGTTAATTATTGCATTGCAAATGTTTCAGGCAGAAAACACATGTTTTCTTTTTCCCAAATGAAGTCCAGCAAATTAAAACCTGACCTAGAAGTGATAACTTCAAATATG
>VZSJ01001213.1:56144-61144 GCA_013398405.1 Pheucticus melanocephalus
ATCATTTAGCTAATTTGTGGGGGGATGTGTTCTGGTGTGCCAGAAGGTGTTTATAAGGAGTAAATTTTAAAAAAAAATTGAAGGATAAAAGGCTCATTTTGATCACATTTAATCTTGCAGAAAGTATTTCAAAGAAACACTCAAACACTAGAGGTAAATGGAAGGGAGATGATGCTTTTATTGCCCAGTTAGGTAAATGGTGTTACGTTGATTATTGTGGGCTGTCACATCATTGGCACATAAAAGGTTGGTGGGAAATAGTCTCATCTGAAGGAATATTTTCTGTTTGCATTGCAATAATCTGGATGGCACATATTGTATGTGAAAGGAATGAGCAGCGGGTTCCTCCTACAGCGCCTCTTCAGGTCTGTAATTAAATCCGTGGTTTGATTAACAGCGCCATTGCTAACCATGTAAAAATGATGACTAGGTTTTAGATTATTTTTATTTATTTATTTTTATTTTAATCTTTTTTTTTTTTAAGTAAAGGGAAATGGGGATCTGGCTGAGGATTGTGTTCTGGATCCGTGGGATCTGTGATGGGAGCTGGCAGTAGGGCTGGGGAGCATCCACCTGCCCACCACCCTGGGTCCCATACAGAGCTCTTCCCATGGCTGGTTTTGGATGAGACCTGGGAAAAAAAGCTGATTTAAAAAGGGAAAATCGGGGCTGTTTTGATTTTAATTAAAAATTGGATAACCAGGTGTCAATAAGGAAAAGGCTAAAGAGCTTTTCTGCAGAAAAAAAAAAAATCAAACACCAAACAAAAAAGAGTAAAACAAAAAAAAAAATCACCATTTTAGCTTGCAAACATTATCATCCATAATGATGGGAAGAGGAGTGAAGGATATACAATAAAAAGCTGCCAACCTGATACTCCCACATCAAAAATCCTGTTAAAAGCGAGACAGAATAAAAAGCAAAGTTCGATGAAGATTACTGAAAAAAAACCAAACCAGAATAAAAACCAGCAGGTCTGAGGTGCTGCCTGTGTTTGTGCCGGCGTGGCTGTGGCCGTTCGTATGCAGGGCAGGGCCGGAGCCCCGGCGGGGCGGGCGGGCCGCGGCCCTCAGCGCCGGAGGGAGGCCGGCCCGGGGTTCCAGTACAGTGGGCCGGGAAGCGGCGCTGACAGCCCGGCCGTCCCCCGGGAGCCCGCTCCGCTGAGAGCAGCCGGGCCTGAGGGGCCCCTTGTGCCGTCCTGGGCTGGGAAATGCCAGCTTTGGGGACATGCAGAGGGGGCTGGGGAGAGAGGTTTAGGGCGGCCGCGGGTTTGGGGTGAGCATCGCCGCTCATCGCCCAGCCAGGTGGGCTGTGCTGGGGAGGGGATTTAGGCTGGTGTTAATGGTCAAATCCAGGAGGTTTCTAGATTGATTGGATTTGATTTGATCTCCCTGTCAGAGCAGGAGAGTTGTGCTGAAATCCAGCTCTGGCTGGATGTGCAGTCTCAATGAGGAAAGCCAGGCTTACTCAGGTGCAACCATATCCAGGCAGGATTTGTGAGCATGGTTTGATTCGGACCCGCCGTTCCTCTGCCCTTACTCCTGAGTGTGTTTGTGCCCTTGGGATGTGGCACCTTCATGGGAAAGGCTGGCACCACCTGGCAAACCCCACTGTCACCCCCTGGGGCTCTCTGGTGTCTGCAGGTGAGGTGTCCATGGGCAGAGTGTGGAGCCTGAGGCTGGGAGGATGGATGGAGTGGGAACACCTGCCAGAGGTGCTGCAGTGAACGCACCAGCTGCTAACAGAGCACCAGGAATGGGCCAGGATATAGAATCCAGAATCACTCGGCTTGGAAAAATCCTCCAAGACCCCTTCCTCAGCACTGCCATGGCCACCACTGCCCCATGTCCCCAAGTGCCACATCCACAGCTCTTAAATCCCTCCAGAGATGGGGACCCCACCAGTGCCCAGGGCAGCTGTGCCAGGGCTGGACAGCCCTGTCCATGCAGGAATTTTTCTGAATATCCATTCTAAACATCCCATGGCACTGGAGTGATAAAGGATGGGGCAGAGGAAGGGATCACACTTTGAAGAAGGTGGGGAGGTGTTTTTCCACAGAGACAAAGCCTCTCCCAGCACACTACACACTTTCTATTCCCTTTTTTCCTGTCTGGCTTCCCGTGGCATTAAGGCTGATGTGATCGTGCTGTCAGGTCCTTCTCGTTTCCTTTTTTCCAGTTACTCCTGAGTTTGATGGATGGCCTCAGCCCGGTGTGACCAAGGGCTAGGAACATGATTATATTCCTCCAAACCCCAGGCAGGCTGCTGTCCACGAGCAGGACAGCCTGGAGCACCTGTCCCTCTGCGGGGACATGGCTGGGGAGGGCCTTGGTGGACACTCAGTCTGGGGAATGTGGTTCAGTAGGCATCAAATTTAATGAATCTATTAATCTATTAATTGCAATACTCATGGAGCAGCTTCCCAACAGCTGTGGAGGGATTTCCCCACCCCCTTCGCAGCAGGTTCCTGCCCGTGGCAGGTTGATAATCCCCCCAAATATCGCTGTGCTCTTCAGTTCCATCAACCATCCGCTGTCTCTTTTTGGTCCTTTTATAAATCCTGTGCTAAATTGCAAATCCCAGCCTAAGTGTGTGTTTGTCCGTCCCATCAATAATGCATCGCCCCCAAGTGTGGAAGGGGGAGCCACAAGTGAAACTGCCCAGGGTAATTCAAGGCTATAAATCATATTTTCTGGTGGGTTTGGAGGCTGAGACTGGCTCAGCAAGATGGTTTGTGCCACTTTATTGTGATACTTCAGGAATATTTTTTTATTTGCTCCATTCCTCTATGTGTGTGTATATATATGTATTTATATATCTATATATATCTTCCTGCTTCCTTTTCAGCTGTCAATAGAGGGTGAATCCTGGACCTGCAAAAAGTATGAGCTTTCTTTTCTTAAGGCAGATACAGATTGACTCCTATATCAGGTGTCTTGTATAAAATCTTCAAAAGAAATTACAGTTTTATTTTTGGAAGAGATGCAGAGCTGAACCATGGATTGTTGTCCACATTTGGGACCTAATTGAGATGCTGATCTGCAAAATATTCTGTGTCCAATGGTGCATGTCTAGTGTTCCACTCGTATTTTCTGTCCTGCAAGTCTGGCCTGAGCTAAAACATTATTTTCAAACAAAATATTAAAAAAGGATAAAAACCAGTTATTCTCTTACTGGTGTTTAAACCCATCCTGGGGTCTCAGGCTCTGGGGAAGACTCCCCGAGCTTCTTCTGGAGCAGACTCAGCACTAATGATGGGATCAATGGATGTTTTCAGAAGTGGATATTTTCTTTTTCCAGTAGTATTTGCAAGCAAACACTTCTCGAAACTGTACATTTATATACTATTTAGACTTCAAAATTAACATATTCTCTGGAGTAAGCACAGTTTTCACTTTTATTTTTTAATTTAACTGCTTGTGGTTTTGCAAGGCAGCACCTACTTGTTTCTTAATCCTGGTGGCCAGCTGGAAAGTTCCTGATTCCAACAAAACCACAGAGCAGAATCACCAGAACCATTAAGGTTGGAAAAGATCTCCAAGATCATCAAGTCCAACTTTCACCTGAATGCCACCATGCCCACTAAACCATATAGTATATATTAAATAATAAAGATCTAATGCAGTCCTGACTCAGTGATTTGCTCTCACCAGACATCATCCACAACATTTTCCAAATTAGCAAAACTTGAACATTTTATTTTCTGGAGGAGCAGGTTGAATCCTTTTGGGGTTTGTATCTACCTCAACCCTTCTTTGTGGCATCAAATTCACCTTAGTGTTACTTGTACTTGTCATAGAATCATTAAGGTTGGAAAGGACCTTTCAGATCATCAAGTCCAACTCTTGATCTTTCTGCTATTGAGTTTTCCCATCCCAAACTGAGGTTATCCCATCCCAAACTGAGGTTATCCCATCCCAGGCACTGGGATAATTTCCCACTCCATTTTCCAGTGCAACAGGAAAGAGAGCCATAAAAACAGCTGGTACAACACATTATTTTAGGGCAATCCATGGGATTGAATCCACCTCAACCCCACTGCAGGAGTAAAAAGTTGAGTTTCTAAGGAATGCATATGGAAGGACTTATTTCTGCTGTAAAGATTTCCTGACAAGCAGAAATATAATGCTTTTTGAAAACCTCATTAGAAAATCAATTATATCGTGACACTTAATGTTGGGTTATTTACAAGCGAGATGTCTAGTTGGGAAAAAACACAATAAAAATTCACACTTAATCCAGAAAAATGGGGCAGCATAAAGAAGAGTTAGGTTGTGTTATTAGCATGTTCAAAGGAGCAATTACCACAAAGCAGAGGGTTTGTGCTCCACCAGGGACAGCAATGAGATCTGATCGTGGAGGGACACGAGGTTTCACCTCCTCAGGGGGAAAAGGGCTGAGAGGTCCTTTCAGGGCAGATAATGATGAGTTTGTTTATGGATTTGTGTTGATGCCCAGAGCCCAGGTCATGCTCCTCCTCTTGCTTTTCCTCATGGAATCACTAAGGTTGGAGAAGATCTCTCAAATCAGCGAGCCCAGCCAGCACCATGTTCACCACTAATCAGGTCCTCAAGTGCCACATCCACACCTTTTGAACACTTCAGGTGATTCCTTCACTGCCCTGGGCAGCCCCTTCCATGCTTGACCACCCTTTCCATGGAGAAGCTTTTCCCAATATCCAACTTAAACCTTCCCTGGCACAACTTGGGGACATTTCCATCTCACAACCCTTGATTTCTCTGGGTTTCAATGCCTTCAAAAAGAAAAGCTCACCTTGGCACCTGGAGAGTGGCTGCTGGGAGGCTGTGGCTGCTAAACCAGCAGCTTTCTTTGGAGAAAAAATGGGAAAACTCTTTCAATTCCATGGAATCACAGAATGGTTTGGGTTGGAAGGGACCTTAAAACTCATCTCTTTCCACCCCCTGTGCCATGGGAAGGGACACATTTCAAATTTCTGTGCTGCTAATTAGGAACATATGACCTCAGTTGTTGATTTTTTT
>VZSJ01001213.1:66144-73074 GCA_013398405.1 Pheucticus melanocephalus
TTAAGAGCTTGGATTCAAAATTAAATATGACCTCAGTGTTTTAAAATACAATTACAATAACTATCCATTTAGTAGGGTTTTTTCTTTTACTTTTGACATATGGTCAATATACTTATGCCAGTTATTAAAGACATTATTTTTTTTGCTATGCTAACTATTTAACATATTGCAGCTGCCATGGTAAATACAGGCTGGTGACAAGGGACACTGAGGAAGAGCATTACATGAACTCCTTCTTAGGTTAAATTGCTGGAGTGTCTCTACATAGGTAAGGAAAAAAATCCACCACATCTGATAAGAGAAATTTATATTATTTATATGGAACAGAACAAACCAATTTACAAGAAAGGCACTTAAGTGAGGAGCTTATTTATTAATGAGTGTAGTACACAAGCTAATGGGGTTGTAATGCAGATGCACCTAAAGCTCAGAGGACAGCAGTCTCCAGACACTCTGCTTCAGAGAGAGGGGGGAAAGCAGGCTGGGAAAATACTCCTGCCCCATTCCAGATGGAGTTATGAAAAGTAGTTTGGTGTGTTTTGTCTTAGCAGGGTGGTCTGTCCCCGGCTCTCCCATCACAGGGAGTTTTGGAGCAGGAATGAGATAGGACAAGAGGATTGGGATGAATGGGAAAGGCTTTGAGCTGAAGGAGGGTGGATTTTGATGAGATGTGAGGAAGGAATTCCTGGCTGTGAGGGTGGGCAGCCCTGGCACAGGTGCCCAGAGCAGCTGGGGCTGTCCCTGGATCCCTGGCAGTGCCCAAGGCCAGGCTGGACACTGGGGCTGGGAGCCCCTGGGACAGTGGGAGGTGTCCCTGCCATGGCAGGGGTGGGATGAGCTGAGCTTTAACATCCCTTCCTACCCAAACCATTCCAGGATTCTGATGTGGCAGTGCCAGGGCTGTAAATCCCTGTGCAAGGAGGTTGAGATGTGATTTTAAGGTCACAGTAACTCAGCACCCCAGGGCAGCACCTCTGCACAGGGAAGTTCCAAAACTCCAGGATCCAGCAATGAGGCATCCCCCTGGGTCCAGAGATTTGTGGGAAGATGGGAGAAGCCAGAGCCATGCTGTGGCCAGGCTGGTCCATGAAGGGCAGAGTGTGTTTAAATTACAGTTGCTATGCTCAGCCTTTAACAAGCTCCTTCTGAGGTGGCAGTTTATAGACTCTTATTTCAGTTAATTATAACAGCACTTTTTGAAACAGTATTTTTATTGGTTTTATTGATGTGCCCTGCTGGCTTTCCAATCCAGTATTGGGTCCTGCTTGGTTACCTGAGGGAAAAGCTTTTCCTCCTGGATGGAGAGAGTGCAGGGATGGCCTGTGGCAGGGCAGGGCTCTCTTGGCACCTGCAGAAGGGCCCCTCCTGCCAGAGCCTGCCCAGAGGTGACCGAGGCACTGTGGAATGTTGGGAAGAGCAAACTCCACATCAGTTTGATCCAAATGAAGGAAAATACTCTTTGTTCTCCCCACTGTTGTATTTTTGTGGTTGAGGTCAAATTGGTCAGAGGTGCAGCCAGTTCTTGGCTGGGTGCTGCCATTTTGGGAGAGATCCTGCTGATGTGTGTGGTAGCAACCTGAAAGCCCTGCAGAAAGGCTTTGGAGATCTCTATTAACTATGCTGTTTTAATTGGGATATATTAGTTTTTCTGAGGTGCTCTAAGGTGTCCCCAGAGTCTTCTGTTCTCCAGGTGAACAGCCCCAGCTCTCCCAGCCTGGCTCCAGAGCAGAGGGGCTCCAGCCCTGGAGCATCTTTGTGGCCTCTGGACTCACTTCAGCAGGAGATGCTCAGGGGTCACAGACTTTACACCCACACTGGGAACTCGCTTTGAAAAACGTCCTGGCAAGTCGAATTCTTAAGAGGTTCCTGATTTATCTGTATCTTAATTCATTTTAATAGGCTGGAGGATCTGCAGGTGCTGTTGATTATAATTCTTGGTGCTCACTGTCATCTGGAATTCATGCACTGACGCACGTCAAGGTGGACATCCAAAGTCAGGGCCCAGTTCCAATAATTCAGCCTTAGCTTTTTGTCCTTCAGCGTCCCCGTGCACCAGATCAGAGACCTGGGTCTTGCACTGTAAGGGTTGTAATGTGTATTTTAACTCCCTTAGGCTTGGTGGATTTTTTTTTTAAATCCATGCATAATTTGGATTATATCTATCTGAGATATGTAGCAAAAAATGTAAATTTGACTTCAGATACCAGTTAGCAGTTGGGTTATCACTGGAAGGCAGGGTGCTGAGTAGGGCTGGTGGGTCTGTGGCCATTGCAGAGGGCTGGGGGTGGTGGTGAATCCCCAAAAGCAGCGTTGCAGTGGGCTGGGGGTGGTGATCAATCCCTAAAATCAGTGTTGCAGAGGGCTGGGGATGGTGATGGTGAGGAATCCCCAAAAGCAGTGTTGCAGAGGGCTGGGGATGGTGATCAGTCCCCAAAACGAGCATTGCAGAGGGCTGGGGATGGTGGTGAATCCCCAAACCAGCATTGCAGAGGGCTGGGGATGGTGGTGAATCCCCAAAAGCAGCATTGCAGAGGGCTGGGGATGGTGGTGGATCCCCAAAAGCAGCGTTGCAGAGGGCTGGGGATGGTGATGGTGAGGAATCCCCAAAACTAGTGTTGCAGAGGGCTGGGGATGGTGATGGTGAGGAATCCCCAAAACTAGTGTTGCAGAGGGCTGGGGATGGTGATCAATCCCCAAAACCAGCATTGTAGAAGGTTGGAGATGTTGATCAATCCCCAAAACCAGCGTTGCAGAGGGCTGGGGGTGGTGATCAATCCCCAAAAGCAGCAGGGACAGCAGCACAGCGCAGGGAATGCGGCGTGTGGTTTAAGGGTCCCCTGCAGCCAGCCCTAACACAGTTAATTGCCTGTGATAAAACCGACCTCCCAGGTCTGATGGGAGACTTCTTTTATATAAGAAAAAATGTTTTGTAACAATTTCTTGTAAGTGCTAAAATTAACTGACTTTCTTTTAACCTAATTAAAGCTGGAGCTGATGATATCACCTATGCTTAATGTTGCCGAACATCTCGGGCAGAGTGTGCTGTGCTTGGAACTTGGCTCCAGTTCTGCTTCCTGCTTTAAAACATTTAATGTGAAGCATCTGCTCGGTTGTTGCTGGTTCAGGGTGTGCTCGATCTCAATCTAGAACAGGGTGGTCCTTCCCAACACAGAAGATGCACAGAAAATGGGCTTTTTTTTTATCTTTTCGGCAAATTCTCCAGTCGTTCTGCTGCCAAACCTGCTGATTTGAAACGGAAATATTTGTGCAGAGGTCACTCTGATATTGGGGATATTTGTGCTCTCTCAGTAGGGCCCAGCTGTTGGTGTTTGAAGGGTTTCATTGATGGAGGGGAGTGGGTCTCTCTGGGGAAGGTCTCTGAGCTGACAGAGCTCCCGGTGCTGATGAGCACCAGAGCTGACTGTGGTTGTCTTGGCCTGGATCATTCCTGCTAACACAGATGGGGTACAAATGTGCAGGATGAAATCTGGAGAGACCAGGAATTAGTCTGGAAAAGCTGTGGGTGGGAAACAGGAAGAAAGCAGCACTGGAATGGGTGAGCAGTGTGGAGGTGGAGCAGGAAATCTTCAGCAGGGCAGTAAGGTCAGGCTGAGAGTCCAGAGATGGTCCATGTGAGGTCAGCAGGGTGGTGGTGGCCAGCATGGGAAAAGGGCAGAACTTTAAAGGTGGCCTAAGGACTGTGGACAGGAGTGAGGGGAAAAGGGGAATGGCTTCAAACTGCCAAAGGGCAGGGATAATTGGAATATTGGGGAGAATATCCTGTGAGGATGGTGAGGCCATGACACAGAGCAGCTGTGGCTGCCCCTGGATCCCTGGCAGTGCCCAAGGCCAGGTTGGACATGGGGTTTGGAGCAGCCTGGGACAGTGAAAAGTGTCCTTGTCCATGGCAGGGGTGGAACAAGATTATGTTTAATGTCCCTTCCAACCCCAAGCAGTCTGGGATTGAGGGAAGGAGGGTGGCATGGAGCAGACAATGAAGGGCACTGGGAGGCACAGGAGGAGATTGAGGTGGTTGAAGAACCAGAACCTGGTGGTTGTCCTTCCACCTGGCTGTTGCTTTAACAGGGATCTTTGTTCCTAATGGGATTGACTGCTGTGCAAACACAAGAAATGCTCAGGGAAAGGGAGCCAAGCCCACACACACAGAGCATTGTTTTCCTTGGATGTGTTTCAGGTGTTCTCGGGAAGTCACCGCCGTGGTCTCGCAGTGCCACATCCCAGGGCAGGATCTTGTTTGAAATCTGTGTCTCCCTGTATAGGATTCCAATCAAAACTTTAATGGTCCAGGGCAGTGAGTAGCATTTAATGACCTTCAGTGCTATCACTTGAGTCTTTTGGGCATTGACATTGATTTTCCTTATCTTGGCATGTGGAGACAGGAGTCTCACTCCATCCTTTGAACTGTTTGCTGGTGCACACCAGGAACAAGGAATAAGCAGGGAGCAGCTTTACAGGGATCATGGGCTTGGGCAAGCCCAGTTTGGCCCTCAGATTTAGTATCAATAATTTCAGTAGTCAGGAAAAAAAATTACACTATTTAGATATCTTTGTATTTACTCAAGAGGTGTGTTTATTTATTACTTAGTGTATCCATAATTTAATCTGTTCATTATTATGTGATTAATTATAATTTATTTGTAATATTGTTTATTTGGAATTTATATTGTGTATATGATGTTCTAATCTCTGTGCAGCTGCTTCTTTCCCAGGGTTAAAGAGAGGATGCAGAATTTCTCACCAGTTAGATCTGTAACAACTTGCATCCTCCAGAAGAGATAAAAACAGAATAAGGCAAACATTGCACAGGTTGTATGACAAGGACTGAGCCTGACTCCGCTCCGATTTCTCATGTTCTTCCCTAAATGCATCAATTTTTTCTTAATAGGTCTTAAAAGGAGCAGTGTCGGGGCTGTTCAACAGGAATTGGGGGTTATTGCTGTTTATTGCAGCTCTCATCCCTTTTTTAATCTCTCCCTCCCATCATAGAGCCACTTCATTTATAAGCAGCTAAATTAAACTATGTCAGGATGTGCTTGGCCATGAATTTTAAACCTAAAAAGGCGCTTTGTTCGTTGGTGCAGTTGTGGGGAAGAAATGCAGCGGAGCCACCCGGCTATTTGAACTCTTTATTTGCCACATTTACAATATTAATAACACTGTTTCCAGAAGTTGTCACATCAAGTAAAAGATCTTCATTCCGGGCTGTCTTTTGGGGCCAAATCGAGACTGGATGCATGCATTTAATAAATTGTAGTCTCAAGTAGTCATTTTGGTAAATAATTAGCTTGGGTGGAAGAATAAGTTAGCATATTGTATGCATCTAATGCTGCAAATGTACACCCAGCAAACTTTGCTATTAATCAACAGTCAAGCACTGTAAGTTGGGTCTCATACATAATGAATTGTCCTGAAACCTCCTGGGCTTCATTGATAGAAAAATAAGAGAAAACACCAGTGTAGTAAGCTTTGGAATAAAATTTAACGAGATTGCTCTGCATCCCGTAATCGGTTTGGAGTCATTAGAGACCAGATAATTCAGCTGCAGTTTTGGGGTGGCTTTAGCCTTCATCCATCAAAGAAAGGCTGCTTAAATGACATTTAGGTGTGGATAAAATACATTTTTAGTTAATTTCACAAGGAAGGCTCCAGTAAAAATGTTGACTCACTCTGTGTTGCTGTGGAACAAATAATGCTGCCTCACTATGTCCCATTTTAATGTTAATTTTTGTGTGCTAATCATCCCTGATCCTTCCATTTGAAAGGTAACACAGCAGCTATTTCTCTAAAAGAAAATCAGTTTGGTAAGATAAGCACAGATCTATGTAATTGTAAGAAAAGGACAACCTTCAGTTTTCAGATAGTGCAACTTTTTTCTGTTATGAATTCAGGTGTGTGAGAGTTATGTGACAACTTGTGTTCAGTCATTTGCTGATCAAACAAAAAAAATGCCATTTAAAAACCAATAATTTTAAAATTATTCTGGCCCCTCATATGTATTTCATGGCAAGAGTTACCATTCAGGTGCTAGAGGATCAACAGTGACTTCTGCAAATGTAAAAATTTACTCGGGTTTAGGAGCTCTGTTATTCACTATTTTACATATCTATAGATAGATAGATAGATAGATAGATAGATAGATAGATAGATAGACAGATAGATAGATAAAACTTATATAATCATTAAGAATTATCTATACTAATGACACTCATGGGGCTCTGTACCAACAGTCACCAGGCTCTTCATACCACTGGGGAAGAAAACCACAAAAAAACCACATCAAAACAAAAATAAAATAAGGAAAAATTGCAAAAGGACAAAATTTTAAATTATGAAACATTACGTAAAAATTAAAAATTTAGGATTAATAATGTACTCTGAGTATGCCCACATGTATCAATGGCACTTCATTTACTCTAGGCTAGGAGAAGTTGCAATCTTTATTTAATTGAGGAGCTTTTTTTCATTTCTGTTGTAAAAAAAAAAAAAAAATTGAAAATTTTAAAATTGAAGTAAAGGGGTCTCTTTGCTGGCTCACTTTCTAAACCTCTCCATAGGCAAACCACTGGAAGGTGAGGTGGTTTTCCAGGGATAAAATACTCAGGCGTGTGTGGCTACAACCAGTGGAATTGGGATTTTGGATGTTACATTCAATCAATCAATTGTATTTAAAATACACAAATATTTTATAAATAGACATCTATTTTATGAATAAGTTATGGGAGCTGCTAGGACATTCTCCTGGTATTTATTTATGCTAAGGAAGCTGCCAGCTCCTGGCTTTCCCCCAGGGAATGTGCCAGCAGAGTCATGTTACATCCCCTTCCTTTCAGCACAGCTCAAGGTCCACCTTGTTTCCCTTAAGTTTCTGAAGAACTGAGGCAAAAAGCAGCTCAGAAAGAAATAATGAGC
>VZSJ01001214.1:0-35225 GCA_013398405.1 Pheucticus melanocephalus
TACCACTCAATTTCTCCTCAGAGCTTCGTGTGGGGAATCCATAAAAATCAGAGGATTTTAGGAAGATTGTAAGAAAGACAGGTCGCAAATACTGCGAAGTGGTGAATTGCTAAGGCAGGAGAAAAAGATATGTAAGCTGTAGTGCAGACGTGAGAAATAGAATAATGGGCCTATGTATTTTGGCTTTCTAAGTTGCAACAAGTTTATTTAGTATACATTTAGAATGTTAAATATGAGTAGAGCTCTGTGCTTTGTCTCTTATAAACAAACCATTGTATGAGAGAATAGGCCGCTATTGTTTTAACCAAAGCTATGTGTGCTTCAGGTGATTGGATAGAACTACTGTCAGTATATTTTTGCTCTATGTGATTGGCTAAGATGCAGTTAGGGTATATTGTAACATTAAGTTTCTTTGGCTTGCTTCCTGGATAGTGAGCTATCCACATCTCTCTGTTAGAATCATGTAATGAGACTGATGCTGGACAAATAAAAGCTCAAGACACTTTCCAAAGCAACCCCATCCTGTTCGGGTCTGTATATAAACTGCTGGCATGCAAATGGTCACTTTGGTCTTGCCAACCTCTCCCTTGACTTGCCTACAATTGCCTACACTTGCTTTGCATTGCCTTACCTGCATGGAAGGCAAGGCAAAGAGCAGTAAGCAAGGCAAAGCAAAGCCAGGAAGTTGTTTGTAGGGCTAGGCAAGGCAGACATAGGCAGGGCAAGCAAAGCAAGGGTAGGCTAGGAAAACTAGGCATGGTACTGGAGGCAAGGCAAAGCCAAGTGACTTGGGAGTGTCTTTTCTTGGGAAGTAAAAGATATGGTGGCAATGTCAGTAGCGCAGCTGATAAGGTATCCTGGGGAGGTATAGTCCAGCAAGACATTTCTGTCCTGGCATCTTCTGTGTAGGAGCCTGACATGGTTTGAGAGGAAGCAGGTTTTCTCGGACATGCTGTGGTCACACCAATGGGGTTCAGATTTGAATATTGGCACCTGGTGTGGCCACTGGGGACATTGGACACACCTCTGAGAACACAGGGGTTAAAAAGCAGAGCACTCCCCTGGGAAGCTCTCTTGGGCTTCCGGTGGGAATTCATTCGGATCTCTCCCCCGTCCCAGCTGCTGCCGGCTGGGTGGGGGAGGGGGGAAGCCATGCGGCCGTGAGGTAGGCCAGGCTTTGGACAGAGATGGGAGGTAGGCCTGGCCCAAGGGTAGAAGTGTGGAAGAGTACCGAGAGGTAGTGGCCCCCCCCCCCACCCCTTACTGGGAGACAGAGAGAGAGACAGAGCCTGTGCCTGGGACTGTTGCCTTGGAATTTGATATCATATGCTGGCAGCACAGCCTGCCAGTGGAGAAGGGGGAGGGGTGCAGCGAGAAGGTGTCCGGCCACTTGTGGGAGCTTTTAACCCCTTTCTGGACAATGAAAACTTTACAGAATATTAACCTCTCTAGAAGAGAGATAAAGTGGAAGATGAAGAAGGAAATGGGCAAGTGTGATGAAGGTCTGGGCCAGTGAGAGATGTTGGAAGAATAGAGAAGAATCTTAGCTGGGAAGAGATGATGGAGTGGCTTGCTGGACTCTTCTTGTATAGCCATGGACAGAACCATGTTCCTTGTGACGCAGAGACTGCATCCAGTGGGAGGCAATGCCTCAGAACCAAGAGGATTCAGTGATGGTACCCCTCGGCCCCAGGGGGTGAAATCTGGGGGGGACAGGTGTCCCAAAGTAGAAATTGCGCTCTTTTTGGAATGGGACAAAGCATCCTTAAAAGACGACCCTAGAAGCAGCTCTGGTCCATGTTCAGTGATGAGAGCACTGGACATGAAACGAAGAGGTCACGACGGCAGATGTTCTCTGGGTGGTGCCACAAGTGACATGGAAACACACGAGGTTTCAACGGTGTTTCCGGGGAAGCCTATGGCACAAGAAGGACTCCTGTCCTCTTGACCAATTGAGAATTTATTATCTACAGGGTGGTGATGGACCCAGAGTTGGTGATTTGGGGGAAAGACGTATTGGAAATTTGGTGGGGGGAGGAAGAAATGTATTTGTAAGATTTTCATTTTCCCTGTGCGTTTCTTTTTACTTGTAGTTTTGTTAATGAACTTTTCTTTATTTCTAAGTGGGGGCCTGCTTTGCTTATTCCTGGTCACATCTCACAGCAGAAACTAGGGAGAAGGTAATTTCATGGGGGCACTGGCATTGCACCAGTGTCAAACCATGACAGAGCCATTGTTGGACAAAGTCAGTACCAGTCACAGTATGCAACTTTTGCTTGGTAAGTTCCTGAAGAAGAACAGCAATGCTTTCTAATGGGAAGGAAAGAATTTAGCCCCAGTGTTGGAGGTGCAGATAAGAAGCTGTGTCGTGCAGCTTAAGGGCAGCAGCAACTTTCTACCCTGGCATATTTGGTTTGGAAGTACTGACTTAATTTGTACAATCATGGAGACGGTATCCATCTTTGGAAGAATCCATTTGGCATGTGTTTTCCACTTCCTTGAGGCAGCCCTCTTGAAATTCTGCCAGCACACTTCTTTTGGACAAGGTAAAGAGCTGTGCTGGGTCTTGGTGGGCAGCCTAGCTAGTGCCCTGCGCAGGTAATGCCCAATAGCAGCAGTCTGACACCTTTGTATAGGATCAGGCCCTGGATGTTTTGGATTTTGGAGGAGGGGATGCCATTTCTTTTGAGATGGGCTTCTAGTTCCTCCTCTCTTTGGCAAAGTTTGGATGGGCACTTTGGGTGGTCTCAGTGAATTGAAAGGCTTTTCCCAATAGGCAGTTCCCTGGGTTAGAGTTGTTGAACTGTCTATGGGAATGCAGTGGCCAAGCCTCTGCAGGAGAAGTTTTTGTCCCTCGTATCTTTAGTGTGTGAGTAGTCCCTGGTGCCATCCCATTTGGAAGATGACTCTGTGAGAGTGAAGGCTTATGGTGGTACCTAGAGCTGAGAAGGAAAGTGGCAATAGCAGGGTGTGTGTTTGTAGTTTGATGGATGCAATTGAAATTATAGGCAGCGATGAACTTTCTCCACCGACAGTTTTGCAACCTCTGTTTTTGGCAGATGTTTTCAAGTTTGTTACCAGACTCTATGAGACTGAAAAAGTTTGTTAGGGCAGAAGACCTGGTGTTGGCCTTTGAGTGTGGTGCAAAGAAGAGTATCCGCTTGGAAAGGGAAGATTGGTAAAATCTTTTTTGTCCTGACACTGTTGATTGGAGTGCAGGGACATTTCTGACTTGGCTGTGTCCTGGGGGTGGTTTCGAGTTGGGCTCGGTGCATGTCCTTGTTTTGTGAGTCAACAATGCCATGGTGTGGTTATTTAGATGAGCGCTGACAGTGCCCAGGAAAAAGATGAGTGCTTTTATAGCCCAGCCCCATTGGTGTGGGAGCAGTGTGGGAGCAAGAGCTCCGCTGTGGATCCTGGCTCTTGGGCACTGACAGAATGGGATCCTACATGTAGCAGAGAAGGAGGAGGAATTATTTCATTGTGCAGTTTATAAGCCTCAAAATAAAAGGCAATTGCAGCACTCTTCCTTTCAGAACGTTTTCTGGGCCATCAGCTGCTGACCATGTAACTCACAGCCACTGAACTGCATCCAGCTCCCTGGAGACATGAACTTTCCCCCAAGATCTGTGTACCATCTGGCACTCTAACTCTTGAAGATCCTAAACCGCTTCAAATTGTCCAGCAGCTGCTCTCAAAGAAAAAGTCCTACAACAAAAAGGCACTGCTGGTCATAACAGTCCCTTTGCAGTCTGTCAACTAAACAAAACACACTAGTAATTCGCACGTTCCTTCTCAACCATATATATAAAGCATCAGCACATTCTCTCAAAGTGGCAGAGACTATCATTACTGCCAAGCATTTTCAGCTGCACTTCTGACTGACAAATGTGCCAGGACAGAAGGTATTTGCCAACCTACCCTCTTTCCTGTGCAAACAGACACTGGCAGTGCAAATATTTTCACACTCTTTCATTGTGGCCCTGTCCAAGCAGCTAGAGGTCACACAGGTGGAAGTGTCAAGACAGAAGATGTTCTCAAAATACCTCCTTTTCTAAACAGGTTTTAAGCTGCCCACAATGCTCTGTATCTTCCTTCCCACACAGACCTGCCTTCACTTTTTCACTCTCACATCTTTGTTGCGAATGTCCAGCAGCTGTTTGCATAGAGAAAGACTCTAGATATAAAAGCGAGCCTTGGGCTGCACCTTCTGCCTGCCCCACGTAAGCTACATCAAACTCACCAGTGCACTCCGTCCTTCTCTTCTCCGCTGCATCTACCATTGTGTTCTCTGGATCTCGGAACATAAAGGTAGGCACAGTTGTTTCCATAGAAGGGTTGGAAGAGGCATATGTAGCAGCACAAGTAGCTCTTGCTGAACTTTAATCCTTTCCACTGCCGCTGTGAGTTCGGTTGGTAGGCCAGTAACAGCCACACTCCTTTTACAGCCGGTATGCTGCAGCCACCAGCCTGGTGCTCTGTGGCTTCATTCTCTGAGTCTTGTAACCAGTCCTGCTTTTACTCTCTCGGAGGGGAACAGACATCTTTTTCTCTCACAGATCATTGTGGCAGCAGCGAAGAGCTCTTGCGCACCGCTTCTGCCAAAAGACGCTCGGGCTAGGCACTTACATTCTCAGCACTACATAGCCCCATATTCTGCGTCTCTTGTCGTGCGTATTGTTGCCTTCTGGTGGAAGGCAAGGCGACCTGGTTTCAATAAGCAGCACGGCGACCCCAAATCCCACTGGGGCGCTCGGGCCAGTAACAAGCGCAGACACCAATGTGGTGGACGGTTAAAGGCCTTTATTCTCCTGTCTCAAGGGGTTTTATAGATTGGGGGGTTTCTTTACGTCAGGAGTGGGTTTGGCTATATCTTCTAGGGTTAGTAAGGAATGGAAAGTTACTGGCATCTATAGGTTAGAGGGGCTACCTGCTTGGCTACATTCCAAGGGTGATCCTTATCTCAGGGGAGAGGGGCAGAAGGAGTCCTGCAACTTTCCGTCACAGCCCGAATTCTTCCGAACGCCTGTCCCTTACCTACCACACCGTATCATATCGGAAAGCATTTCACAGAGAGAAAATGTGCCAGGACAACTAGCTTGGCTGGAGTGTACCCCTGAAACTGGTGGAAATTTGTATTTGCACCACATTTAAGGGGCAGTCCTCTTTCCTGTACAATCTGCAAACCGCTCTCAGATCGCAGTGCTCTCTGTCCACTCCTTCTTAACTAGAAGTACTGGTGCACACATTAGAGCCTGCAAGGGCAAAAGATCCGGAGGGATGTCACAGTGCATTAGTGTAGCACAGACGCTGAAAAGTGGCAAAGCTGAATGCCTTTGCAGAGCTTCAGTTCTGTGCAGATCACAGAGTGAAGTAGCAGAGTACCTGGATGTTGTGTGCAGTGTACCTCATTGCAGAAGTCGAGAAAGAGCTCGTTCACAGTCAGGTGAGAATATACTTGTAGCTATAGAACTTTTTAATCCAATGCAGAGTTGCCAGAGAGTATGTTTTGCTTTTCTAACCTATCACCTTTACTTCTTTCTACTGCAATCTGGATACCTTTGCCCAATAAGGTCTGATTACATGTACACATATATGTCTCTATTATAATATCTAAACTCTCAGCTTATTCTATTACAATCACATGACTACATTACTATACTATAAAATCGTTCCTTATCTTATCTAATACAGTTTCTTACTTACTTAATGCCTATTCTTACTTATAACTATAGAAACGTAAGTTGATGATTTCTCTGTTCAATGTCTGTGTACTGTGCTTTCACATCAATCTAGGCTTCTTCTAAGGCTGTAAATCAAGCCCTCTTGGGTCTGTGAAGATTTTTATCTTTGCGCTTCCCACACCTCTTCCAATCCTCTCAGGAAATTCCAAATGGAGTGTTTTTCAGTGTCTTCATAAGTGAGCTTTTTCTGGCTAGATCATGCAAACACTGCCTGTCTAAGGAAAAATCAAATGTCCCAGCTATGGAACACGTAGACAGAGGTTTGTGTGTCATCAATGAGATGTATGTGCTCACACACACATGCAGTGAGAACAGAGCAGTGTTATGGTGAGGGCTGTGGCTTGGAGACAGAGATGATACACACTCCAAAGGTCCTTGTGACAAACAGCCTGTTTTATTGTTCAGAGCTTACTTTTATAGGGAGTTCAAAACTTCCAGCTCCTTTGGTCTGATCCTCACACAGCCCATCCCCTGACTAATGAGGTACCTGCGGTCCAGGCTGTGAGGTGATAGGTGCAGGTCCTTGTCTATCAATCCAGGGAGTCCAATGGCATGCAGTGGAGCCTGGAACCCCTGATGCAGAGCAATGTAACAGCAACCCCCAACCAAAACCAAGAAGAAAAAGTATTCCTCAGTCAAATGTTTGGACAGTAAGGCAGAGACACATAAAGAAAGGAAAATCTCCTGCAGAACAGTTGTGATTATGCAAAGAGTGACCTCTTATTAGAATATTCATCTTCACAGGGGCAATTCATTCCCTTTTTGGAATAACTTTGCCTTTCTCACAAATTTATAGCTCCTTGGAGAGAAGAAAAAGGTATTGACAGGACAAATTTCAATAGCACAGCAATTGCTTGCTTTATGTATTAATCTTTCTGCAAATGAAACAAATGGACAATGGTTGAAGAGGGAGGACTTTGCATGGGTAGGGTGTTGTCTAGAAGCTGATACTGCAATGGGTTTGTTACTGGCATGAGAAGCATCTGTGTCATCGGAGACCTAATAGCAAACTAGTTGTCAATGATGGGTAACTATCAGCTGGATTAAAACCACAGGAGTGTAGATGTCTGAGTGAGGAAAATCATCATTATTTTTATAGTTAAGGTTTTTATTAGACAAAGGGTAAAAATGTAAATGAAAAGTAGGCATTTGCTACACTTCATGGTGTATCTTCATACAAGTCAGTCCTATAGAAGAGAGAGATTCACTTATGGGAACATTGCATGATTTGAATGCAGAGTAGCACTCGTCTTTTGTTTCTTTGTTCTGTGCTTGGCATGGAACATGCTGCTTTGAAGAGGGAAGTGCTTAACAGACATTCCACTTTACAAACCCATCTGCTTCTCTCTTCTTCTGAGACCTCAGCACAGAGCCCTTATTGGCATGGTAGTTTCCTTCCATTAGAAGGGAAACTCCTCAAGCCAGGCTTCATCACCTCCTGCATCTTTTGGGGTAGTTCTTGGAAGAAAATAGATAGCAACTTTTCCACTCCACATGATTAATGTTTCATTCTCTTCCTAATGTACTTTAGGGAGCAAGCTATCAATTCCCTACTGTTTCTATGAAAAGGCATGAAGCTGTTAACTAAATTCCCACAGATATAATAAGAAATCAAAGTCTTTTATGCCTACAAACATGCCCCTATGTTACAAAAAGTGTGGATTGTCAAGGATGGAAGAAGATCTGTATGAAAAGGGAGAAAACCCAGAAGCATGCAGGGATTTTCAGGTATGAAAGGGAAAACCACATTAAATTGTTGACAGAAAGAAATTGAAAGAGGGAGGAGGAAGGAGGAGGCATAAGCTGCCTTTGATGCAGCTGACACAAGGACAGTCGGCCTCATGAGCAAACAAGAAAACCAAAAGACACTTCACAATCTGTTTGTTCCTTTATTATGTGTATGAGATACATAATATGTTCTTCATTCTGACAGAATTTTCAGGTAGCAAGCTGGTGTATGGCACCTGGAACCAGTGGTGTATTGAAAATGGCCAACATGCAAAACACACTCTATCCTGAACGCTACCATAGCAGAATCACAGAATCATAGAATGGCCAGGGTTGAAAAAGACCTTGAAGGCCATCTGGTTCCAACCCTCTGACATGAGCAGGGACACCTTTTACCTGCCCAGGTTGCTCAGAGCCCCATCCAGCCTAGCCTTGAACACCAGGCTGGGGTATCTGTAACTTTTCTGGCCAAGCTGTGCTAGTGCCCCACCACCCTCACAGGGAAGAATTTCTTCCTAGTATCTTTCAGTTTGAAGCATTGCCCATTGTCCTGTCTCCATAGTTCCTAATGAAGTGTCCCTCTCCTTCTTCCCTTCAGATATCAGAAGGGTGTTGTGAGGTCTCCATGCAACCTTCTCTTCACCAGGTTAACAGCCCCAATTCTTTCAGCCTGTGGGTTTTGCTCTTGTCCTGAATACTGAACTGCAGTACTGAATGATGATTTTTTTAATCCTTTGAAGGCATGTTTTTTTCAGCCTTAAATTAGGCTGAATAGCTTTGATTTGTGGGTATTGCAACTGAGAAACAGAAATCACTGCCCTGGCTTGCCTTTTCTTCAGCTCCTTTCTGTGGGAGACTTGGTGCAAACATCACAGCTGGTGAGACAGTGGGCACACCATCATTCTGAAAGAGCTTTGCACAGTAAACATAGAGGAGGATTCAATATTGAAATGCAGATGATAGAAGCTGCCCAATGGACTCTGCTGGTGGAAATCAAATACTAGTCTAGTATTTTGAATGCAAATAATTCCTCCCAATGAGGCCAGACAGGATTGTTTGGCTTTGAATCTGAGCATGTGGACAGTAGTGGATGGTCTACAGGTTGAAAACAGTGTAGATACTTCTCCTTTTTTTCATTACTGGCTCAGAAACTAAAAAGGCAGCTACAAAATGGTAAATTCATCCCTACAGATTCAAAAATGGTTGTTCTTAATTTGCATCTCCACCATAACAACAGATTGTTAGAACTAAAATACAGATGGGAATTTTATAGCTTCTCAGAAATAAAGCAGGAATTGGCCAATGGGCCTTAGCAGTAGCTACAAGTATTTCAGCATGAGGCTTCTCAGAAGTACTTTAACCTTACAGTACTTTTCTATGTTAAGCTTTAATCGAAAAGATGCATTAAAAAAAAAAAAGAAAAGAAAAAGAAAACAAGAAAAAGAAAAAAGAAAAAAATCTTACCAGATGTATATATATATTACATGACTAAGAAAATAAGCACAATCAGTAACATATGTTGAAACAGAACCCATGGTTTTTAACTTTCAACTGTGTCTTCTCAACACTCTCGAAAATGGAATTGTTTCCCTATCTGCCTTGAAAGATTTTGGAGCAAAAAACACTCTAAGGTCCTGATAGGTGTTTTGGTCAAAACTCCCTTCTTCTGGTTTTCTGTCCATAAGGAGAGTAATGCATCTGGTAGATGGCCAAAGGAGGTAGGAAGAGTAATCATCATCCACAACACTGGGGCTAAAGAAATTTCCATAGAAAATTACCTGCCTTATTACTTGTTCACGTGTTGGGTTGAAAGTTCAGGATCTGTTTCCATTTTTCCCAACCCTTGAATGTTATATTTCACAGAATTCAAGCCTCTCAAACATCAGTCCTGCCAGAACAGCCTGCCATGTGCTGTCATAGGTGATCTGCTGATGCCCACTAACTCTAACCAGTCTAGTACTTGTCACTGTTGCAGATCAAGAACTTCTGAACAGTTTTGATTAATGCTCTTTGAGCGGTTGAAAACAAGAAAAGAATGACTAGACATTTTTATGATCAAATCCCCTGATGGAATAAAAATAGGAGCATAATAAATGTATTCATTGTCATAAGAAGGGAGATAAAGGGTCCAAAATATTATTTGCATACTTACTGTTCTAAATCCCTTGTTATTTGGCAAATTGCAAAAGATTCCAGGCTTTCAGCAAAACACAAATAGATTAAAATATGAAGCCTTACACTTTACTGGATATAAAACTTCATCATCCATTTTTAGATCTTAGAGATTGTGATGTATTTCCTATTAATACACCGAGGTTTAGAGAGGTTTAGAACTGCAATTCAGAGAGAAAAGAATGCTATTTTGAATTCATGCTATTCAATCATCTTGCCTGCACTCTCTCCTCTTGCTTTTCACTTCTGAAACTCTGTATGAAAGGCATGGAGTTTTGGATTAATTCTTTTCAAGTTTCCCCTGTAATTCTTCTTTTAAGGCAAATCTGCAAAAATCCACACTTTCTTACCCCACCACTTCTAAAATTGTATTGAGAAGCAAAAAAACCCCACCAAACAACTAAATGTCTGCTCCAATTTGTAGAAAAAAAACCTCATGCCATTAACTGCTTTCTTAACATATTCTTTATCTTGTATTAATATGGCAACCTTTTCTTGCTTTTATAGATTAGAACCAAATTCTTAAAGCTATAAGGAAACACAAGTTTACTGTAGCTGATTCTGAGATACAGAAGTCCAGAATTTCAGACATCAGAAGAAGTGTCTGTACAACAAGATTCAACACAACATTGAGACATATTAGCTATTTTTCAAGAAAAGCCACCAAACTGAAACTTTTTAGACTTCTATACTATCATGAGTGCCTGCTTCCAAAACCTGACCTAAGTTGCTGGAAACTAGCTGCAATATTACTGTGAACAGTGCTGTGAATGTAGGACATTGTAATTCTTCTCTTCCCTTGAAAACCACAAGTGGAGTCGCGTCACTTGTCTTCAAAATTCAGTATTTTCTTGCAAACTGGTAAAATAATGGTAAATAAAGTGTTCTGTTCATACAGCTTAAATGTAATAATGTTCAAAATGAAAAAAAATCCATTCACATATGATCTGCAATAATACAGCAGAGAGAAGATGAACCAGTCTGGCCTACAAAATAAAGTGAAGCAGAATTTGGGAATTTGGAACACCTTACGATGTAGATTTAAAGCAAAAAAAAGAAATAAAATATAACCTACCCAAACTCAATTAGTGATGCACAGACAGAGAAAAAGAACTAATTACAGCTATTAGTTCATTCATTCTCAGACAAGAAGTTAAATGATCCTCTTGAATGCACAGAAGATTGTTGGGAAAGACAGCGGCCTTCTTCTACAACATATTCCTCAGAACTCAGGAGACAAATCATTAGAGCTATGAGGATCTTTCTCTCTGTAAAACTCCCAGAGCATAGCCAATATTATATTTGTTTAGAGAGCCTCACCGCCATGGGTGAGGAGTGGGTAGTCTACAGCCCCAGCACATCAGGCAGACACACTGCCTTGTTTAGCATGGCTACTGCAGCAAGAACATCATCTATACTGGCTTTCTATCCAAAATATATGCAAGGCACAACAAAGAACATACTCAAAACACTGAGCACAGCTTATGGCCTTCAAAACAAAAATCTCAGGATGGCAACGCTCGATCTTCTGATCCAAACCATCAGGAAACATTTCTTTAGAGGTGAAAAAAGCTTTTGTGTATTGTACAAATTATGTAAACCAGAGTTGCATGACCCAATATTTCTATTGAACTGGAATGATTTTGATCAATATTATTGATCCATTTCTTTTCAGTGCATTTGGTAAAAAGTGTAAAGTATCATTTAAAAGGAATACTAAGTACTACGGATTAGTTAAGGTGTTGGTTTTGCATGGCTTGGTTTTTGGTGGGGAGGGAAGAAGCCAGCCACAGAAGTGAATTTTTGTGAAAAGCTCCTGGAAACTTCCTCCATGCCTGGCAAAGTGAATCCCTGCTTGGCACTGGGAACAGACATGCTGCTAAGCCAATTAGAGAAGCTGGTAGCGCCTTGGCAATATATTTAAGAAGGAAATCAAAATTGCAGCCAGTTAACTTTCAAGTTTGCAAATTTTTAGGTTGGCACCTCTTCTGGTTTGAAAGCAAAACCAGAGAGAGACTCCAAGTCAGAAATAGAATTTATTAGGAAGAGGGGAAAAACCCCAAATACATGGACTAATACAAAAGAAAAAACACTGAAAGAGTGAGAATACAACCTGATACCCTGCTAGTTAGGGTGGTGGCAGCAGTCCGGATGAAATGGTCTTGTTGAAGTGGTGATCCTGTAGAAACCATCTGGTAGCTATTGTCCTCTGGAAAACCAGTGGGTAAGGGTAGCAGTTCCTCTGGGAATCCAGTGGAAAGACTGCTTGTGGTGTCCCAAAACCCAGATTATATCCAGCTGGGGATGCTTAGCTCCTCCCCCCTGGGTGGAGCATCTCGCAATGGGCTGAAATCGTTCTGAGTCATGTGGTGGGTCCTTGATTACCGGTTGAACAGAAATGGCCCCCGGAGGGAGTTATTTATGAGTCATGTGGCAAGATATTGATGGGCCCATTTACAGGTTTTTTTTCCCCTTAGTTCACTACAGAACCAGTGGTCCCTTGCAGGAGGGTGTTTGGATTCATGATGACACTCGCAACTAAGAGCATGGCTACATAGAAGGTGCTACTTCTAGACCAGAACATTCAACTACTTAAAGGCATATCTTTCCCTTAAGATGCCATATTTTAAAAGAGCATCTAAAATACCATTTATTTTAATATGAAATGAAATTAAGCTAGTAGACAGGACATATGAAATATTTTTTTGCGGATCAAACACTTATTTTCTAAAGTGATGCTAACAGATTGTGAACTCACCAACTTAGATATTGCAGAGTAGATAAGGGTACATAACTTGCTCCATTTTAACCAATGAATCACCTACTTTCCATCAGCAAAGGGTTTATAATCCTATGTTTCTTTAAACGGTGATAATTCTTTATGTGTTTTCTAAATCAGACATCAGAAGAGTATTGTTGCACAAACCTTGGGGCAAGCTTTGTCTCAGATTTACTAGTGAATGCAAAGAGGATGAAAGTGCTGCTTCAAAGCCCTCTGTGCACTTTCTGTACCAAGAGGGGAGTGACCCCCAAAATAAGTTTTGACATCTCTTCAGAACACAAGGCAGGTCATCACCTCATTCATCTTCTTCTGGGTCTCATAGCATCTAAAGACTAAGAAGCTCTCTTGCTTTCTAAAATATGTTCCACAAAAAAACCTTGCCCCATCAGCAAATTTGAACACAACTACAAGCAAGTCAATTCCAATGCTGGCAGGCCAATACTCTACCCCAGTAGTAACATGCCACTATTAGAAGACTGTGTAAAAATATTTGTGTACAAAGTAATCGGAGGGAAAAATAGAATTGGGAAGAACTGCACATTGTTCTAGAGAAAGCCTCCTACCACAGTCTTACAGGCATCATTTGCTGGTATCATTTTTAATAGTTAGGGTTTTTTAATTTTGTATAAGATAAAATATTACTGCACATTTATGTTTCCTTAATAGAAGTACAGTCATTTCCTAATAGAATAGAAATAAACCATTTGAATATGTACAAATGGCCTTTTAAAATACATATGCTATAGCACACTGTGAAAGTAATTAGCTATAAATAGAAATCTAAATGTTTAAAAAGATTTTGAAGAAAGTAAGTCTAAGGTGATAGAAGAAGAAAACAGCGGTTTTCTTCTGGTGAAAAAAAAACGGAGGACATTGTACAGTGGAGATGTATTATCTCACTTTCTCAAAAACTCTGTAGGTTTGCTATTGCCGATGGTTTTCATTAGGAAGGAAGAGATTCCTTTGGGAAAAAACCCTTCAAATTGACTTGACATAAATGTTATGACACCTAACTTCACCAATCCAGAAGAAAAATTCTCATCAGTTGATATGGAAATCATGATGGTAATGGAGACAAGAATGTCTAAGCCATGCCATCAGGAACATAAAAAAGCATTAGAATGCAGGTAAGACTGAGCTCCTGAAGTAGTGAGAAGAGAATGCAACAAAGACATTTTCCTTTAAGAGTCTTCAGGATGAACAGCAGATCAAATTTTTTCATGTGAAGTATTTATGAGTAGAATGAACCTTCAAAATAACATTGTTTTCAAAAACCTGTTTACAGTATCTCTTAGAATGATACACAGTTTTTATTAATAGAAAAAGAAAAGCACTTTTTTTCCAAACTGTTGTGCGCTCTTAAACAATCTGCAATAAAAATAGTATTTTTTCATGCTGGGAATGATGTTTATTACAAAAAAGCCTTGTAGCACACTTGGCACTGTAGTCTCTTGATTAGCATAGTTTTTTATTCATCAAACAAGTTTCACATTGACTATTTGTCACCTTTAAATAATGGGGTCTTTGTACTCATGCAGCATCCATGAAGAATTTCTTGGGTGTTATTTTGTACTGGATCCTAAATGGCAGATTCTGCATTCTGCCAGCTGTCTAGCTTTCCCATTTGATGCAGCTTCTGAGAGATATTTTCAGAATTGAGGACTACCTGCAAGAATGATGCTAAATGCATGCATTTTACTCCTTGGTTAATGCAAAACTATTTTTCCTTTACAGCACAATAAGAACAGGAAAATAATAATGGTGGATTCAATCCTTATATAATACAAAGAGGACAATTATCATGATTAGAAACCAAGGAAGTTGTATTTATTGCACATTCAGTACAACGACTAATGCAAATTAGCCTGTAAATTCAAAATTAATCTGTATCATAGGAGTGGAATGAATGTTTCTATTGATATTTTGCTTAAAGCAGAAAATTAATTCTTTTGACAGCCAACTCATAATTGCAACCTCACTTTCAACTACAGCTTTCAAACACTTGAAATATATCTGTTTATAAAACAATACGGTACAGTACACAATAGCAAATCAGGTCATAGAGATTCAAAAGAAAAAAACGATCAAAGGACAGATTCATTCACATCTGCAAGCCCTCAAGAGTGTACAGGTCAAATGTCCCCAGAAAACTAGGCTGGTAGCACAAATTCTCTCTGTTGGCACCAGCAGAAGCAGCTTCTATCTTTATAGGATGCAATCTTGCTTACATCACTCTTCAGAGCAATTTTCTGTACCCCTGCCCAATACACCTTCTACTCTATTCCTTGGACTTCACATTTGCATTTCTATAGAGTCCTGTCCTGCAAACTGAGTCAAAGTTCAGGTAATAGATTTCTAAGATTTAGAAATGTTGTTTTAAGTTTATTTATTTCGTATTTCATTCTGTCCAAGCGTACTGTAACTTTCTGAAGTGAAATATGTTGAGTACGTCATGTGTATTTTGCATGTTAGCTCTACTTCACATTAAAACTTCTCACAGACCCCTGCGATACCTTACTGCAAAAATATATAGCTGCAAAGAGTGGTTGTGGGAAGTTAGCAGAGCCAGAAAAACATGTAAAAAATCTAACAAGAGAGCCTTGAATTTCTGAATATAATTGCACAATGTAAAGTCAAAATATAATATTTAAATGATCTTCATATAATGATGAGTGTGGGGTAGAGAGAATCCAGATGGATTTTTTTTTTAAACAGTTCCAGGAAAAACATGGCCTTGACTTGGAAGTATTGCCTTCAATATTTTTATATGGCGCAAGTTCTTATTACCTAATCATATGATTTGTATCACTGAATTGGAAACCAGGAAATAAACGAAGAAAAATATTCAAGCTATACAAGATGTTAGTTTAAAATTTTCTTTGTATTTCTAGTTAAAACTATTAGGTAGCTAAATGGTCACCCATTATTTTAAAAAGCATCTGGATATTAAAAATAGATTAATTTCTGCAGGACTTGGATGTCAGGTATTCCTGAAAAGCTTTATTTCACTGCTTTCCCAACCCTGAATCAATTAACTTAAACACGGTTGTATTTCAGATGCTCAGTGAAACTGTCCATGTAATGCATATAGTTGACAAATAATCTGCAGAAAAAGCTAGATAGATTTGAAGATCTTTTCCTGTAAATAGCATTCAAATCATTTGTACAAACACACAGATGGGATTTCTGCTGTCTTCTTCAGGCCACTTCCTCCAGAGAGCTCTCCGTCAAATCTCTCTAGTTCTACTCTTCTGGTGATCCAAAGTCAGCACTGGGATTGTCCAACTGCGTGGAATTACTGTCTGCTAGAGGTGCAACCTGAGGGCTTCTGTGTGCAGCATCACGTGAGCCCTACTAATGTCACCCTGTTGGTATAAACTGAGCTATCTGGACCTTAAGGGACAAGATTGTGCACTGATTTTGGAATAGAAATTAGGTACTAAGAAGGAGGCTGGAGGATTTAAATATTTCTGCCTCCAGCTTAAGCAACACTAAAGCTTGGTCTTTATCTGAAAATCTAGGTGATTTAACCCATTGAGCATTCGTATGCAAAAAATGTCAGTAATACTGTAAGAACCATCAAAAGAGTAACAATTCCAATCATTACTTTATAAAAATAATTCATTTGAAGAAGTCAGGAAGAAGGATGAAACATGCAAATATCCTACCCTGAGAATCATTCTGTTGATTTGCACAGGTTTCTTATTATATTCCCATCTAGTGCATTGGACATGTGTGCTTGTGATGACACAAATACTTGCAAAGTTTACCAGATAAACCATGTTCTCTTCAGACAGCAAAACATTTCTTGATGGTTGCATTTGCTAAGTACATTTAGACTCAATGTTCTTAAAGGTCTTTTCCATCCGAAGGGATTCCGTCATTCTCTAATTCACACATCCTGCTTGTCCTGGTTTAGGGCAAATTTGGCAGCAAAACTCAAGAAGCGGTGATTTATTAAAAATATTGATCTAGTACTGATAGCCAACTGTGATGGACAAAGACTCTCTAACAGTTTAAAGTTAGACAGTGTATATTTATTGCAACGCCAGGCAGCGTGAAGGATAGCTCCCAAATACACACTGTGATTTACAGGTAATTACAGAGTCCTTTTATCTACACAAGTATTGAATACTCAAAACACAAACACATATTCATAATTTTGGTACATCCCATTCCCCACTTCATATGGTAATTAGTTCAAAAGCTATTAAGCATGCGTAGTTTGTTCCTCAAAATGAATCGGTGGTCCCTTTCATGGGAACGGGTCCCAAAATGAGGAAATAAATGAAGTCTTCCTCCTTCTGACCTTTCTACATTTTCAATGCAAATATGACAAATGAACCCATTGGTAGAACTCCCATTCCCTATCTTCAATTGGTTTCAGAACAGAGGAGGCCACAATTGTCTTATGTTCCTAAAAGCTATTTATCAGTTTCTATATTCTTCATTATAAACCCAGCTAACCAAACATTATGCTGACAAGCAATCAATTATTAGTTAACTACTAACTCTTAACTTCATCAAGGCCTACCTATTTATTTTTATAAACTCTGATAAGGCTTATCTCTAACTAAAACCACAGCTCCTCTAAAATCCCTAAATTCCTTAAAGCTTATGTCTCAGTGGGCCCCCCCCAGAAAGCCCACCCACATGGCCCCTCCCCTCAACTGGTTTGGAAAAAATTTCCTCTGAGAGAAGTGGAAAAAACCTGTTTATTTCTCAGGCAAAGCACTCTCCAGCACAAAAAATGAACAATACCAGATTATAAAACACAATCGCAGCTCTGAAGAGACAACAAATTCAGAAAGTGTCTCCTGTGGATACTCACTCTGTTATCAATCCCTCCGGCATGGGTAAAGGCTGCTGCCCAGAGTAGGCTCCCATAGGCCACAAAATGCAAGCTCTCAGTGCTCCTCAGGTCCCACTCCAGAGCAAGTTTGAACAGTTCCAAGAAAAGGGAAAGAAAAAAAGACAGTCCAGGGAAAACTCTGCCTCAGCCAGCTAAACCAACTAAAAAGCAAAGGAACACTCTGTTCTGCTCCGTCAGTGCCCAGACAATACAGTGCAGTGCAGAATGTGGAGGAGTGTTGCTTTAAGAGGAGTGAGTGCAGCCTCTGATAACAAACTCCGTGTTTCTTCTTCTCCCCACATTTGCACTTAGAACCAGTCATGAAGGCAGAGAATATAATATCCAGAATTAACAGAACAGATGACTGGGGATACAAGCATCATAAAGTCACCCTAGGACACGGCTCTATTGAGATATGCCACCACACTATGCTAAGACAAAGTTTTGGATCTGCTAATTAAAATTCTACTATCACAGTGAAGCTGAGGAGGAAACACAGCTCACTACAGTTACCTTGTGGCGTGCCAATACTTCCTTTCAATTACAATGTTTTTCGTTTTTAAGTCTGTGACATCACAGGCATAATTCAACATCTTTTGGGCAGGAAGGAAGATATTATTCTTCTCATTATACTGATGGGTAAGCTGGAATGCAAAGCAGTTAATTCAAAGTGAAACAGCAATAAAGTCAGTACTAAAACTCACCACAGTTTTGTTTACTACCCTAAGTCCTTACTATCCCAAAATACAAGAACAGCTGTAAAAGCCTTGTGGCTACTTAATTTTTTCCTATACCTACATGGTAGGGTAAGGGATAAATTATCCCAAACAATGGTGATCCACAACAAAGCATTCTGGACATCATATTCAGCTTTTGCATAGCGAGCTCTTCACCTGATCAAGTTATTCCATCGCAATAGTTTGGGGAGAATCTTAGAGGGCTGGATGTTATTTGGTTTGAAACCATCTTGATCATTCAGGAACCCAGTAGCAATGAGAAAGTTCAAAATAAGATAGTGCTATGCATTGATTTTCATATATGACAGACATATTTCTACAACACAGAAGGCTGACCTACTGCTTCACTGCAACATGGCTGAAGTGGCATCCTGTTCCCCATAGGTTTTTCTGTTTATTTTTAGCTGCTTTCTTACCAGATTAATGAGCTGAACTAGCTCAAAAAGGAATCAGATAAGTGCCAGAGCTTTAAAACAAACAAAAAAAAAACCAAAACAAAAACGAACAAAAAAAAGCAAAATGGTGATTTGCAGGTGTGTTTGAAAAGAGAAGTTTTTTGTATTTTTCATAGATACGTGGCATTCTCTAGAACGATATTGCTCCAAAAAGTTTGGGTTTGGTTTTATTTTCCCCCCCTCAATTCTAAATGTTATGCATTCTTTTTGGCCATTTTAGTAAATGGATTTTCTGATACGTGTGAAAGACTGTCTGAAGTTCCCCTCATTTGCCTCATGACAGTCCACAGGACAGACATTGGGACCCTGAGGTCACTGATGGGAATTCTGACCTGCCAGTGGTGGATGAATGCTAAAAATCCTGAGGCTCCTGTGCAGAATTCTGGCCTGCCAAGTGATTGCTCACAGTTGTGTCTACAGTGACTGCTTCTAGCAGGGCCTGCCAAGGGACGACATGCCCTTTATGCTTGCACCTGCTTCGTGACAATAGGCCAGGAATTTTCCCACCTCTTGGCCAGATGAACTTGCTGGAGCAACTTTGGTGTCCCCCCCATGGAAAATCTTTCATCTGCTCCACTGCCACCATGAGGGATGGAGATTGAAGCCTCCCTGCCAAGGACTGACACTGAGAAACCTGTAATTCTGATCCAGGGGTGCTGGTCTGATTGAAGCAGGATGTCTGCTAAGTGTTGCCTGAAGGTGTGTTCACTGGACCTAGACTGGTTTCCCATAGAAAGCATTCCTGAAACAATGGGTCCCACTCACTGCTGATAGTGACTTATCCTGCTGAGAGCATTGACTGTCTGTACCCATCTTCAATATGTTTCCCCCTGCCCAGCAATTTCAATAGACTTCTTCTTCTTGATTGTACCTGTTCTCCCTCAGCCATTTCAAGATCTGTTTCCCCCCTCATCAATGGACTATAATAGAACCTTGGGTTAACCAGGACTTTGAGATCTTCCTGACGTGGCTAGGCAAACTCTATTGGCTGGACTACGAGGACTGCGTCTCTCCACGTTTGGTAGTTATACTCCCTCTCTCTTTCTCCCCCTCTTTTTTATTCTTTTCCTCTCCTTGATTCCTTTCACACATTTGCTGTGGTCTTTCTAGAAAGGTGCATTTGTTTGGATTGATACTGCAATCCCCTTTCTGTGTTGTCTGTTGCACTCCGAGATCAGTTAGCGAACCATCACCACCCCCGTTCGTATGAGCAGATTGTGACAATAGGTTCTTTCAAGCTGAAGTTGGTTCTAGTCCATATAAGCGCACTGGTAGGTAAAAGTAGACTATAAAAGATAACATTCAGAATGTATTTCCCTTGTCTTCCCATTAAAGCAAGTGAAGAAAGCAGACAGGAGACCTTCAGATAACATGCTATGTGAATTGAAAAGATTCTGTTCTTATTTGAAGCAACTGAGAAACTCACACAATGAAATACAGTTCAGACAGATGGAAGGGACATCACATATGATGTCAAATCTATACTTTTAATGTTTGAATGAAACAAGATTTCTTTAAGTACAATCCCATGAAATGATGGTGAATTTGCTGACGCAATTGAACTGGATCTATTTTGTAAACACAATGGTTTATAAGGAAACTGAGGATTCAGGAAGGCAGCCTTGGAATTAAAATTACTTAGAAACATACAAATACCAAGAGTAGCAGTTCATTAGCTCTAACAGTCTCTTTAAAATAAGATTTATTTTTAACTTCTTCTTGTAGTAGGTCTGAAGACATTAGGAATGATGCAATAAAAAAAAAAAACCAAACCAAACCAAAACCAAAACAACTTTCTCAAAAAGCCTTGAGAAATCAGAGAAATTATTATTTTAGGGGTTAAATAGTCCTTTAAAAGTTGTCTCTGGGAAAAGAGATCAAAAAACACTAATTGACTGTGGAATATATTCCAAAACTGTAATGAAGCATGTAAGGAGCAAGAGCCTGTAATAAAACTACTATGCTGGGTTCATCTGTTGAAAGCATTCCAGAATGGTTGAAATTATGAATCACATAATGTGGGATTAAAAAAAAAAAAAAAAAAGAAAATATAAGGAAAAAATATTTTGAACATGTTTTCCCATTCCAAGATGGTATAACGGCTTTATTTCATTTTGTTCCTAAGACTGATTTATAGCTTATGAAGTGTTTTACAATTGAGAGTGAGTGTTCACACTGACCATACAATTTGGATGGATCTCTTTTACTTTATACAGCAGCAGATATGGTTTAGTACTCCACAATTCAGTCCCTGAAAGTGAGTGGGTGTGGCAAATTTACCTAACTGCCCAGTCCACCAGAATGCTTAATTATCTTGAAAAATGTTTTGCTGTATCTCATTACCTGGACATGTCTCTCTAGCTCCACTTTGAGCTCCTTGATCTTTCAGCTATAGGATGAGATCCAATTTAGCTTAGCAAGGATATAGCCTTTCAAAACCACATCTTTTGTCTTCTATATTCTTACAAGTACATTTCTACTGCAGGGAACAGTTTGGAAAATCCTACTTGTTTTGCTTCTCAGATATGTTGCTGCATAAAATAGCTCTTCTTTTAATTTTTTCACTGCTAAAGTATAGGGTCTGTGCTTAAATTATTGTGATGCTAACTCATTATCATCTATTCTGCAGTCTTACAGAGTATGCAGCAAAGTTTTCTTCTGAGGACATTCTACTCTTTTTATGAGAAATGCTGAAGGTCTGACTGTAGTTGCAAAAGTCACTGATTGACAGATTGCAAAATTTTTAAGTTTAGTAACAGCAGGAAAAATGTGCTGTTGCCGTGTCTGTAAATATCATATTAGCTGCTGTTGGGATGAAAAGCATGAGCATGAGCAAAGATATCTGCATGGATAGAAAAGAAACAAAGAAGACATTTGTTGTGATTTCTGCACTAAGGAACAAGAAGAAGTATGAAGCACTAATTTCAGTGGCTAAGACAGTATCATCCTTGGGCCAGTTCTCTTCAACATCTTATGAACAACCTGGACGCAGCACTTGAAGGGATATTAAGCAAGTTTGCCGAAGACACTAAATTGAGAGGAGCTGTGAACTAACTCCCTTGAGGGCAGAGAGGCCTTGCAGAGAGATCTTGCCAAATAAGAGAGATGGGTAATTATTGTTGACCAGGAGTCTATGCACAAGTCACAAAAGGGATGGGACTGCTGGGGACAGCGTCTCAAGGTGTTTTATTTTCCAGCATCAGTCTCATTACATGGTGATGACAATGGGAAGCTGCCAGCAGCTCATGTCCCCAGCAGTAGAAAAAGAACCTAATGTTACAACTTACTTTAAAAGGTTTTTGACCAATCACACAAAGCTAAAGCATATTGACAGTAGTTCAATCCAATCACTGTAAGTACTGGTACCTTTGCTTAAAACAATGCTTGCTTCTTTTGAATAAAAGGTCTGCTTGTAAGCCTTGAGATACAATGCAAAGAGCTCCATTATTAAGCTTAGAACTTCCTAACATCTGGCTAGATACACTTTGCTTTAGCTTAGGGAGTTATTCTAGACAAGCATTAATACACAGACCATTGTTCTATTTGTCCCTACTTTTTTATTTCTTATATAATTTTTCTGCTGACAAACCCTATGACTACTGCTTAGCTCCAATCACAGTTCTGCTGTGTCTGAGGCCTGCCTTTTGCAGCTTTCCCAAACCCCTCTGTTTTTGAGGATTCCCACAGGCAATCACCACCGGATGGAGTTGAACAAGGGCAAGTGCTGGATTCAGCACCTGGGACAGGGCAATCTTGGTGTGTGTGTATAGATTAGGGAGAAAGAGGCTGGAGAGAAGCACTGCAGAAAGAGACCCAGGCTCCTGGCCAATGGCAAGCTGAATGTGCATCAGCAGTGCCCTGGCAGCCAGGAGGGCCAAGCCTGTCCTGGGGTGCATCAGGCTGGGCAAGGGAGGGGATTGTCTTGCTCTGCTCTGCTCTGTTCTTCTCTGCTCTGGGGTGGCCTCACCTTGGTATTAGTAAGTTCTCAAATAAGGTCTACAAGGACAGTGTTCAAAGAAATGGCATGCAGCTGAGTCAGGGGAGGTTTAGGAAAAAGTTTTCGGGTATCAGGAAAAAGTTTTTATCCAGAGAATGTCTTGTCACTGGAAGAGTCCCTCCAGGGAGTGGTCACAGCATCAACGCCTGTCTGAGTTTTGGACATTGCTCTCAGGCATATGGTGTGATTCTCGAGGATGGTCCCATGCAGGGCCAGGAGTTGGACTTGATGGTCCTGTTGGGCTCCCTCTAATTCAAGTGATTTGACGACTCTATAGTTCTGCCCTGGCCACTCAAGGTATGTTGCTTGGTCTCATCAGATTTTGATCTGCTCTTGTTGGTCAGACTTTGTCACTACTGGCTAATGATATTTATCACAAAAGACAAAGTACCTTTTCTCAATTTTCTGAAGAAATTGTAACATGCACCCTTGAATCCAAAGAAGTCTTTTCCTTGAAACTACACTGTCTCCTGCCCAGTAGTCTTTCCAGATCTTGAGGAGAAAGAAGGCAAAATGAGGGCACCTATTACAACGAAACATTGTCAATTTTCCTGTTCTTTAGCACTATATTTGAACTTCCACTATTCTTTTCTATAAAATCATGGTTTTGTATAGCATCTAATTTTCTAGCAAGACACATTTCTGCAACTGAGCCCATCAGTCTCTGTGAAAATATATTGTCAAAAACACAAAACATATGAATACGCAGTGACAAGTGAGGGGAAAAAAGAGTATCAGAAGCAGCTCCACAATACTAAAGTGAGACAAGAAGGACGAGGAGATGCTCCAGTTGACAGAGCAGAGAATCCCCACAGTCCCAGGAGGACATCACATTGAAGCAGGTTCTCTCCCAGCAGTCCCTGGAGAACCGTGGAGGAACACATACCTACACTGCACCTCATGGAGGGCTCCATGCCACAGCAGGTGAATCTGCCTTGAAGGAAGCTGCAGCTTGTGGAGGGTGAGCCAGAAAACCATCCTTGACCTCTTCTTTAGTGGAAGAGTATGTGCAAATGTCAAACACCTGCTAACTCAAATCTATTCTCTTTCCACTTCTTGTCTTAGGTAAGTAAGAAGACAATACAAGAATTAGAAGCCTAAATTATTTTGATTGAGGCTCCTGTTCTCTCTGCCACTCCCTTAAAATGTAGTTTGATATGAAATAAAACTCATGATAAAGTTCTTAAGGCTTGATGTTCAGGCTTTTCAGAAAATCGGGAGTGCAAATAACTCTTGTCAATGTCATTTTTTTCATAGAGTGAAAAAAGTGAAATTACCGTTTTCTAAGGACTTACGGAAAGCGATTGGTAGAGGTGGCGAGACTAAGAGTATAATTAATCTGAAAAGAGAATATCATGTAGATACCTCAACTGTGCAAAAGTTATTTACCAGGAACTCTAGACTTTTAAAAACACTTAGGACACAATAGTTATCTCTGGGAATATTTTAGTATGTATAGTACATTCATCTTTAAATAACTCTATCTGTTTTACAGTTACAACTTTGGCTTTAAATTTTATGTGAAAAGAAATATTTGTGATTCAGATAATTCTTGTTCCTGAAGCATTTCAGTTGTTGACGGTTTTTGCTGTCTCCTGAGGGCAGGAAAATAGTCTTTGTACCAACACTGAAACAAACTAGATAGAAAAAACTGTTTTCCTCATTCTTTTCTGTCTATTCTAACAGGCACAACAGCAAGACCACTGCTATGAGACTGAGTTGCCCTACCACTCCAGGATGACAAACTTGTAGTGGTTAGTATTTTATTTGCACACATTTCTGATGCCGGTTGTGCGGAAAGATCTGTCAACTGTTTTCATGGGAGGACACTCCTGAATTGCTTCACTTGTCTCTGAACTAGAGAACTAAGCTGGCACTCCATTTCTGAGATCTTGCTAACCCACAAACCCTTTTCTTTCAAACGCATTTTACTTTCAACCAAAGTACTTCATTGCTTCATGATGTAGTCTCTTGTTAATGTTCGGGAGATTGGTTTAGAAGGATAAGAACATATTCCAGTAAGCAAGTAGAATATCTGTCTTAAGTACTATCCTTCACTTGGCTTTGGTTCATGCATCATGACATCTGCAAAGAATGTCATTTACAGTCAATAGATGGGCTGGGGTAACAGGCCACAGGTTTAGGAATATTTCTCCAATTAGTTTTGCTTTAAAATTTAGCTCTTATCATTTCTAGTGTGTCTTTATTAAAACAATCAACTATTTCTTACCTGTATCACGATGAAGAACAATCAACAGTGGCTGAGCATCCTACAACAATTCCAAGAAGAAGAATGATCTGAGCCCCCAGCGCAGCACATGGAGTCTGTCATCAAGCCAGAGTCCTACAGTCATCTTCTCAGCCTGGAGGAGAGCAGACTCTGGGCAAATTGTTAGAGTAGCTCTCCAGGATCTGAAGACAGCCTACCAGAAGGAGGCAGATGAGCTACACAAGGGCACGGAGTGATAGGAAAAGTGTGAATGGCTTTAAAAACATGAAGAGCATACGTTTCCTTTGGCTATTGGGAAGAAATTCCTTGCCAGGAGGGTTGTGAGACACTGGAACATGTTGCGGGTGACCCATTCCAGGAAGTGTTCAAGGCCATCTTGAATTGGTCTTTGAGCTTAAGGCAGTCTAGTGGAAGGTGTCCCTGCCAATGACATGGGGGGTGAAATTAGGTGAACTTTAAGGAACCCTTCCAACCCTAACCATTCTATTATTCTGTGGTAATATTCATTCAGTGCAGTAGGCAGTAAGTAGTTGAAAATAGAAATAACAGACTATTCATTCTAAGAAACTGCTATCCAATGAGTTTAACTGTTTGGGTCTTATATATATGTTCCATTTAGCATTACTATATCCAGTAACAGTCCTAGCACTTTATCATACACACAAATATTTTACATTTTTAACATCTCTGACATTTGGGAATTTCCTTCCTTCCTTCCTTCCTCCCTCCCTTCCTCCCTCCCTTCCTTCTCTTTTTCTCTTCCTCTCTGTCTTTCTCTCTTTCTTTTTCTCTTTCTCTCTTTCTTACTTTCCCCTCCCTCCACTACTTCCTTCCCCCACTTCCTTTCTCCCACTACATCCTTCCTTCCGCCCCATCCTTCTGCCACTTCCTTCCTTCCCTCCCTCCACTTTGACGTTAATTTGCAAACTGTCAAGTAGTTACAGAATATTGCACTACTTTAAATATCATTTTGAAACATAGAAATGAAGAAATAACAAAATTGTGTCAAGACAGTGCATTTAAAAGTGATTTTAAAGTGAGAATTAGCTATTGAAAATTCAGAAATACAATATTGAAATGATGGAATGGATGGTTTTAAGGGATATTCTTTGTATTTCTGTGACACAAGTGAGGATCTCAATTTTTACACCTTCTAAAAATACATCCTGAAAGTTACTATGTTCAATAACAAAAATTTTTCCAAAAAAAGGAAATTGGTTTATGCAGATGAAAATATAATCTTCTAAATAGTCATCATCTAGTCCAAAGTATTACCCTGCCTTTACACAGAAAGTTTTGTGGAGATTTCTATTCTCGCAAAAACACAGAAGGATTTTTCAAATTACTGGAAAATCATTTAAAGCAAATAAACTTTTGAGAAAAAAAGATCCAAAAAAGAGCAAGAAATTATATATATACATCCACACTTCCTACATGCTGGTTACTAAATATTGGCACTGGTTTATGGGTGAGTGCACTTCCCATCCCACACACACACATACACCTCTTCCCGCTGCACACAGATGTGTGATATTGGGTCTCAAGAATGGACTATCTTTCCACTGTTAGATAGGTTTTGGTTCTAAATTTCAATACATATTCTTGCTGCATATATTATCTAGATTTTTTTCCTGGAAGGTAATGTGCACGTGTCTGCTCGAAATGGGGAGGAGGGGACAGGGAACAAGGCGATTTAAAAACTACTTACAGTTTAACTAAGAAAGAGGGGTTCTTTTTAAATGTGCAGCAAATACAAAGTTGAGGGGCATAATCAGGGAAAGTTCGATGTGCTGGAAGAGTTTCCCCTTGTGAAAGCTTCAAATTTATAGGCGACAGTACCGTATCACCCTCCTGCATCTAAAACTCACATTAACATTGGAATAGAAGGAGTTTAATTCAATTTTATTTCCTTCTTCCTAAATCAATACGCAGCACTCTGTGGAAATTCTAGAACAAGTTTGGGGATGTTCTGCGTACTTGCACAGTTTATCCTTGTGAGACATAATGGAAAAGCTTTTTGTTAAGATGTAGGCAACAAGAGACGCAGAAGACGGAGATACGGAGCTCTCTGAAGCTAAGCGCCAGTCCCGGGCGTCTTTCGGCGGAAGCTGCGCTCCAAAGCAAATGACGAGCGGCACAGTGCTCTTTGCACGACGAAGTCGCTTCTTGGCCTCCGAGAGCCGAAGAGAGCAGCAGCTTCTGAAAGAAGAATGAAGCAGCACAACAGTGGCATTGCATGCGCAGCTTGCAAACTGCTAGAAAACAATACCTTTCCACTCTCCTGCCTTTTCCAATCACATGAACATCTGAATGAAAGGCGTTCTGTACAACTTTCTTTTGCTTCTTGCAAAACAGTCTGCAGACCTCCGTGCAGCTTCTAGAACATGTTAAGAGATGTTTTCTGTCCTGGCACAGTTTCTCCTTGCAAGACATAAAGGAGAAGCTTTTTGCAAAGATGTAGGCGACAAGAGCCACTAGAGATGAAGATACGGAGCTCTCCAAAGCTAAGCGCCTGTCCCGGGCGTCTTTCGGCAGAAGATGTGCTCCGGAGCACACCAGCACCAGCACAATGCTCTGTGCACGAAGAAGCCGCTTCTTCGCCTCAGGGAGCCGGAGAGAGCAACAGCTTCCAAAAGGCGAGGAAAGAAGCCACACAACACTGGCATTGCATGCGCAGCTTGCAAACTGCTAGAAAACAATACCTTTCCACTCTCCTGCCTTTTCCATAGACATGAACATCCGAATGGAAGGCGTTTTGGACAACTTTCTTTTGCTTCTTGTGAAACACTCTGCAGACCTCCGTGCAGCTTCTAGAACATGTTAAGAGATGTTTTCTGTCCTGGCACAGTTTCTCTATGCCAGACATATTGGAAAAGCTTTTTGCTAAGATGTAGGCGACAAGAGCCACTAAAGAGGGAGATACGAAGCTCTCCAAAGCTAATCGCCAGTCCCAGACATCTTTCGGCAGAAGCCGCGCTCTAAAGTGCACCGGGACCGGCCCTGTGCTCTTCGCGCGAAGAAGCCGCTTCTTCACCTCCGGGAGCCAGAGAGAGCGG
Organism: Pheucticus melanocephalus; assembly: GCA_013398405.1. Classification (NCBI taxonomy): domain Eukaryota; kingdom Metazoa; phylum Chordata; class Aves; order Passeriformes; family Cardinalidae; genus Pheucticus; species Pheucticus melanocephalus. Next base: position 27,754 of record VZSJ01001214.1, read on the forward strand.
CACCTTCCGAAAGGCGAACAACCAACCCGCACAACACTGGGATTGTGTGCGCAGCTTGCAAACTGCAAGAAAACAGTACCTTTCCCCTCTCCTGCCTTTTCCAGTCACATGAACATTCGACTGGAAGGTGTTTTCGACAACTTTCTTTTGCTTCTTGCAAAACACTCTGCAGAACTCCGTGCAACTTCTAGAACACGTTCGGCAATGTTTTCTGTCCTGGCACAGTTTCTCCTTGTGAGACTGTCCTGGTTTAGGCCAAATTAGAGTGAGAATCCCAAAAGGGGCTCCGGTAGTAAAGCAACTTCAAGCGGCTCTTCCCCCCAACTGGTCTGGGAGAAAAATACTTCCCTGGACAAAGGTGGAAAAAAAACTCTGTTTATTAAACAGTAAAACCTAAACAATATTAAACAATAAAACCCCTTGCCACTCCAAAAGAAATGACCAAATGAGAAAACCCCATCCCCGCCTTGCAATTCTGCTCACTCAGTGTCTTATCAATCTCTCTGGTGCTGGAATTGTTGCAGGCCAGGCCCAGCCCGGTGGGCCAGAGAGGTGAGCTGCCGGTGCTCCCCTGGGTGTTCAGTCCAGAGCAGGTTTCAAGAGGTCCAAAGAAAAGGAAAAAACCCAAAAGTCCAGGGAAAAACGTTGCCTCAGCTAGCTAAAACTAACTAAAGACAAAAAAGGGAGCCCCATACCTCTGTCTGTCTGCAGACAAAACAGTCCAGGAGCAGGAATGAGGAGGAGTGAGCAGCAGTGTCTGGAGGGAAAGGGAAAAAGAAAAAACCTGTGCACTTCTTCTCTCCCCCCTTCACTCTCTGCAGTAAGACTGAAAGGTGCAAAACTTATTCAGCATAAACAGAACAAGACGATTGGGGATAAAAGCATCATATAGTGAATCCAGGACACTCCACCCGTTATTCCCATATCATCTGCTTACTACTAAAACTAAGATAAATTCTTACTCTACAAACACATACATTATACATTCATTATACAGCTATACACAGACAATGGTAATAACATTCAGCAAACAGTGATATTTACACATAGGTTTCACCCAACAATCAGATCTCCCTGAGGTATACATCGTGTTCTTCCATCTTTTTGCATTATCCACCATGTGCAACCTGGTCCCTGAGAAAAACAACCCCATGAATAGGTTGGCCTGTATTCGAGGCAGAATTAATCCAAACTGTCTTCCCTAACAAACCTCTGACATGTACCACTGGGACTTTGTCTCCATCTCCTCTGTGCAAAGGCTCAAATTGGGCAGGGCCCACTCAGTTAGTAGAGCCTTGGGTGTTACCTAACCAGGTGGCTTTTGCCAGATGCTGTTCCCAGGTTTTGAAAGATCCCCCACCTAATGCTTTCAATGTGGTTTTTAACAGTCCACTGTACCTCTCCACTTTGCCTGCAGCTGGTGGATGGTAGGGGGTATGGTACACCCACTCAATGCCATGTTCCCTAGCCCAGGTGTTGAGAAGACTGTTTTTGAAATGAATCCCGTTGTCCGACTCGATCCTCTCAGGGGTTCCATGCCTCCAGAAAACTTGCTTTTCAAGGCCCAGGATGGTGTTCTGGGCCCTAGCATGAGGCACAGGGTAGGTTTCCAACCAGTCAGTGGTGGCTTCCACCATGGTCAGCACGTAGCACTTGCCCTGGCATGTCTGGGGCAGTGTGATGTAGTCAGTCTGCCAGGCCTCCCCATACTTGTACTCGGAACACCGCCCACCGTACCCCAGGGGCTTCACTCGCTTGGCCTGTTTGATGGCAGCACACGCTTTACACTCATGGATAACCTGAGAAATTCTGTCCATGGTTAAATCCACCCCTTGGTCTCGTGCCCACTTCTAGGTGGCATCCCTGCCCTGATGGCCTGAGGCATCATGGGCCCATCGAGCTAGGAATAACTCTCCTTTATGTTGCCAATCTAAGTCTATCTTTGCACCTCTGTCTTTGCAGCCTGGTCTACTTGCTCATTGTTTTGGTGCTCCTCATTAGCTCTGCTCTTGGGGACATGGGCATCCACATGGCGGACCTTCACAGGCAGTTTCCCTATCCTGGTAGCAATGTCTTTCCACTCTTCAGCAGCCCAAATTGGTTTTCCTCTATGCTGCCAGTTAGCCTCTTTCTATCTCTCCAGCCATCCCCACAGAGCATTGGCTACCATCCGTGAGTCAGTATAAAGGTAGAGCTTTGGCCACTTCTCTCTCTCAGCAATGTCCAGGGCCAGTTGAAAGGCTTTGAGTTCAGCAAGTTGGCTTGACCCACCTTCTCCTTCAGTGGCCTCTGCGACCTGTCGCGTGGGGCTCCATATGGCTGCTTTCCACTTCTGGTTTGTTGCCACAATGCGGCAAAAACCACAAGTAAAAAGAGCATATCGTGTATCTTCTGCTGGCAGTTGGTTGTATAGTGGAGCTTCTTCAGCCCGTGTCACTTCTTGTTCCCCTTCATCAGCAAGACCAAAGTTTTCACCTTCCCGCCAGTTTGTAATTATTTCCAGAATCCCAGGGTGATTCAGTTTTCCAACATGGGTGCCCTGTGTGATAACCGCAATCCATTTGCTCCATGTAGCACTGGTGGCATGGTGCGTAGAGGGAACCTTTGCTTTGAACATCCACCCCAGCACTGGTAGTCGGGGTGCCAGGAGTAGTTGTGCTTCAGTGCCTATTACCTCTGAGGCAGCCTGGACTGCTTCACAGGCAGCCAAGATTTCTTCCTCTGTTGGAGTATAGTTGGCTTCAGACCCTCTGTAGCTTCGACTCCAAAATCCCAGTGGTGGGCCTCGAGTCTCCCCAGGCACCTTCTGCCAAAGGCTCCAGGACAAGCCATGATTCCTGGCTGCAGAGTAGAGCACATTCTTCACCTCTGGTCCTGTCCTGACTGGGCCAAGGGCTACTGCATGAGCAATCTCCTGCTTGATCTGTGCAAAGGATTGTTGCTGCTCAGGGCCCCAGTGGAAAGTGTTCTTCTTACGGGTGACCAGGTAGAGAGAGCTCACCATCTAACTGTATTCGGGAATGTGCATCCTCCAAAAACCTATGGCGCCTAGGAAAGCTTGTGTTTCTTTCTTGCTGGATGGTGGAGACATTGCTGTGATCTTGTTGATGACATCGATGGGAATCTGACGCCGTCCATCTTGCCACTTCACTGCCAGAAACTGGATCTCTTCAGCAGACCCCTTGACTTTGCTCTTCTTGATAGCGAAGCCAGCTTTTACGAGAATCTGTATGATTTTCTCCCCTTTCTGGAATACTTCTGCTGCTGTCTTCCCCCGCACAATGATGTCATCAATATGTTGCAGATGTTCTGGAGCCTCACCCTTTTACAGTGCACTCTGGATCAGTCCATGGCAGATGGTGGGGCTGTTCTTCCACCCCTGGGGCAGTTGGCTCTAGGTGGCTCAATTTGCTTTGTTGGCTCAATTTGCTTTCACCCCTCCAGGTGAAAGCAAATTGAGGCCTGCATTCTGCTGCCAGAGGAACGGATAAAAATGCATTGGCAATGTCTATAGTGGCATGCCACCTTGCTGCCTTGGACTCCAGCTTGTACTGGAGTTTCAGCACGTCCGGCACAGCAGCGCTCAGCGGAGAGTCACTTCATTCAATGCACAATAGTCCACTGTCAATCTCCATTCTCCTTCAGATTTACACACAGGCCAAATGGGGCTGTTGAAGGGTGAGTGGGTCTTCCTGACCACCCCTTGGCTCTCCAGCTCACGGATTGTTTAGTGGATAGGTATCACAGCATCTCGATTCGTCCGGTACTGTCGGCGGTGCACTGTTGAGGAGGCCATTGGCACTCGTCGCTCTTCTACTTTCAAAAGTCCTACTGCAGATGGATTTTCTGACAGTCCAGGCAAGATGTTCAACTGCTTGACACTCTCTGTCTCTACAGCAGCTATTCCAAATGTCCATCTGAGTCCCTTTGGGTCTTTGAAATACCCACTTCGAAGGCAGTCTATGCCCAAAATACATGGGGCCTCTGGGCCAGTCATGACAGAATGTTTCTTCCACTCATTCCCAGTCAGGCTCACATCAGCTTCCACCAAAGTGAAGTCTTGGGTTCCCCTGTCACACCAGCAATAGAAACAGACTCTGTCCCCCCATGTCTCGAGGGAATTAATGTACATTGAGCACCAGTATCAACCAAAGCTTCGTACTCCTGTGGCTCCGATGTGCCAGGCCAACGAATCCACACAGACCAGAAAATGCAATTTTCCCTGGCCTCTACCTGGCTAGAGGCAGGGCCCCTCTAAGCCTGGTTATCCTCCTTTCCCTGGGCATACGTCTTGGATGTTCCTTCAAGGGGATCGGACATGTCATCATTTTCATACCTGGCAGTTCGGCTACGGGCAACTGGAGCTGCTTTCCTTCTGGTGGCTTCCTTCAATTCACGCACCCGTCGTGCCAGAGCAGCAGTAGGTTTTCCATCCCACCTCCCCATGTTTTCTCCACGATCACGCAGGTAGAACCACAGCTCAGTTCGTGGGGTGTACCTTCTCTCGCCATCTGGGAAAGGTCTGCCTTGGATACCAGAACCTCTGATCTGTACTGCCGAGATTTGGAGGAGGTCTTCTTTAATCTCCTCTCTGAGCTTCTTAGGATTCTCCTCTATCTTATCCTCTAATTTCTGCAGACGTGTTTCCACCGCTGTGATTCTGGCATATCTTGGGCCATGCACAGCATCTGCATACACTCGGAGCTTCCTTGCCATATCCAGCACACCCTCATCCCTCTTCATCATGGCTAAGGCAGAAGCATATTCATGTGGCCCAAGTGGCACAAGCTTTCGCCACATCACAGTTGTGCATGGTACCAAGTCTGAGTTCTTAGTTGTTACATCATCTGAGAAGACAATCTCTGCCACTGCCATTTCTCTCAGGTGTTGGATCCCTTGCTCTACGGTCTTCCACTGTGTTTGTTGGGAGACAAAGATCATCTGCACACAGGCATCTTTGTGCAACACTGTCCAAGACCCGTGCCCAGAGGCTGTGTGGATTAGCCCCCCTCATCATTCCTTGGTCGATGACAGGATCCCGTGACAGGGATCCCAAATGCCTCGCTTCTGTGCCATCCAGGATTGTAGCCTCGCCTGCAGCATCCCAGAGACGGACTAACCAACTAATTATTGATTCATCAGGTCGTCGGATGTAATCCTTCCGTAAGCCACGAAGGTCCTTCAGGGAAAAGGACTCAGTATTTGCATCTGATCTTGCACCTGCTGCTCTGACTCCTGATTTTATGTCAGGAGGCATCGAGGTTCCTTCTCCTCTATCTCCATCATCATTATCATCCACTGGTCAATTAGTTTTGTCCGTTCATTTCCCACTTCTAGTACTGGTAGCAACACCCATGGGTTTAGCTGCTGGCTTCGGCTCACTATCTGGTTTTGCTGCTGGCTTCGAGCCTGGGCTGTTGGCTGCAGCCTGAGTGACTGGGATAGCTGATTTATCTCCCTGCCTGCCTGCCCGTGTCTGCTGCCCGACATTATCTAACAGAGTGCCATAAGCATAGGCCAGGGCCCAGCTTATTGCAATTAGCCTTTTCTCTTTAGAATTGTCATGGCACTTCTACTTTAGGTATTTCCCCACCTCAGCTGGGTTCTGAATTTGTTCCCGCGGAAAATCCCAGTCTACAGGAGCAGAAAATTCCTTCAGGGTTTGGCCTATATTTTCCCATTCTCCACACCACTAAGGGTGTTTCACGCCTGCATCTGCTTCTGGGTCAGGAGTGTCACTAACTCTTTTGGATATCTCAGTCCTCATCCTAGAGAAGCTGCAGACCATATAGAGGAAGATTACCAGATTAAATACCAGAAAGATGGTCTCTTCAATATTCAGGGGAAACTGAACATTCTCAAAAAGTGACATAACAGATCCAAAGGAGAAGAAGGAAAGGAAAGACTCGAAAGCCTTATTCCCGGTTCCTCTTCTAACAGACTGGGTGTAATTACTAATCAATTCCCAAAACATACTACTGGAATTGTGATGCAGGGTAGGACGAAGAAACCGTAAAACATAAAGATGGTAAACAAATGCCAGTATCTTTGTAAATGCTTTATAAATCGTCATCACCAAGGCCAGGACAACAGCTATTCCAATCCGTACCCCGTTAGCATAAAAATTACGTGCTGTAGAAAATAATCCTAGGGACCAGAAAGGTATTGTAACCTCAAAAAGGTCTAGAGACAAGAACCACACGAAGGCCTCCACGCCAAAAGACATTACGAATGCAAGCAGCACGGCTACTGACTGCTTTTACTCACTAAAGGGTGAGCAAAACCAACACACAAACAAATAGAGCTTTTTTCAACCTTTTCCAACCCCAGCTTGGGCGCCAATGATGTATTTGTCCTGGTTTAGAGCAAATTTGGGAGGCATTCCCAATACCGGCACCGGTAGTAAAGCAAAATCAAACAGCCCCTCCCCCTAAATGGTCTGGGAGAAAAATACTTCCCTGGACAAAGGTGGAAAAAACCTCTGTTTATTAAACAGTAAAACCTAAACAAAATTACACAATAAATCCCCTTGCCACTCCAAAAGAGATGAACAAATGAGAAAACCCCGTCCCCGCCTTGCGATTCAGCTCACTCAGTGTCTTATCAGTCACTCTGGTGCTGGAATTGTTGCAGACAAGGCCCAGCCCGGTGGGCCAGAGAGGTGAGCTGCTGATGCTCCCCTGGGTGTTCAGTGCAGAGCAGATTTCAAGAGGTCCAAGGAAAAAGAAAAAAAACAAAAGTCCGGGGACCAACGTTGCCTCAGCTAGCTAAAACTAACTAAAGACAAAAAAGGGAGCCCCATACCTCTGTCTGTCCGCAGACAAAACAGTCCAGGAGCAGGAATGAGGAGGAGTGAGCAGCAGTGTCTGGAGGGAAAGGGAAAAAGAAAAAAACCTGTGCACTTCTTCTCTCCCCCTTCACTCTGCAGTAAGACTGAAAGGTGCAAAACAGATTCAGCATAAACAAAAAAAGACGACTGGCGACAAAAGCATCATATAGTCAACCCAGGACAGAGGCAGAGTGAAAAAGCTTTTTTCTTAGATGGAGGCGACAAGAGCCAATAAAGACAAAGATACCGAGTTCTCAGAAGCTAAGCGCAGGTCCCGGGCATCTTGGGGCAGAAGCCGCACTTTAAAGCGCGCCGCGACCAGCAGTACCCTCTTCCCGCGAACAAGCCACTTCTTTGCCTCCAGGAGCCGCGGAGAGCGGCACCTTCCGAAAGGCTAACAAGCAAGCCCTACAACATTGGCATTGTGTGCACAGCTTGCAAACTGCTAGAAAACAGTACCTTTCCACTCTCCTGCCTTTTCCATCCACATGGACATTCAACTGGAAGGTGTTTTCGACAACTTTCTTTTGCTTATTGCAAAACAATCTGCTGACCTCCGTGCAACTTCTAGAGCACGTTCGGAGAAGTTTACTGACCTGGCACAGTTTCTCCTTGCCAGACATAGTGGAAAAGCTATTCGCTG
>VZSJ01001216.1:28387-44844 GCA_013398405.1 Pheucticus melanocephalus
TGGGCTCACCTTTTCAGCCCAGCCCTTGCAGAATTGTCCCCAGGTGGGGCCAGAAGGACCTGTCCCCTCTTAGGGGCACCAAGAGCACCCTGCAGCACCAGGCTGGGCTTGTTAGGGCCACAATGGGTTAATGAGGGTAAAAAAATCCCCTCTGGAGCAACTCCCTGTGCAGCTGGAAGCACTTTTCACTGAGCCCTTGTGATTTCCTATAAACCTGGAGAGCTTCAGTGACGATGCAGGTGATCTGGATCAACAGGCACAGGGAGGGGACACCCATGGGCCCGCCCTGAGGCTCCTCATGCCGCACACCTGGAGCACCTTTCCCCTCCGAGCTCTGAGCCCTGCTCGGGATCGTTCCCTCCCCTCTTCGGGTTTGTTCTTTCTTCCTCAGCAGAGGAGAAGGTGCCATCTACAGGCACAGAGAATCCATGGACAGGCACAGAGAGCCCACAGCACAGCCCTGCCTGCGATCCTGTCCCCTGCCACCATACCCTCGGCTGGGCCACTGTGAAAAATGTCTATTTATGATCGGCTTTTCACAAATATTCAAGTGAATATTATATGTGTTGTGTTAGAAAGTGGTGCGGTATTAATTGTCTTAAGTAGTGTGTTAAATATAGTTTTAGGTTATAACATAATGTTAAAATAGAAACCATGCTATGTGAGATACTTTTTTTAAAGAAAGGACTGAGGTACTCACACCAAGATAGCAGCCCCAGGACACCCAAATCTTTCAGAGAAAGAGAATTAATTGCTCCATTATCGAGTTCTTCCCACCTCACTCAGCCCTGAAGACTCAGTTAGGATTCAGAGGAAGAAGCTGACACTGCCCAGACAGAATCCTGTGTTTGAATGGAATTTATGCATCATGGATGAGGTGTAGGAATATGCAACAGGCTGTTGCTTTTAAGGGTTAATCCTCTGTTAACGTGGGGCCTTTTTTGGGCTTGTTTTGCCCAGAAAGAGGTACCTGGACTGTCTGTAACTCTTTGTTTTTATTGTCTCATATTGTCCTAATCCAAATTGTCCAAATTATTATCACTGTAATTATATTACTATTTTTGTAACAACATTTTACTATTAAACTTTAATTTTTTTTAAAAAACCAAGTGACTGGCGTTTTTCACAGCCACCTCTCCCTGCAGTGCCCTTGGAGCTGCTGGGTCCCTGGTTGGGGTCAGGGAGCACCAGGGGGCTGTGCCAGGAGGAAGATGAGCTCCCTGCTGCCAGCCCTGAGCTTAAACCTGTGTTTAACCTCGCTGCTAACCCAGTGAAATTCAAGATAAAAACACGAGGGAAGGTGAACACCCCTCTCCACAGCCTGGGGGGGACAAGCAAAGGAACACAAAGGAATTTTGGGCAAGGGAATCCTGCGCTTCTCACCCAGGGTCTCACACTGACACCGTGCTCCTCTTCAGTTGCCTCTCATTTAACCCATTTTGATCAGGTGATTTCCATTTAACCCATTTTGACCTTTGTGATTTCAGGAGGCAAGCCAGAAAAATAAGAAGCTGCAGGAAGAAGGGCAAAGGGAAAATAACATGGGATAAATTGTCCCCTGTGTGAGATGGGGACAGGGGTGACAGGAGCAAGGGGGACTCCTGGACTGCTGGAAGGAGGGCGAGTGCAGGTGATGCCTGACCTAGAACAGAGACTAGACAGAGCTAAAGAACAAAGCAGGGATTTATTCAAAGGATCTCCTCAATGGATGCACCTTGGGCAGCACAAGAGCCCGGCCAGGGCTGGACCCAAGATGAACCAAAATGGTCACAAAATGAACACAAAATTAACCAAAATGGTCACAAAATGGACAACCAGGGTCTCTCACTTTTATCAGTTCTGTTCCATTTGCATATTTGGGTTAATTGTCCAATTTCAGCTCCAGGCCATGAAGTTCCATCCTTGTTTTTCTCTCTCCAGCCCACGTTGTTTGTGCTCTTGGGCCTGAGATTTGGATCATTTGTCTTTGGTCCCCAGCTGGAGCAGGAATTGTTTTGTCTCCCTGCTCTGTGCACAAAGCTCACCATCCCTTAACATGAAGCTCAGAACTACACACTAAAGCAGCACAGAATGTGAAAAATAGAAAAGCTAAAACCTGAGGCATCAGGAGGAACAAGTGCAGAGCCTGTGGTGCTGCTGAAGGTTCAAGGCTGTCCCCAGGAGAGGAGGAAAGCTCTCCCCAGGCCAGGCAGGTGGGATCACTCCTCTGACAGAGCCACTCCAGCTTTAAAAACCCGTCTCACCTCCCACTCCTGCCTCATTCCTGAGGCGTTTGTCACAGCAGCTCCATCCCACCCTGCTGGGTGTCCCAAGCTGTGCAGCCAGGTGGGATCACAAAACCCAGGATGGGAAAGGAGTCTGGGTGTCCCATCCATCAGCAGAGGGATGGCTGGCACAGCTCTGCCCAGGAAGGCTGCAGGAATTCTCACCCAGAGCTCCTGCACTCCCCCGCCCCGGCGTGATAAATGAGGAGGAAAAGTTTCTCATCTCTGTTTGTTCTCGCAGCGCCGTCCAACAGAGCACAAGGCTGTCTAATCAGGAGCTACAGTCCTTCACCATCTGTTTGGAGCCTAATTACAAATGCAGAAAAATAATGTGCTTTACAATTGCACCAGTAAATGCTGTAAATGATTTAAATGCATGCATATGTTCCCTGCAGAATTCAGCATGCATCTGCGACTTCTTCTGCTCACATTAGGCACACAAATCAAGGGAAAAAATACCCAGATCTGATGAACAGCATGTCCCTAGGATGGTGATTTTTATCCCTTTTTTTTCCCCCTGCTGGAATGGCAAACAGGGCTTTTTTGTAACAATTCATCCAGCAGCGTTTTTCTTTGCTTCCATTTTAAAAACTGTTTATCACTGCTGTGTAAATATAGTACAAATTACTCCATAAAGCAGGGAAAAAGGAGAACAGCAGCCGGGCAAGCCTGCAGCTGGCTGGCAATGTTTCAAAGGCAGGGTTTGTGTTTTTCCTCTGGGGCACCCGTGGAAGGGCAGGATCAGCTCAGCCCCGAGCCCCCAGTGGCCACTTGTGTTTCAGGGAATCCCAGAATGGTTTGGGTTGGAAAGAGGCCCTAAAGATGGAACAGCATCGCGTTCCTGCTGCTCTTTGGGCACCACCAAGGTGATGCTGAGGTGGTTTCAGAGGTGCTTCCCACCTCCCAGGGTCACAGCACTGCACCAAAGGCTCTGCCAGCAAAGGTTGGTGCCACAGATGGACAGGGGACAGCATCCACACCTGGGGACACTCCGCTGAGGGAGGACTCACTACAGAACATGAAATAACACCACACTCACACTGCTGCTCTCAAGGTGAAGAAAAGGGAAGTTTATTTTCTGACTCTAACATTTATAGTTTTCCAAAAGTGACAGTGGATTGGAGGGTGACAATGCCACCTCTCCAACATGACAGTGTTCACAGGGATCCGAGGATGAGGGAAGAGATGAGGATCTGACTCCATGTTTCAGAAGGCTTGATTTATTATTTTATGATATATATTACATTAAAACTATACTAAAAGAATAGAAGAAAGGATTTAATCAGAAGGCTAGCTAAGAATAGAAAAAGAATGATAACAAAACTTGTGACTGACCAAGACAGTCTGGACCGCTGGACTGATTGTCCATTAAATAGAAACAACCAACATGGACCAATCACAGATGCACCTGTTGCATTCCATAGCAGCAGATAATCAATGTTTAATCAATGTCAATAATCAGTTTTGTCCCTGAGGCCTCTCAGCTTCTCAGGAGGAAAAATCCTAAGGAAAGGATTTTTCATAAAAGATGTCTGTGACCTCTCCAATGACACTGGACAAACCAACAGCCCATCAAATTTCTCCTCCTCCATAAAAGAATGCAAAACAATAAGTTATTTACACAAAGTGTGTGAGAAAGTTTGTTACAAGAATGTAAACATCAGAAGGCTTAGAAAAACTTAAAAAATCAGGGCAACAGAAGACAGCCTAGGCAAGGCTTTGGAGAAAGCCACTTGCAGCTGATGTGAGTGTAGCTCACATAATAAGAAATACATAGCTGCACAACAAAAATTCCCTTTCCTCCACCAGCAATGTGAGATACTTTTTGTTTGCTTCAAAGCCCCCAACACCAACACTAAACCTGGTGCAGCCCTGCAGCAGGGAGGTGAGGGGGGTCAAAACCAGGTCAGGCACAGGCTCAGCTGGCCTCCTTTGAGCAGAAGCTGCAGCAGATGCATCTCCTCCCCTCTGTGCCCTTTCATCCCTTGCTCCCTGCTGCCTGCGCTGCGCTGCTTTGCCAGCTCCCAGCTCCCTTTCCCCCTTGGCCAGCTGGACTGAGCTGCAAAGGCTGCTGGAAAAGGCCCTGTGGGGCAGGCACAGCATCCCCTCTGTGCCAGGCTGCCAGCACTGGGGCTCTCCAAACCCTGGCTCGTGGTGCCAGGGAGCTGTGGGCTCAGTTTCACATCCTGGGCTCCCCCTCAGCAATTCTGCAGTGCCTGCATGGCTCGTTTCACACCCACAGAGGAGAGGGGGCTGTTTCCCTGTGCAAAGCACAAGGTCTTTCCCATGCCAGGCAGATCAACACTCACCCTCCTGGCCTGGGAGATGGAAAAACAGCCCTGCTGGCTGAGTGGTGCTTTGTTCTTTTCAGTTTTTTTAAGTTTTCTTATATTTACATTCTTGTACCAAATTCTCTTAAGCATATTTTTGTAAATAATTATTGTTTTACATTCTTTTTTGGAAGACAAAAAATTTGATTAACTGTTGGTTTGTTCAGTGTCATTGGAGAAGTAGTACTGTTATCCTCCAATCTACTGTCACTTCTGAAAATCTATAGATGTTGAAATCAAAAATTAAACTTCCCTTCTTTGTACCTCAAAAGTTCCAGTGTCTGCGTAATTTTATTTTGTGTCCTCTAGCTGAGGGGATGATGGTGATCACAGAAACAAACAGGTGAGGGAGAACACATGGGCCCAGCTCAGCTCCAGCCAGGGTCTCTCTCTGGAACTCTGAGGAGCAACTGCCTCTCCTAAAGCTCCTGGAGAACTGGAAGGCAGTTTGTGTGTCACTGTGATATTTGATGAAAATCCTTTCGCTAGGATTTTTCTCCTGAGAAGCCTCAGAAAAGAAATGGAAACAATAATTATCTGATGGCTTGGAATGTGATTTGGAGATAGTTTACCAACAGGCACAGCTTTGATTGGTTCCATGTGGATTGTTTTGACTTGATGACCAATCCCAGTCCAGCTGAGTCAGACTCTGGTCAGTCACAAGATTTTATTATTCATTCTTTTCTAGCCTTCTGATGAAATCCTTTCTTCTATTCCTTAGTATATCATTTTCCTTTAATATAATATCTATCATAAAATAATAAATCAGCCTTCTGAAACATGGAATCAAGATTCTCATCTCTTCCCTCGTCCTGGGGACCCTCAAACACCAGCACAGGTTTGGATCCCTGCAGTGTTCCTCCTGGCCAGAGCACCATTCCAAGCCTTGGAACTGGGCTCCATGGCTGCTTTTGTTGTCAAAGATGCATTTATCCCAATTTATCCCAGGATCATGGAGTAAGTTTGGGTTGGAATGTGATGATCACCTAGCTCCAAACCCCTGCTGCCATGGGGAGGGAAAAAAACTCAATGCATCCAGGCACAAGATGCAGCTGCATTTTTATTTTATCCCCGATGCAGCAGCCTCATTCCACCCCTCCAGCACCATTTCCCTCCTCATCCCCCCCAAGGTTTCCTTACCTTGAGCTCCTTGGCATGGCCCACGCTGAGCAGCAGATGTGGCTTCTCCCAGGCACTGTCATCACTTCCCTGCTGTTCTCTGCAATTCCCTGTAAATTATCCCTCTCCTTTTGCAGGGGATCACCCACAGCTCATGGCAGCATCCACCCCCACATCATGACATTCCCACCAGCTTCATGCCCAGAGCTGGTTCTCACCCAATCTGCATCTGCATTGATTTTCCTCCTCATTTATTAACCTTCCTCAGCTGCATGCCACCAAAACCAAAGGATAAATCCCCTTTTTGCTCACTCTCCTCTGCCACAGAAATGCTCTCCAAGCAATGATCTCGGGGCTCCTTCACCCAGCCCTTGCCTAGGATTTATCTGAGTTCACAATCCAAGCTGGGAGAGAGGGATGGCCAGAAGGAAAACTGCAAGCTGAAACTGCATGCATCAGTGCACCTCCAAGAGAAATCATTCCAGACACCAGCAGTTGCACAGGATCAGGAATTCTCTTTATTAGCAACAGTACCAGATAATCAGGCTCTGCCTCCAGAGGAATTTGGGCTATAACAAGGAGAGGAGGAGCAGAGATGCAAAGCAGTATAAAACCAAGCCAAATCTCATCATTCCTTGGATTGAAGGGAAATGCACAGGGTCAAGAGAGGCTCACTGAAGGCCACAAAGGGAATTTTTGGTTGCCAGCACCAGGCTGGGTTGGGCTTTTTGACCAGCTGCTGCATTATTCCAGCACCAGGGAGGGATGGGAGCTCTGACCCCAGGAGGGGCTCCCAGCACCCCAACCTCAGCCCTTGGGTGGGTCAAGGCAGTCCCTGGAGGCCAAAGGGCTCCAAACCCACCAAAGGGACAGGATTAAGAGCCCACACATTCCATAAAGCTGCTCCTCACTGCTGTACACCCCACACAATTTCCACTTTGAATTAAAAACCAGGCATCAAGCAAAACTCTGTGTGTGCACTGCCAAACTAAACACTGCTTTAGGGGAGGATCTTTGTAAAAACCCAGTGTCCAGCACACCCACATGGCACCATGGGGCATGGATCCTGTGCTCTCCCACATCCAGCAGCTCCACCACTCCCTGGGCAAGCAGGAGGTGCTGAGAGAGCATCCAGGAATGGAGCTCTGCTCCTAACCCAGCCTTAAGGGAATCCATTTCCACAGCCAGCATCTCTGAGCATACTGCACCGCCAAGCTCTGCCTTTACACCCTTGCTGATCACTTCACCTCTTGCAGAGCATAAATCCAGCCCATTTGAGAAAATAAATACAGTAATCGGATTTAGTCCAGGCTGTGCTGGCATATGGGAGTTTAAATGACTTTAAAAGCCAGTTGTCTTTGGGTGGGCCATATTTTTGGGTGTCACAGTAGCTCACCCCTCTGCAAACATCTGGAGGCCATATGGTGCCTGTCTACATGAATTAACCAGATGCCTCTCTCATACCTCTCCCTGGCTTTCACAGAGCTCTCTGAGCAGACTGAAGACACCCTAAAAACCTCAGGTTAGGCTCACTCAGTGTTTCACTTGCCTTGGGGGTCACACCACAGTCACAGCAGGACAAATGTTCCTCTCAGCTTGCCCAGGGAATAGTCCCCAACACTAGTGGCACCACGCTAGGAAGTAGATGATCCCTCAGTTCAATTTTACATAGAAAAATTAAAGGAAGAAAAACTTCAAGTGGAGCATTTTCCCTTATATATATATGAATTTTTTTTTGTGCAATGATTGTATGAAATCTGTGCAAAACTGTGCCCCAGCCCCTGGGGCAGCTGCTACTCGTTCCCTAAGTTGTGAGAAGGTGCTCCAGGGCTCAAATCCCTTTTAGTTCAACACCACCATCACAGCTGAGTGAGGGGTGAACCCTCCCTAAGACCACCCAACCCCTGAAGGGCTGAACAGTGCAGCACCAAAACCCAAGATGCCCCTAAAAGCCCTGGGTTCAGTTTAAAACCACTGGCACACAGGTGAGGGATGGTGTCCCTGGTGCTTCCCTGAGCTCCCTGGGGAGGTGAGGCTGTTTTGGTCCCTGCTCCATTAAACTGGGGAGCAACAATGTCTGATAGAACCTTCACAAGGACAGGGGATGCCCCTTCCCAGAAGGGAGACTTTCCCTCTGCATCCCCCCTGGATGCAGCTACCTCCCTGCCCAGACAGGCAGGCTGCCTCCAAACCCCCAAACCCTAAATCCCCAACAGCAGCACCACAAAACGAGGGTATCCTCCTCTTTGGCTGCCCCCTCTACACGAGGTGCACCACGAAAACAGCACAGGCAGAGCCCACAGCCAGCCCCAGTGCCAGGTAAAAGGACATCACCACCCCTGCTGCCTCAGCCAGCTCTTTGGGCACGATTTTGGGGCCGTAGACCATGACCAGAGTGCCCAGGTAGCCGTTGCTGAGCCCCAGCAGGGCTGTGAACACCACGGGGTAGATGTCCCTGTTGAACAGCACGGTCTGGATGTGAGCCCGGGGCTGGTAGTTGCTGAGGATGAAGAGAGGGAGGAAGACGGTTCTGAGGAGGACAAGGGCAGGCAGCAGTTTGCTCTTGGGGCCTGGCACCTGGATCCAGGCAGTGACCTGCCTCCCACACCAGTCAGCAAAGTTGTACAGCAGGAAACAGGTGAGTGGTGTGAAGTACTTGGTGCTCCACGGGCTCCCCGAGGATTTGCTGACAGACTCGATGTTGGAGGAGAGGGAAGGGAAGATGATGATGGAGATGAAGAAGACGTAGAAGAGGCAGAAGCCGAGGAGGGCAGTCTTCTGCAGGATGGGGCAGAGTGGGGGGATGCCAGCATTCCTTGTGAGGAAGGAGGAGGAGCTCATGGTGCCTCCTGGCTCTGCCTGGTCCTCCACGGAGCTGTCAGGGGGCACAGTGACCAGAGAGGGGCTCTCCTTCTGGCTGCTCAGGTAATACCTGGAGAAACAGACACAGGGAAGCATGGGGGAATGCAACTGAGCTTTGGAGGGAAGCTGGAGACACAGCTCTGCCTGCTGGACCAGCAACTCCACTGTCACATTTTCTGAAAAATCCCCTCACCAGGATTTCTTCTCCTGGGAAGATGAGAAGCCTCAGCTTCTCCTGTGCTTGCTGCTCTGGAACGTGGTCTGGAGATTGTTTAGCCAAACATGTGAATTGTTTTTAATTAATGACCAATCACCATCAAGTGTGTCAGACTCTGAGGAGTCAGTCACAAGTTTTATTATTCACTCTTGTTAAGCCTTCTGTCTGTATCTTTCCTCTCTTTCTTTAGCATAGTCTTAGTATAGTATTCTTTAATATAAGTACATTAAATAATAAATCAGCCTTCTGAGAACATGGAGTCAGATTCCTCATCTCTCACCTCATCCTGGGGACCCACACAAACACCACACTCCACCACACCTGCAGCTTCCCCCTTGTACAGGGAGGTGATCCTTTCACACCCAGCATCCCCTCTCCCCATCTCTCTGCACCCTCAGCGTTCACAGAGGGGACCCTACTGCATGCAGGCCCCTGGGGGCTCTGGGGGCTACAAGCACCAACCAGACCAGTGGGTCACACACCCCCAAGTGGTAGACAGGATATAGGGACACTCCTGGCTAGCTGCCTCCGGGTTAGGGCTCTCTGCTGCCTCCACACATTTTGGGAGAGGCAGCACTGGAGGCCCTGGGAAAGCTTGGCAGAAACTCAGCACTGGGCTGAAGCTCAGTTTCAGCCTGTGGTTTCAGTGAAAGGGGAAGCGCGGCTGGCGGCGGTGACGGGGCAGGGACCAGCAGGGCGAGTGTCCCATGGATCCCCCAGCAATCCCACTGCAATCCCTCTGTGGGATGCCCTGGCAGGCTGGCACCCACCTGGAGTACTCCAGCCTGGGCAGCAGCAGGTACACCACGATGCAGAGGACGATGAAGATGTCAGCGGTGAGGAAATAGGCCAGGGCGCTGTCGGTGACGTCGGCCGCCGCTGCCAGGTCTATCACAGAGGCCACGGCGCTGATGGTGCCACCCATGGCCTGACCTGCGTGTGCCAACAGAGGTGGGCACAGTGAGGGACACACAACAACAAGGGCAACCCAGAAACTCCTCTTGTGACACACACAGCTCCCCAGGGAGCAGTGCCCCACAGCTGGCTGCACAAACAAGCTCCTCTCCTCCTCCACAGCTCAGGTCCTTGTGGGGCTGCACCACAGCCCAGGCGCCATCCTGCACCCCCTTCCAACACAGCACAGCACACACAGCCTCAGGGCCTGCAGCTCCCCAGTCCTTCTGCTGGATTTGCAGCTCCCCAGTCCTTCAGAAAAAGTCCAAACCCTTCCCAAAGCCTAAACTTGGCTTCCCACCAGCACACATAATCAGCCTCCCTCCTGCACTCCCCCAGATGGGGATTCAAGGCACCAGTGGCAGGAATGCCATCTCAAGGATGTGGTGCTTTCCTTCTCTGAGATAAACTCATTAAAAACACTCCTGTCTTGGCCCCAGGAAAAATTTCACCATCCTGATTTTTCCCCCTCCCACCTTCTCCTGTTGGTTTGTCAAGCATTCCACAGCACATTTATAATGTTATCAATGCTCCAGGGAGCTCATCATTCACGGCTCCCAAGCTGCCCCTCATCACTCATGGAAACACTGATCAGAAAGGAGCAGACAAGGCAAAGCTGCTGGAAATGGCAGGGCCAGGGGGCTGCCACCTCCTTCCCTCCCTTCTCCCTGCACCCAGTAACACTCCAGGGTCAGTTTATGGCTGTTTACAGAAACCAAAGCTCATGTGACCGAGCAAGTTTCTCCTTCAGCAACTTCCCTTTATCATTAGGGCAAAGTTAAGCTTCTAAAACAAACCCCCACATGACAAAACCCCCAGAGAAAAAACCACAGAGCCAAGCAGGGAAAGTCCAAGAGCACGATCCCAGCGGGATCAGCCAACCTGAGAGCAGAGCCTGCAGGTTCCTCATGGGGAAGCAGCTGCTGAGGCCGAAGATGCTGCTGGAGAAGATGGTGGAGGCGCTGCTGACCACAGCCACACAGCCCACAGTGAGGGTGAAAAAAGGTGTGGTCCAGGTGGAGGTGTCCACCTTGACCAGCACTGTGATCACCAGGAACACAGCCAGCATGACAAAGAGGGACGACAGGATCCGAACACTGGCAGCAACCCTGGGCACAAGGGGAAGAGTCACTGCTGTGCTTCAAACCACAATGTGAAGGGTAAACACGGGATAGGGGCAACTCCTGTGCTGGCAGAAAGGGTAAAAAAAATAAAGAGGTGGGAGGAGATGAGGAAGCAGTGAGGCAGGAGCTGGAATCTGGAGATTAGCCATGCAAACCCACACCTGCAAGCATGCAAGAGTTTGATGTGGGATAAGGAAGGGTAAAAATGAAGGCAGCAGGCTGAGGTTTAAGCCAAGCTTGCAACAAGGTGCAGCTGGTCCAATTCTTATCCCAGTTCAAGGGCTGGTAAGACCAAGGCAAGGTGCTGCTCCTACCTGGATGAGCCTGGCTTTTGTCAACCCTGACGACAATAAAGGTACTTTTAAGAGGCAAGACTGTTTCCAAGCAATTAACCAAGGAATCTATTTACTCAAGCCAACTCGTGGAGCAAGGTGCTTCTCCCACTTCACCTCAGCTGGCTGCAACTTGGGCAGGGGCAAAGAGGGGAATTTTGGCTGCACAGGGAGGCTGAGCTCAGGATGCCCTGTGGTTTCCCCCTGAGCTGGGAAGCTTGAAAGAAGACAGGAACAAAGCCAGGGAGAAATGTGGCTCAGGTACTTGGGATCAGAGCAACACTTACTTGTTGACAAGCAAGAAGTTTCCAATCAGGCACAGCACTGAGGGTATGGTGGAGGCAATGGAGATGTAACTCTCAAAATAGTCCTGAAAGGGAAAAAACAAAACCCAAACAAAGTAAAAAAACATTGTAGGGGGAACAACACATGAATTTCAGGTCTTGAATTTGACACAACAGGGAGTTATGGTGTAGGTGTCCACCTTGCAGTGCTGGAGCCCATGCTGCAAATTGCTCAGGGCAATGGGAATTTTGGGATTTGCCCTCCCATAGCCCTGAGCTGTTTCAGGCAATCAGGGACACAAATACAGGAGGAAAAAAACAAACAGTGAAAGAAATAGCTGCCATGGTGGTGTGCACCATCAAAGTGTGGCTGTTCCCTCTCCCCTCCCCTGGAGGGGCTTAATCCCATTTTTCTGCTGCAGGAATCTCAGCCAGCAGGTAGGATGATGCACACAAAGAGGAGGATGACCTACATGCCCACCCCTATCACACCAGGTTTTCATTTTCTGCACTTATCCAGCTACAGACATGGGGTCTCACCACATCCAACCAGGAGAAGGCACTTGGCAGGTTTTCTCTGCACAGTTCATTATTTTTTACAGCTTGGCATCATTTTTAATCAGTTTACAAGCACGTTCATCTCCTCTTCCCTATCAGGAGCTTCACTGGAAGCAACAGGAAATCTAATAATCACTCCTAGAGGGTCCAGATAGGCAGAGACTTAAATCTCTGTGCTTTTGGCATCAGCTCAGCCAAGCAGGAGGCTCAAAGCTCTGTGGCCACATGATGAATCAGGAGAAAAAAGACAAAGCAAAACACAAAGCTGGCTGCTAAAACTGCAGCTTATTTACCCACCTTCTTAAAACAAACCTCCAAGCCATCCTGGGGATACTCAGTAAACTTGCTTAAAAAGTTAATTTGCTTCTGCTTCTGGGGAGGAGAAATTACTTTCTAATGCTTTGCACCAAGCAGAAGTGTACTCAAAGTACATCCCAGGGAAATATTCATTCATTCCCACAAATGGGCTCACACCAGCAGTGAGGAGAGAATTGGGCAAGTATTTAAGAGCCCCTGCACCACAGTTTTAATGCAGCAGCAGAGTGGTGGGTGGCAAATTTAATCCATGCCTGGACCAGTGGAAAAGATCAGGTGCCATACTCCTCTCTCCTGCTTGCTTGGTTTTAATCCATCTGCAATGGCAACTCTTCTCCCTCCTTGGGTTTTCCCACCCTTCAGAGATATGCTTTCATTTTTGGCACTGCAGGACATAGCTAGCTCTTCTCCCTATCTGCTGAGCCCTTAAAATAAACCTCAAAGCAATCCTGACATTTTCCTCCCACATCCAGGTCTGATGGGGGAAAGTGTCATCCTGGAAGTGTTTAACCCCACATTAACTTCAAACATGCTGCCACCATGCCTTAAAAACCCCAAACCAGAACAAAGCATCCTAGTGGCAAACCCAACACAAGATGCTTTTAGCAAAGGAGTTTCTATTCTGCTCCCTGTCAGGCTGGAAAAGGAATCCAGCTGTGCAAGCAAACACCTACTTGAACACACTTTACTTAAACCCAGCTTTTCTCAAGAGGATCAGCGTGATGTACAGGCAGTGAGGAACATGTGGGATTGAAGGGAATATGAGAGAACACCTTTCACCCCTCTCTGAGCACCCTCACAGGCACAGACACAGCTAATTTTGGTCTTCAGGCACTGCAGGAGCTTGGGCACCTCAGTTTAACTCAGTTTCTTGCTTTACAGCAGAACACCTGTAGCATCCTGGTAAAAGCACTTCCCTTCCTCCCCATCTAAAAAGCAGCTGACACTTCACAACAATGAAAATTAAAAGAGCTGTGGGTGTACTGGAGTGAGAAATCCATGGGCATCACACGTGGCCCTGTGTTTATATAAACACAAAAAGTGCCCAAACCACCTGAACAAGCTCTGCCACCAGAGGAGGATGTGACGCAGCCTCAGTGCTCCAAAACTTTTTCCACAAAGCCACAAAGAAACAAAGCCACAGCTGAGTCAGGGAGGCACAGGGGAACAATGCTGCTGTGGCAGGAGGAGCAGGAGAAAGCAGCCTTTCTGGGGACAGAGAGGGGCCATCAACCTGCCACCCCAAGGCTGCCTCATCCATCAGCCCATGACAAGCTCCTTGCTCCAGCTGCCAAAGCCAGATGTTCATCACTACAAGGACATACTCATGGCACACCTACCAGACCATGAAAGACACAAAAAAGACCACCACAAACACACCCTGCTCTGTAGAAAATGCCCTGTGAAAGGTTAAGCCCTATTTTTTCAGATTCACCTTAACACTTAGCAGTCCAAAGACAGGTAAAAGGCAGACCACAAAATGACTTGAAGCGTGTAAATAAATACCAAATAAACCTTTCCCTCTGGGGCAGGGGAAACCTTTCCTTGCAGCAGGGGAGACCCTAGAGGATGTTCACTTACCTTCTGGGGAAGGGGAGGGGGAAAATGAGCCTGTTAGGAAGGAGAACAGGTGATTTTTTCTGCCTCCAAAGCAGCACTCACCCGCAGGTCTGAGGCCGCCTGCCCCGCCGGGCCGGGCTCATCCGAGCAGTTCTGCAGCTTGTACCTCCAGTAGTGTTTGGCTGTGATGAAGAAATTCCAGGGCAGGAGGGACCCGATGCCCAGGAGGAAAAATATCAGGTAGGCCCCGTGCCAGCGGTCCCTGGGCTTCTGCAGGCTGTACCCGCTCCCTACAGCATCCTCCAGCAGGGGCTCCTGGTCCGGGGCAGAGCTGCTGCCTGCTGGGAACATCGTGCTGGCCCGCTGGGAAAAACAAGGACATTGTTACACACAAGCTGTGCCTCCAGCCCCCTCTGGCCCCAGGAAACCACAGAATCATGCAGTGGTTTGAGCTGGAAGGGACCTCCAAGCCCATCTCACTGCAGCCCGGGTGGCTCAAAGTCCTATCTAGGGACACTTAAGGAGTCATTCCAACACCCCTGTCCATGGGTAGGGACGCCTTCCACTATCCCAGGCTGCTCCAAACCCTGTCCAACTCAACCTTGGGCACTGCCAGGGATCCAGGGATAACCACAGCTCCTCTGGGCACCCTGTACCAAGGCCCTTCCACCATCCCAGCCTGCTCCAAGCCCTGTCCAGCTCAGCCTTGGGCACTTCCAGGGATCCAGGGACAGCCACAGCTCCTCTGGGCACCTGGTACCAAGGCCCTTCCACCATCCCAGGCTGCTCCAAGTGCTGTCCAGCTCAACCTTGGGCACTTCCAGGGATGCAGGGGCAGCCACAGCTCCTCTGGGCACCCTGTACTGAGGCCATTTCACTGTCCCAGGCTGCTCCAAGCCCTGTCCAACTCAACCTTGGGCACCTCCAGGGATCCAGGGGCAGCCACAGCTCCTCTGGGCACCCTGTGCCAGGGCCTCGGCAGCCAAACACTGGAGGAGCGAGCCCGGGATGAGAAGCCATGGGACCGAGACTCCACATATACCACCCGTAATTCCACCTATAATTAATAATTAACCCGTCCCCTTGGACTTGCAGGAGTAAGAAACCTCGCTCAGCTCATGCCACGCTCCAGAAAGCGCCCAACAGCAGCTGCCAGACCCACAGCGCCCTCGGGCTCTGCAGAGCAAGGCGCAAACTCGTAGTAACACGGCCGGGTTCTCAGAAACCACTTGTAAACCACTCGTAAACTACTCCAGCAGCAGCCCAGCGCGACGTCAGCCGGCTGTGACAAATGACTCACAGAGAACCACGGCATCATCACCAGGCGCAGGAAAACCACCTGAAAACGCCGCAGGAGCCGGCCCGGGGCACCGGCACCCTCAGAGCACCCCACCCCGGGGCACCGGCACCCTCAGAGCCCACCCAGGGCCGGGCAGAGCGCGGGGGAGGTGGAAACGCCAGGAACCGCGGGTTTTGCGAACAAATCGGGAATTTCGGCGGCGGGGAGCGCCGCTCCTTCCCTCCTTCCCTGCAGCCTCCCGTTCTACCCACGCGTCCCCGCTCCACCCAGCCCCGACACCGCGGAACTCACGGAACTCCCGCCCGGTCCGGCCGCCACCGCCGCCTCAGGGCTCTGGCCCCGCCCTGCCCTCGAAGGGAAAACCACGCCCACCTACAGCAACGCCACGCCCTCTAGAATGACCACGCCCCTATAAGGATTGGCCACGCCCCGTATGAACAAGGAGAGCGAGGCGCGGGCTGGCCACGCCCCCTCAGTGCTGGCCACGCCCTCTGGGCCACGCCCCCTCCATCACAAATACCTGCAATAAGATGCTTATAAAAATAGTAATATAATTAGAATAATAATAATTTGCACAATTAGGATTAGGACAATATGAGACAATAAAAACAAAGAGTTACAAACAGTCCAGGTACCTCTTTCTGGGCAAAATAAGCCCAAAAAAGGCCCCACGTTAACAGAGGATTAACCCTTAAAAGCAACAGCCTGTTGCATATTCCTACACCTCATCCATGATGCATAAATTCCATTCAAACACAGGATTCTGTCTGGGCAGTGTCAGCTTCTTCCTCTGAATCCTGACTGAGTCTTCAGGGCTGAGCGAGGTGGGAAGAACTCGATAATGGAGCAATAAATTCTCTTTCTCTGGAAGATTTGGGTGTCCCGTGGCTGCTATCTTGGTGGGAGTACCTCATTCCTCTCTTTTTAAAAAAAGTATCTTACATAGCATATTTTCTATTTTTACCTTATGTTATAACCTAAAACTATATTTAACATGCCACTTAATTAATACAGCATCACTTTCTAACACAACACATATAATATTTATTTGAATATTTGTGAAAAGCCAATCATAAAATACACATTTTTCACAGGGCCTGAGTTCACTGTGCCACTGCAGGGATTTGGGGTGTTGAATTGAAAGGGGAGTCAGCAAACTGGGAGTGTCAACAGGAGAAGAAAAGGGGGAACTGGGCACCAGCTGGTCGAAGTTACCCATGGATGACCATCCATGGATG
>VZSJ01001217.1:12628-43351 GCA_013398405.1 Pheucticus melanocephalus
GGGGGCCAGGGTTTTGTTGAGCTGTTGGGGCTGGGTTGAACTCGATGAACTTGAAACTCTTCCAACCTGGAAGAATTCTGTGAATTCTGAGATGATTGTCTCCGGGATCCCTGTCTGGAGATGGAATTATGGCTCCCAAACATCGGTTCTCCCTCTTTCCCAAGGAAACCACTTAGAGATTGTCAGCCTGGGATTTTTTCTCCAGGGTAGCTCTGAGCCCCCTGTCCTGCCCAAGCCTTGGGCAAAGCTCTGAGGTTCTGCAGCCCCAGGAGATCTTGTCCTTCAACGCTCAGGGACCAGCTTTGGGCTGGAATTCCTTTGGCTCCACAGGAAATATTCCCCGAATCCAGTGACATCCTCACTGTTCTGTCCTGGCACAGGGGAACCAAAGGGAGCCTTTGGAATAAAATTCCACCAGGGCAGCTCAATCCTCTTGTTCCAAACTCCCTGCCAGGTCCAACATTCCAAGTTCTCTGAACCTTTGGAGCTCCCCAGGAGATATTGTGGGGGAACAGGGAAGGGCTGGCATTCCAAACAGCACATGGGGATGACACTGGGGAATCCTCTCCTTCCAAAACCTCTGGAAAAGGTGTGGAAAAGCAGGATCTGGGCCTGGCAGAGGTGCAGAGGGAGGAGTCGGATTTGTTTGGGACATGAAGGAGGCTGGGAAGTTGTTTTGGTTTATTCCTGTCACGAGAAAAGCCAAACCCAAAATGTGTGGATGCCTCCATAGTGTCCTTGAGGATTCCTTCCTAATCCAGGCAGGAATTCCGGGCTGAACTGGCCAGGGATGATTTTGTCACTGTTTTTCTAGAAATTCTGGATTTTGACCCCAAATTCCAGCAGAAAGATGAAGAGGGAAGTTCACACCTGCCCTTAGGGAGAAATCCATCAGGATTTGTAGGATCCCAGAATGATTTGGGTTGGAAGGGACCTTGATGAAATAAATCAAATTTCTTTAGGGAATTAAATTTAAAAACACCAATTTTGGACTGATTAAAGACTCCTCGGGACTCTGGGTTTTATTCAGGAATTCCACCCCATTCCAAGGGCAGGGACACCTCCCACTATCCCAGGCTGCTCCAAACCCCGTCCAGCCTGGCTTTGATCAATCCCAGGGATGAGACAGCCACAACTTCTCAGGTCCAGCTCAAATCCAGCTTTTCCCAGCAGCCAGTGTGGGCTTTTCCAAGAGGAGCCGTGGCTTGGGCTGGGCTGACTCATCCCACAGAGCCCATCCCTGCCCTTCGTGGTGAGCAGGGGCTGCCACAAACTCTGCTCCCGATTCCGTGCCGTGGGAGGTGAGGTGAGATCAGAGCAGCCGGAGCTGTGGCAGTGGTGTTCTGGAAAGGAAACCAAAGCCCTGGATCTCCATGGCTTGGGATTAAAGCCCAAATCCCAATTTACTCCAGAATATTGTGTTCCCAACCAGGAAATCCTGCCTGGTTCCTCAGGGCGTTGCAGCACACGTCTCCACCTCCTGTGGATGTGCTGCACACCGTGATCCAAAATTCCCCCAACATTTCCAGAACTCCAGAATTGCTTTTCTGCCATTTCCAGTTGTCCAGAAACTCTTCCCAAGTGCCTCAGGACTTCTCCTGGCACAGGGAGCTGCTCCTTGGCCACAGAAATTCCCCCCAGATGGGCTGAAGCCATGAGACCAAATCCCTGGATGTCCATGTCTTGGGATTAAAGTCCAAATCCCAATTTACTCCAGAATATTGTGTTCCCAACCAGGAAATCCTGCCTGGTTCCTCAGGGTGTTGCAGCACACGTCTCCACCTCCTGTGGATGTGCTGCACACCATGATCCAAAATTCCCCCAATATTCCCAGAACTCCAGAATTGCTTTTCTGCCATTTCCAGTTGTCCAGAAACTCTTCCCAAGTGCCTCAGGATTTCTCCCGGCACAGGGAGCTGCTCCTTAGCCATGGGAATTCCCCCCCAGATAGGCTGAAGCCATGAGGAGCAGGGATCTCCTGGCTGTGAACCTCCAAGAGAAGCCCAAATCCATCAGCATGGGTTGAATTCCATCACATTTGGTGTGGGGAAGCAAAGTGCTCTTGGATCCCTGCCTAGAGGGAATGCTGCAATCTGTTTTCCATCTGAATTCCCATTGCAATTCCATCTGAATTGGAATTCATCCATTGGAATTCCCATTGGAAGGGATCAGTTTGTGCCCGGGGTGGGCGAAGAGGTGGAGAGGCTTCCCTCAGGTCTGCTGTGAACCCACCAAGACCCTGATCCAGCTCCTGTGTCCCAGGAAACCTGAGCTCCCTCCCCTCCTGCCTTTTCCTTTCATCCCTCTTCCATCTGCTTCCCTAAGCCTGGCTTAGAGGCAGGCTCAGGACTAAAGCCCTTTGGATGCTGTCTGGGTCTGTGTTAACAGAAGCGGTTTCCCCTTGCAGCTCTTTGTTTTGGGGTCACCAGCTCCAGGTGTCAGAGGCCACATTTCCCCTTCTCCTTCCCAAGCCCTCTTTCCGTGCTCGTTGCTTCCAGTTGGGATTCGTCACCCATGGGAACAGCTGCCGTGGGAGTTGGGAGGCCACCACTGCAGGCCACCACTGTCCCATGGTGGTGGCAGGGGACAGCAGCGGGAATTCTCCCAAGGAAGGCAGGCCCAGGCTCAGCTGAGCCCAGCTGGGCTTTTCCAGCCCCATTCCTGGCTCCAAAGGGGCCAAATTCCACATTTTAGGAGGTACAGAAGAAACTCCATCATAAAAATGTGCAGTGTGGCATCCCTCCCTCTCCTCCATCCAAGTTTATTTTCCAACCTCTGAGTCCTGAATAAAAAACAGAATCCTGAGTTTTGATCAGTCCAAATTTGGAGTTTTTTAAATTAAACCCTCTAGAGAAATTGGATTTATTTCATTTTGTGTTCGTGCACACCTGGGGTTGGACATGGATCATCTGCAGGGTCCCTTCCAACCCTGACCATGCCATGATCTTCCCTTGCAACTCTAACTTTCCAAAAGCTTGGAATATATTGGAAAACATGGAATCAATCTGATTTTTAGCTGAGCTATTGAAGCTGGTCAGAATCTGGAAAATCCCCCAGGAGTGAGGGGAGAGAAATGGAATCATCGGTGACCTTGAGAGCTTAAAGTTCAAACCTGCCCTGGGTTTTATTACCCAGCGAGGCATCCAGAGTCCAGGCTGGGATAAACTGGGATTCCCTGCATCCATTGTTTACTCACGGATTTGCTGGTGTGAACTATTCCTAGATACAAAACTCCAGACGGAATTCCCGCCGTTATTCCAGAACAAAGCCCATTTCTCACGGATGAGATCCCCATCTCTTTTTCTGGAGGCGTCCAATCTATTTTTTTTTTTTCAGATGGAGAGGAGTCTGCGCTAAATTTAAGGCCCAGACAGGAGTAAATTCATCACCCCAAAGTCACGGGCCTGGGCACGCCCCAAAATTCCCAGTGGTGCTCCGAGCGTTTCTAACCGCGGCACCAGTAACGCGATATCCGCACGTGCCGAGAGCCGGCTCCGTCGGGATATTCCTGGACACAAACCCCGGATTGTGGCTGTGGGATTCAGGGCTGGGGTCTCAGTAAGGGATCCTTCCCCAGCTGACGTCAGCAGGGCGGCTTGATTTCCACCGGCCGAAATTCCGGGTCTTTCTGCCGTGTCTCGGAGGGGCTGGGGATGAATGCTGGGAGGATTTGCGCCATTCCCGCTGTGATAGGGATTGGAAAATAGCACTGAGGGCTGGGAAAAAAAATGCAGCCCTGCATTTCCCAGCTCCGGGATGAGGAGCACAAAGGGAAGATGCCAATGGATGTTGGGTTTTTATGAGCCCCAGACTTGCTTGGGTTTGGATAACTCCAAATCAGACCTGGGAATGTGAGGTTTAAATACCCCTCTTACTGTGGGTTTAAGGTGAAGGAGAGTGCACTGAGATTGGATTTGAGGAAGGAAGGAATTCCTGCCTGGGAGGGTGGGGAGGAGGTGCAATGGAATTCCCAGAGAATCTGTGGCTGCCCCTGGATCCCTGGCAGTGTCCAAGGCCTGGTTGGACAGGGCTTGGATCACCCTGGGATAGTGGAAGGTGTCCCTGCCCATGGAATGAGATGGGAATTAGTGATCCTTAAGTCCCCTTCCATCCCAAACTATTCCATAATTCTCTGCTGTGGGACAGCCAGTCCAAGTTCAGCCAGGCCTGAGGTGCCTAAATCAGGCTCAGCTTGTTCTGGGAATGACCAACGGATTGCGGGACACCCCCAGATCTGCAGCGGGAAGTGGCTGGAAGGATTCTCCTCCCAGCGATGGGACAACCCTGGGGAGAAATCCCATTGTCAGGGTGTCCGTGATGTCTGAGGAAAGCGGGATGAACCAAGCTCAGCAGTGACCAGGAAAGGCCAGCAGGACCAGGCGGCCTCAGCTTTGGTGTCAGAGCTGGGATAGTCCGGCCTAAAGTCCAAACAACACAGACAGAGGTGGAAAGTTGGGATCACAGGATGTTGTGGATGGGCAGTGCAAGGAGGGGAACAAGGTGGCCCCAAAATTGTGGGGTGGTCACCTGGGGATGGCTGGGAAGGCTCAGCTCAGGGAATCGGCACTTAAGTCAGACCCAGGGAGAACAAGGTGTTAGGGTGGTCAGAACAACTTAAATGCATCTTGTTTCCCAGAAAAAAAAAATAGGGAATGGCCTTTTCCAGCACACACCCAGAGCTCCTGGCAGCGTCTTTACAGCTGTGTCCAAAAATCCCAATGAGGAATAGTCACAATTAAGAATATTCCCTGATGGCACAACTGGGAGATTTCCAGAGCCATAAAAACTCATTCCTTTCGCCTCTGATTTCCAGAGTTTTCCTTCTCTTGTTTTCTGATGGAAAATCCCACTTCACCTGCAGGGGAAAAGTGCAGGAGGCACCTGCCCAGCTCAGGTTTCCTTTCCCAATATTTCCACGTCATCCTGATCCCAGAGTCATAGAATTCCAGACTGGTTTGAGTCGGAAGGGACCTTGAACACCATCTCCAACCTCATGGGGAGGCAACCTTCCACCATCCCAAGCTGATCCAAGCCTTATCCTTGGACACTTCCAGGGATGGGGCATCCCTTGAGTCCTGCTCCACCTTCTCACAGCTCCCCGACATCCCCATGATCCCAATGGAAATTTTTTCCCCTCTGTTTCTTGTTGACAGCCAGGTGGAGCCTCCAGAGCAGGATGTGAGCACTGTTTGTTGGAATCCCTGCACCAACCTCATCCCAAAAAAAGTCTGTTTTCATCCAGACAAAAACTCATTACTTGTTTTACGGGCTTGTGGATGGGTACTGGCCTTGTTTTGGAATCCAAGGGGAATTTCTGGAAAAGCTTCCAGCCGGGACAGTGAAACACAGGGAGATATTTTTAGTGTGGGGTTGTTGGGGTTTTTTTTCCTTCCCATAAATCATGAGGATCTGCCTCTGTCCGTGCTGAAAAGGTCACGGGTAGCCGGGAATTTTGGCTGTGCTGGAGGGATCAGCACATCCTTCATCCTGGAAAAGGTGATGGAATCTCAAGTGGGGGGGTCCCCACCATTTGCAGGAGAAGCTGGTGATTAATAAGTGGCTTTTTTAGGGAAAGCAGCAGCAGCAGGAAATAAATCCCAGCCCCAGCCAGGTGATCCATGATTCCCCACCACAAAGCTCTGGCTCCGGCAGGGAGCACTTGGAAGGAAAACTCGGTTGCAACACTTTTAAGGAGGCCGTGGCTTATCAGGAACATCTGTCCCTGCCTAAGCCGGGCTGTTGACTTTACAAAGCCCGAGCTAACAGGGCAAAGCCAGGGATTGGCACGGGGAGCAGCAGTTCTGGGAAAGGCCCAGGGAGAGGAAGGTGCAGAGGAGCGGGAGGAAGGCTCGAGGCCCTTTGGGTGGCGCAGCCGCTCCCTGTGAGCTCATCCCAGGCTCCCTTTACGGCCTCCCAGGGAAAAGAGGCACTTTTAGGGAATGATTTAAGGAATGATTCATGGCCCTGTTTACGTGTCTGGGTTAGGAGGAGATAAATCACTCCTGGCACTGCAGGCACCGCCGGCTCCAACAAACCAAACACCGCCTGGATCCGCTTGGGATTCCGCTCGGGATCAAACTGCTCCGGCCTCCAGCGGCGCGTGGCCCTGGCCCAGCATGGAGCAGGGATGGGGTTTATGCCGTGCCCAGGAATAATCTGGGATGAAGGAATGGGGCAGCCCATGGCTCTGGGTGCTGCTCCACAGCCAAAGGGGCTCTCCAGCCTTAATTCACCCCCTCAGGAATACAAATCCCAGATATTTTGAGCAGATCGGGCCTGGGATGGACACAGTCCCAGGTGCCCGATTCCACTGGGATCTGAACGGATCAGCCAGATCCTCCCAAAACGGGATTTTTAAAAGGCTTTGGGCCATGTGGCCTTGTCTATTTTATATGGTTCCAAACAGAGTTGCAACTGGGAAGGCAAATGTGGAGGGGATAGAGGAAGGTTTAGGTGGGATATTGGGAAGGAATTCCTGGCTGGGAGGGAGGGGAAGGGCTGGGGTGGAATTCCCAGAGAAGTTGTGGCTGCTCCTGGATCTCTGGAAGTGTCCAAGGCTGGACACTGAGGCTTGGAGCAACCTGGGATAGGGGAAGGTGCCCATGGCAGGGGTGGACTGGGATCCTCCTGAAGGTCCTCTCCAACCCAAACCATTCCCTGATTCCATGACTAAGCAGTTGGATGTGTTATTTCCTCTGATAATCTCCCTCACCCCACTCGTTTGTTCCATGTTTTTCATGGAGATCAGTCTGAGCCTGGTTTTCCCTGTGTTTGTGGACAGTCTGGGCCAGCAGTGCCCCCTGGAATTTTGGTCACTGATGGATCGGGGGAGCGCTGAGTCACAAAGTAAAGGCACCACCACCTGCAGCCTCGTGTCCCACAGGGACACATCCAGGGGATTTTCCACGCAAATCCATCAGGGAGGCAAAAATAAGAAATCTTCTGGAATGGCCAGACTGAGGAATTTGTTATTCCAAGAGAGGGATGGAAACCAGGAGCTGGAGTCAGAGAGGGAATCTGAGGAGACCAGAACTGTCCGAGGTCAGGCTGGATGTTGGAGACATTGGGACAGTGGGAATGGTCCCTGCCCATGGCAGGGGTGGCACTGGATGATCCTTGATGTCCCTTCCAACCCAAACCATCCCATGCTGGTGCTGGATGTTTGGATTCTCTGATGCAAACCCACAGCCCCTCTCCCAAACGTGATTCCCGGAATTCCTGCCCTGGATAAGATCCAGACCTGGGATCCTTCCTGTGGCTGCAGCGATGCTCCAACATCAGCCAGGGAAGAGCCTCTGTGACACCAGCCTTGCTGGGGTGACATCCAGGCCAGGAGAGGCCCCCTCCCACTCTGGCAATCCTTCTTTTCCTGCCCTGACCTCCTGATCTCCAGGATATGGAGCTCAGTGGTGGAAATGGATGGACACAACCCCACGCCACCACGGCATCTCCCATCCTGAGGGACATTTCCCTGCCCAATCCATGCTGGATCGTGTCCCTGCTGTCCCCGGTGTCTCCTGGGACGTGCCCTCATTCCTGGCGGTGCTGCCCACGCGGATGATGATCCCGAGGGAGCAGCTGTTGGCACCGGGAGCTCTCTGAGGTTTCCCTGCTCCCGGCTGTGGCCCCTGGCACGAGCAGAGCAGCGGGAACGTGGCCCGGAGCTGCCCCATGGCCTTGGCACGGCATTCCCAGGGCACGGATCCCGCCTCTCCCCACCGACGTGACCTGGCAGGAGTCAATCCCAAATCCCTGGGGCAGCGGGGAGGGATGTGGGATTGACCATTCCAGCAGGAATATCTCGGGATCATCCCCTTGAGGGACATCAAGGATGGCAAAGGGAGAGCTTTGCTTCCAGCTCAATTTCTCCCGATGGGAGGGAAGAAGGGAGGGCTGCTGCAGGTCTGTGCCTCTGGAAAAGGGAATTGCTGGGATTAGGGTGCAGCTGGATGTCTGAACAATTGCTGGGATTAGGGTGCAGCTGGATGTCTGAACAAATGCTCCAGGGAAGGGAGCAGGTTATCCTGACCTGAAGGATTTGTGCTATCCCAGGTTTGCAAGCTGCAGCAGGGAAGTCATGCCAAGGTTTTGCCTCTCTCCCAAAATTCCTGGGCTGCCTGAGGCCACGGGGTGATGCTGTGTTGATTCCCAGTCAGGGCTGCTGGAAGGTGAGGGTTTGGTGCTTTGGAAGGAGGAAAAACCAGGGAAATGGGGAAAAAAAAGGGAAAAAAAGGAATCAATCCCAGCATGGGCTGGAGCAGCTGCACTGGGATTTCAGTCAAACCTTGGGATAATTCACCCATGGGAAGACTGGAATTTGGGAGCAGGAGCTCCTTTCCCATTCCTGGTGAAGGCAGAGCTCCCCCCAATCCCAGGAGAAGAGAAATTCCTGCTTCTCCAGCTCATTGCTCCCAAATCCATCTTTTCCTCCCCTCCTCCTGAGGCAGAGGACTAAAAGCCTTGGGATAGTCCAAAGGGATAAGGCAGGGAAAGGGGAGAAGCTTTGCTGGGCCTGTGGGAAACTGAGGCAGGATCCGCTTTTCACATTCCCAGAGGGAATTCCTTAGGGAGCTTGGGGTCACCCAAGTGTGCAGGATCTGAATGTCTGGAGTTCAGTAAGACAAGATCACTCAGAGCTCCCAGGTGAATCCTGAGGATGTTTTGCCTCTTGAGGGATATTCCAGGTTTTTGCCTGGAGCAGGGAGGTGCAGGACTATGGAGGGGCTACAGGTGATCCCAAATCCTGGCTCTGCTTCTTCAGGAGACTCGGAGTCACCTCCATAGGTCCCTTCTGTCTTGAAAAGTTGGGCTTGAGGAGGACGAGGACTTCCCCAGGATGACCAGGATGGGATTCCTGGGACTATCTGAGACATTTTGGTTGGCATCAATCACTCCTGAAGTGCAGAATGCCATGGGTATTGTTGATGATCCAGGAATAGAATTCCAACCCCAGCTGATCCCTCTGCACCAGCTCCATGCTCTGATCTCTGGGAAGGACATCTCTGCTCAGGCAGCCTGAGAGGAAATCATGGGAATTTTCTCCTTGCTTGGAAGTTGATTTTTCCATAGCTCAGCCTCTCAGGTCCCATCTAATTCGCTCCAGGGGTGGAAAGCAGGAAATCCTTTGGGATTGACAAATGCTGTCCCCAAATTCCTGTTCCTGGAAAGGCACCACAAATCTCAGTTCTCCTGGATAAGTGGCATGTGCTGACTGCAAATCGTGGATTCCCAATCCCTGGAAGTGCCCAAGGCCAGGTTGGACACCGGGGTTTGGAGCACACTGGGATAGTGGAAAATGTCCCTGCCCAGGGAATGGGATGATCCTTAAGGTCCCTTCCTCTGGGGCTTTAGCTGCTCAGAGTGATCCCAAGGAAAGTTGGAAAGTCTCTTTTCCCAGCCCAGCACTTGAAGAAGGAGTCAGAGCTCTTCATTTCTTGATCTCAAGGTTGTTTATTGTTCATTATCTATAAAATTCTTTCTCCTCTCCAGCCGAGGTCAGCCCAGCAGGACAGTCAGAGGCACTCTGCCTCCCCTGGGCTGTGTTATCTTTTTATACTAAAAACTCTAGTGTACAATATTTACAATTACTTTCCAATACCCATCACCTGTGTTAGACAGTGAGCTTCTGCTCTAAACCAATCCCAAAGTGCCACCATCACAGCAGAAGATGGAGGCCAAGAAGAAGGAGGAGAAAGGCTGGACATGCCCAGATTCCTCCATCTTGCCCCCTGAACCCCCATTCTAAAACCCCCCAAAAAATCTATTTTTCACCCCATGACAAACTAATTATTATTCTACTTAGACTTTCATGGCTTGCAAATCTTCATACAAGGTTGGTAATTTGCCCCATCAGTCATAATCAGAGTCACAGGGGTCC
Organism: Pheucticus melanocephalus; assembly: GCA_013398405.1. Lineage (NCBI taxonomy): Eukaryota > Metazoa > Chordata > Aves > Passeriformes > Cardinalidae > Pheucticus > Pheucticus melanocephalus. Next base: position 22,506 of record VZSJ01001217.1, read on the forward strand.
TGGGCTCTGTGCCAGGGTCTCTGAGCCCCCTGGCAGGGTCCTGGCAATCCAGGACAGTCAGAGGGATGTCCTGAATTCCCACACCTTCCAACCCAAACCATTCCAGAGCTGCAATCTTCTTCCCTTTTCCCTTCTTTCTCCTGCTCTCCCTTTCCCGTTCCCAGTGATCACCTTGTGCTCTCCCAGCAGATCCCAGCATTCCCTGCCCTCAATCCCAACAAATCTCTTTGCCTGGAGCTGCTTTCTGAGCTGCTGCCAGGGAGGTGGCACAGAAAGGACCCCGTGGTTCCCCAAAATGAGCCCCATAAACCAGGATAGGCAGGACCTCCCCAGGGTTAGGGGTTTGCTTTCATGGCTGGGACATCAGCCAGGGAATGGAAATTCCAGAGGACATCCTCATCCTACCCCACGGGCTCCAGAGGGGCAAGGAGAGGGGGGAAAAAGGATCCAAATGGATTTTACAGCCTCAGGATAAAATTGTCATGTCCCTCTTCCCTTTGGTATCTCTGCTTTCTCCAGACAAGGAGGGAAAATTGACATTCCCAGATCTTTTCTCCATGAGGAACTTTTATTTTCCAGCAAAACCCAGCACTGGGAAGAGAGAAGGGGATGATTGAGCAAGAGGAGCAGGTGGGATTTGATTGGAAAATCAGAAAGCCCAGGGAGGAGCCTCCATCCCTTCCAGGTGCTCCTGGGAATTAGGGAATGAAGGGAAAAAACATCCCTCAGGATAAAACTATTCCTCGGGTAAACTGAATGCCAAGGAACTCAGTGCAGGAATTTCTGCTGGGGAAATTGAGGGAAAGCTGATTTAAAGGGATTTGCTGGCAGCTTTTAAAGGGATTAAGTCTGCAGGGACAGGATAACCTCGACCTCTTCCTCCTAAACAGCTGGATTTGGGAGCTGGACCCGTCTGGGACAATTTCTGCCTTCCCTTGGATGCTCCTCTTGCTCCCAGAGCTCCCATCAGCAAAAATTCCTCCTCAAAAATCTTCTCAGTGCTCCTGAGTGGCCAATTAATGGGGAAAAATGGGGTGGGGGGAAAAGAAGTCCCAAAAAAGGCTGATCCAATTTATTTCAGGTGCTGGTTTGAGGCTGGAATAAATTCCAGCTGCTGTGGGCAGGAAAATACTATAGGAGGAGTTCTGAGGGAATAGCTCAGGTTGGTAAAGCCCATCCTGGATATTCCCAGTTTTTCATCAGGGCAGGGATTATTGGGAAAATGTATCCTGTATTTATTCCTTTCTGTTGGATAAAGGGTTTTACCAGGATGAGAGATTTTTTCAGGGATAAAAAGGTGAAGGCACATGGGAATTTGATAAAAGAGGAGGGAATTGTTGAATATGGGAATCTTGAGGAGGTTTTGGCTCTGGAATTCACTGGGATGAAAAATTCCCAGCATCTTTTATCTCCTTTTTCATTGTCCTGAGCAGAATGTGCGGGGAGTTCATGGAATAAACGGAGCAAATTCTGGATATTAATGTGGACTTGGGGATCCTCAGCATGGCACAGGTGGCCTGAAAAAGAGAGGAAATCCATGGATATTGATGAAAATATCCCCTTTTTGGCCAGTTTTCCATGCCAGCCCAATTCCAGGAGGTGCCAGTTTAGGAAAAGAGGCGACACTTGAGGGCTGTCACCCTGTCCCAGCTGTGGGGCAGTTTAGGACATTCCTGCCCCCAGAATTTCCATCCAGGCTCTGGATTTTCCCAGCTCCCACTGGATTTGGGCTTTGCTCATTTGTTTGATCTTATTTGGGATTTGTTGGGATTTTTCAGTCCTTGCTCTCTTTGTCTGAGTCTCAAATGCTGCAAATTAGGGATTAATTTCCCTCCTCTCTCCATAACCTACGGACATCTCATCCTGGGACCTCCATCCCTGTTTTTCTCTGATCCAAAGGGATCCAAACCCTCTCTGAATCAGCAGCTGCTTCATTCCCAGCACTTCCCACCCATTCCCAAATCCTGAAGCCTCATCTGGGCACTCCTGGAAGTGAAGCCACTTCTTTTGCTGCCTGGGAATCTCCAGATTCCCAAAAATTGGCACAAATGGTTTAAGCAAGGCCATCCCTCAGCAATTTTTTTGATCAGGTGTTGGGATTGTTTTTCCAAGGGAAAGCTTTGCCCAGCCAGAGCCAAATGTGCCTTGGATCAGGAATTTATCACAAGGAAAATATTCCCATGGATTCCTTTAACCTTGGACAGCTGGGATTTAGTTTGCCTTAAAATCAGGAGATCCAGGGCAGGAAAATCCAAGGAAAATGAGGGAAATGTGCAGTTTGGGAGGTGAAATTCAAGATCCAAAGGTTCTCCAGGTTTTTGAGCTCTGGGTGTTTGCGCTGTCCCACCTGCTGTCCCTTGATCCCAAATCTGAGGATTCCAGGGTTGGATAATCCCAAATCCCTGGGATCTTTCAGCCCCATGGAGGCACTGAAATATCCTCACAAGGGGTTGGGACAGACGGAATGCCAAGTCCCAAACTCCCAGCTCCCAGCCTGGTTTGCCCTGCATGTTTAATGGGATTTATGCAGCACCATTCCACAGTTTTCCTGAAAACTTTTCAGAACTGATGTCTTCAAACACCAGGATTCAGTGAAAATCTCTGGTTTAACCCATAAATGTATTTACATTCACATTTCAACCCCTTTGACCAAGGGGAAGCCCACAAAGTCAGGTCCTAAATAGATTTTTTTTTTTTTTATCATTTAAACCATTTTTTGGGAGGAGAGGAGGGAATGTGGCGTCGGTTTTGGTGGATTTTTTTTAAGGATAGGGGAGGTTTAGGAAATTAAACCTGAGCTGATCTCGGAGCTCTGTCTGTGCCCAGCTCCAGGCCCAGCCCTGGGAGACTTTCCCCTTTTATTTCTGGGAATGAAAATGTGTTTTCTGTGCATCCCTCCAAGCACAGCCAGGGCAGCCGAGGGCTGAGCGTGCTTGGGATGGATCCCTTGGAATTCCTGAGGGCCCATCCCTCTAAACCCATCCTAACTCCTCCAGCTCCGGCAGAATCGCTCCGGCTTTGTACAGCGCCAGCAGGAGCTGACCCCGAGCTTTTTGTTCCCAATCCAAGCTGAAATGAGGGATGGTGCCTCAAATGTGGACAGGCCAAACATCTGGGAAGGGCTGGAATCATTCCCATTAACGTGGACGCGGTTTGGAAGCGGCTCCCGCTTGGGAAGGGTTTTCAGCCTGGATTTGTTCCAAGGACACCAAAACCCAACTCCTGTTTTACTCCCGGCCCCTTATCAGATTTAACTCCACAGCTGCGTGTCCACTGCCCCCGTTCCTCCCCCTGGGAGCCCGCTGGGAAATGGAATCCTGGTTTATTTGGGAGCTGGGATTCATTAACCCTCGTTATGTCGTTTGGAGGGAGTTTGTGTCGGGAGTTAATTGGCCCTCAGCTGGTTCCTGTTACTGGCTTGGCAAAGGGGATGGACTGGAAAGGGGGGAAAGAACCTGGATTTGGGATGGGGATGGTTTGGGGAGTGCAGGGAATCATGGAATGGGTTGGTTGGGAGAGATCTTAAGGATTATCCCAATCCTATCGCATTCCATGGGTAGGGACACCTCCCATTGTCCCAGTGTGCTCCAAGCTGGCCTTGGACACTTCCAGGGATCCAGGGGCAGCCACAGCTGCTCTGGGAATTCCAGCCCAGCCAGGAATTCCTTCCCAATCTCCCATCCATCCCTGCCCTCTGGCAGTGGGAGCCATTCCCTATGTCCTGTCCCTCCATCCTTTGTCTCCAGTCCCTCTCCAGTTCTCCTGGAGTCACTTCAGGCCCTGGAAGGGGCTCCAAGGTCTCCTGGAGGTGGGAAGATGTTGTCAGCTCCCAGCTCTGCCTGGGACAGATCCCTCCACACATTCTGGGATTCAGGCAGGATTTTATGGAGCCTGACACCTGTGGATGAAATCTCCATGCAGAGGAGGAAGCAGCACGGGAGGTTCCCAAGAGGAGAGGGGTCCTTGGCATTAAATTATTTACTAGAAATGTTTTCCTCCTGGAGAGCAGCCTCATCCCTGCAGTCTGGGATGCTCCATCCCAAAATTGCTGCTTCCACGTGTGAATGTGCATGATGGGATCAGCCCCAGCCTGAGCTTCCTCCGCCATCTCCATGGATGGTAATTCCATGGGGGAGCTGCTCTTTGGGACACAGCTGCACAGCAAACTAGGATTCTCAAGGCCAGGCTGAGGAAATTATGGATGCAGAGGAGGGTTTGGAACTGGAGCTTGACCTCTCTGTCCCCTCCCTGCAGGTGGATGCCGACGATGTCATCACCAAGGAGGAGCAGATCTTCCTCCTGCTGAAGGCCAAGGCCAAGTGCGAGCGCCACCTGAAAGCCAAGGTGCCCAAGGTGCACGGTGAGTGCTCCCAAATTCCAGGGCTGGAGCCACCCCTGCTCCTCCCAGCCCTTCCCCTCAGCCCCACATGCTGGGAGCAGGGAGGGAAAGAGGCACTTGGAGCATCCCAGCGAATCGGTTTTTCAGGGTAGTCCATGGGGAGGAGGTTTGGAAAGCAAAGCTGTCCCAGACTTGTTCTCCTCTACAACTCCAAACTCCAACGGTCCAGGAGGATGCAGAAGTTGTGGAATTCTAGCCCTGGTTGCTATACCCAGTGCACAGGAGAGAGCACCAACCACCAGCTCTGCTGGGATCACAGAATTCCAGAATGGGTTGGGAGGAACCTTAAAGATCCTGTTCTGTCCCTCTGGAATGGGCAGGGACACTTCCCACTGTCCCAGGGTTAGACCACCAGGTTATGCACTGTCCAAAGCTCCAACATGGCCTTGGGCACTGCTAGGGATCCAGGGGCAGCCACAGCTGCTCTGGGAATTCCATCCCAGCCAGGAATTCCCAATTCCCAATCTCCCATCCATCCCTGCCCTCTGGCACTGGGAGCCATTCCCTGGGTCCTGTCCCTCCATGCCTTGTCCCCAGTCCCTCTCCAGCTCTCCTGGAGCCACTTCAGGCCCTGGAAGGGCTCTGAGCTCTCCCTGGAGCTTCTCCTCTCCAGGGGAACATTCCCAGCTCTCCCAGCCTGGCTCCAGCCCTGCAGCAGCTCCAGGGCCTCATCTGGACTTGTTCCAGAGGAAAGCCACTATTCCAAATCCCAAAAATCCTTTGCAACCAGTGATAGGGAAAACAAAACATTGCTCCAAGACCTTTCTCCTTCCCCACTCTCTCTCTCCTCGGAAAGGCCCGAGCTCAGCTGAGCCTCTTCCTTCCCCTTCCTTTCTATTTTGGGCTGGAAAATCACTCCCAGCTGTGGGATTGAGGGGGAGGAGGAAGGAGAGAACTCTCTGATGTGGGGAGCAAAGCCCTCACTCCCCGCTGGCTCCTTCCCTCACATTCCCAAGTGTTAATTCCTGAGGGACCCTTCAGTCCCCGGGGTGGGTGTCCTGCCCCGCTTCCCTCCATTTCCCGGGAAAATGGGACAAGCCGCGATGTCCGTGCACCTCAGCTCTCCCTTCCCTCGGGGAATGCTGTGGGAAAGGTCCCCAAATCCACCTTCACCACCTGCCCTCCCGGTGCCTTTGGAAACGCCAGCAAGGGCCATAAAATCCCAGCTTTCCTTTGATTCCCAGCCTCCTGTTTTCCATCAGGAAACCTCAAGCCACATCCTCAGCTGCTCCTTTGTCCCCTCACCCCGTGCCCAATTAACACCTCGTTAATGAGCACATGTGCGAAGGCATTTCCTGCTGGTGTCTCTGCCCACCTGGTCCTGCTCCCGCGCCCCTTTTCCAGCTTTTCTGCGGCAGCATTTGGATTGAGCCCCCTTCCCTGTGGGCAGGGATGAGGATGTGATTGACAGACGGATATTGGGCTCTTTCCCAACGGCAGAGCAAAGGGAGCAGATCCCAGGTGTGGAGAAAAGCAAGGCACAGTTTTCCCCAAGAATATTTCTGGGTTTTCGCATTCTCTGAACCTCAGAGAAAGGAAAAACAATATTTATCTCATTTGCTGTGCCTGTGTTGGTGCCAAAGTAGAATGCAATATGGAGATTGTTGGTGTTTTGGTTCCTTGGCCTGTCAGGGCCAGGTGTGTGGCCCCACATTTCTCTTCACAGAGAAAAGCAAGGCACAATTCTTCCCAAAAATATTTCTGGGTTTCACATTCTCTGAACCTCAGAGAAAGGAAAAGCAATTTTTATCACTTGCTGTGCCTGTGTTTGTGCAAAAGCAGAATGCAATATGGAGTTTACCCACAGTGGTGTGTTTTGGTTCCTTGGCCTGTCAGGGCCAGGTGTGTGGCCCCACATTTCTCTTCACAGAGAAAAGCAAGGCACAGCTCTCCCCAAGAATATTTCTGAGATTCACATTCTCTGAACCTCAGAGAAAGAAAAAGCAATTCTTATCACTTGCTGTGCCTGTGTTTTTTGCAAAAGCAGAATGCAGTATGGAGATGGTTTACCCAAAGTGATGGTGGTTTGGTTCCTTGTCCTGTCAGGGCCAGGTGTGTAACCCCACATTTCTCTTTGCAGAGAAAAGCAAGGCACAATTCTCTCCAAAAATATTTGTGGGTTTTGCATTCTCTGAACCTCAGAGAAAGGAAAAACAATATTTATCTCATTTGCTGTGCCTGTGTTGGTGCCAAAGTAGAATGCAATATGGAGATTGTTGGTGTTTTGGTTCCTTGGCCTGTCAGGGCCAGGTGTGTGGCCCCACATTTCTCTTCACAGAGAAAAGCAAGGCACAATTCTCCCCAAGAATATTTCTGGGTTTCATATTCTCTGAACCTCAGAGAAAGAAAAAGCAATTCTTATCACTTGCTGTGCCCGTGTCTGTGCAAAAGCAGAATGCAATATGGAGATGGTTTACCCAAAGTGATGGTGGTTTGGCTCCTTGGCCTGTCAGGGCCGAGTGTGTAACCCCACATTTCTCTTCACAGAGAAAAGCAAGGCACGAATCTTCCCAAGAATATTCTTATCTCATCTGCTGTGCCTGTGTTGTGCCAAAGCAGAATGCAATATGGAGATTGTTTACCCACAGTGATGTGTTTTGGTTCCTTGTCCTGTCAGGGCCAGGTGTGTGTGTGTGTGTCAGGGCTGAGGGTGACAGCCACGAGATTCTGTGCAGTGTGTGCAGGGTTGGGTGCTTGGCAGATTCAGTTTAGATGTAATGTAATATAGTGTAATATAATATAGAATAATACAGTATAATGAAGTAATTAATTAGCCTTCTGATATCAGTGGAGTCCTCCTCATCATTCTCTCCCCTCTTTAGAGGTTCCCGGCAAAATTCTAAACCCAGGGATTTGAAGATCCCGTGGTTTTGGTACTGGTTGGAGACTTGGGTCTGAGACTGGGGCAGAAAACTTCCAATATCCTGTGGTTTAATCCCATGGACACAAATCCCAACCCTGGAAAAAGCTGTCCTGAGCTCCTCAGACACCTCCTGCTCCATCCTTTACAGCAAATCCAATCCCAAATAGTCCAAGAGGAGAAATCACCTGGATTGCAAGGCTTTGGAGGCTTCACTCATTAGCAGAGGAGAATTAGATCAGATGAATCTGCACTAATCCAAAAGCAGAATGAATTCCCACTCAACCTTTTGCAATGAATAATTTTTAGGATTTAGCACCCCAGAAATTCCCGCTGGGACTTCCCAAACAAGGCAGGGGTTTGCCAGACTGCCCCTGAGATGGTTTAAGGAGTTTGTGGTCCCAACAAAGGGTTTTCCAATTTAGAAAAGTTCTTCCCACTTTTCAGAGGAGCTGCCATCCACAGATTTTGGGATTTCAGATGCCCTTGGACACAGGAAAAGCAGCTAGGTCCAGTGCTTTCCTCCTTGGAAGATACAGAATTTGGGATGTGGTGTCTGTTTTGGGACAGCCAGACCTGTGCCTCCTCATCCAGAGGGAGGATCTCATCCCATTACCTCTTTCCTCACTGCAGATCCCAAAGAAAAATCTGGGAAGGGCACCAATCTTCACAGTTATGATGCTGCAGCTCCTATCCACAGATAGGATTTAAAAGGAAAATTTTCTGAGGAGAAGTAGGGTTGATTTGGAGCAAAAGAAATCCTGGATGTGGTTTCCAGTTGACCCATGGTCAAATCCATGCTGGGTTTGTCATTACAAAGAAGGGAAAAGGACAGGCCCAAAAAGAGGCAGCATTTTGGGGGAGATCCTCAGGAAAACACATCCCACAGTTATCCAAGGATGGGATTTCTCCAGCCTTTCTTAGGGAGTGGTTTGTGGTGAGGGATAAGATCCACGTTCAGCTCTGCTGGAAGGGATCTTCCTGGAGAGCCAGAATCCCTCTGGGATCATCCTGGAGCAGCTCCAATCGAGGGCCAGCCCTGCCGACAGCCCAGCGGTGTCGGATGTTTGGGAAAGGAGAAAGTTTCCACTTAAAATTCCTGACCCAGCTTGAGGGGGATCTCTCCTGGGAAGTTCCTCACCACAAGGGTCATAGGAAAGGAGTCCTTGACCCCATCCCAGAAAGTGGGAACATGTCCTAGCTGGCTGGGTTGATATTCCAAAGAAAAATCTTAGGGAACAAAAAGATTTAAACACTCTGAAATTTCAGACTTTCTTCAGCCACTGTTAAGGTGTAAGAACTCCAAATCCCCTTTTTTTCACCCCCTAAAAATGTTAAAACTCCATTTTATGGGAGGATGAGGTCCCTCCTCTCCTCCTGGAGGGCTCACAGGGATCCTCTGGCCCCTGGCCACCTCCCAGGTGTCTCTGAGCCCTGGCTCCTGATCCATGTGGCTCCCACATGGATCTGTGCCATGGGGAGCCGAGGCTGAGCTGCTCCAGGAGCTTCCAAAGGGCCCCGGCAGGATTCGTGCGTCATCTCCACCTTTGGCTGAGGCACTGAGGGCTGGAGACCCAAAATACGAAACCAAAAAAACCCCAAAACCCTTCCCCCACGAGCATTTGGTTTCCTCCTTTTCTCTTTATTTCCCCCCCACTCCCCCTTTTTCCCTTAAATTTAGTCTCCGGATGAAAGCCTTTGGGAAAGAACAGGAAACCCGAAAATTTCTCTTCTCCCGACACAAATATTCCATCCCAGCCCTGGTGGGCAGCTGATGCCACCCCAAAGTTAAACCTGGAAGGGGATGAAGTGAAGTTCCCAGCCCTGAGCCACCAGACCTGACTTTTTTTTTTTTTTTTTTCAATCCATGAATTAAAAGCTTGTCTTTCCCTGGTTTGGAAAAGGAGATGGGACATTTTGTGGGGAAAGAAGAGGGAGTTTTGCGCAACCCTGTCATTACCAAAGGCCATGGCCAACCCTTTCTCTGAGCCCGAGGTGTTGCAGCTCCAAATGGGTTGTTTTTTTAATAAATAAACCTATTTTCCCAGGAAAGGTGTTATTTTTAGTCGGGGATCTGGGTCTGTTTACCTGGGTTGTGCAGCCCAGTTTGGTTTCACTGTCCCTAAAGGACCTAGAGCTGATTCCAGGCTCTCGCTGGCCTTGAGGAACCCCAAAATCTGCTCCTGGTTTCCTCTCCAGAGGGTCCAGCACCATTCCCTGATGCCAGGAGCTCCCAGAGGTTGGGAGAAGCCTCAGGCACCTCAGAAATTAAGGGAGACAGAGGCGGCTAAGCCCTGAACACCCCAGCCCTCTATAAATCCATAATTTCTCCAGCTATTTCCATCTTCTCCCAGTTTCTGCTCCCAGTCCTTACAGATGTAGCCCAAATTCCATAAAAAAACCAAACCATCCTTTGTGAACACATTCCCAGCACAGTTTTAGTCTGGAAAAGTGGTCACTGCCCCAGTGGACACCAGCTGGGGGGTCAGCATGGACCAGAAGACTTTTTAGGATGGAATTATGGACCGGAAGATCTTCTAGGATGGAATTATGGACTGGGGGAGCTTCTAGGATGGAATTATGGACAGGGAGAACTTCTAGGATTGAATTATGGTCAGGGAGACCTTCTAAGATGGAATTATGGACCAGGAGAGCTTCTAGGATGGAATTATGGACTGGGAGAGATTCTAGGATGGAATTATGGACCAGGAAAGTCTCTAGGATGGAATTATGGACTGGGAGAGCTTCTAGGATGGAATTATGGACCAAGAAAGTCTCTAGGATGGAATTATGATCAGGGAGACCTTCTAGGATGGAATTATGGACCAGGAGAACTTCTAGGATGGAATTATGGACCAGGAGACCCCTGAGGATGGAATCACTGACCAGACTGTTCTCCTGGAGTGAGAGGAAGTTCAGAGTCATGGATATGAACTGTGATGGACTTCAAGGAGCTGAACCTGGGATGTGGCCTCTTCCTGCAAAGTTTTATGGGCCTGGAGCTCCCAGTTCTACTGAGGAATGTCCACAGAGTGGCTAAACAGGGTTTGGAACACATGGGAGGGATGGATCTTGGGAATTATGAGAGGCACCAGTGGTCTGTGGTTTAGATTTGTAAAGGAACACAGAGAAAGGGTGGAAAACATTCCAAAGGGTGGCTGAACTCTAATGCTAATTATCGACCTTGTTTTAATGATTGAGATGGTATTTTGGATGGTATTTTTCCCTCTCAGAGGGAGGCTGGGGGGGTTTGGAAGGACTGGATGTGCTGGAAGGAGGAAAGAATGGGATGTGTCATTCTGGGTGGCAGAATGGGAGTTCCCAATGGGATGTTGGAGGTTGAGTTTCTGCTCCTGGGTTGGGAAGTTGGGGGGTGGATGGGCAGAGTCCAGAACTGGCTGGTGAGGTCAGGAAGGCGTCTCCAGAGCTGGGTCATGGAACTGTCTGGAATGGAATGAGCCAAGACATGCTGTGACCTGGAACAGCTCCTGGCCCCTGTGTCCATCCCCTCCAATGTCCCTTTCCTCCAGGGCTGAGCATGGAAGGGATGCTTGTTCTGTCCGTGAGACACTGGGTGAAGAGCAGCAAAGGTCTTTGAGCAGTGACAGACAGAAGTTGCATCCACTTATGGCCATGGAACTTCTGGAGTGGGTCCAATGGAGCTGAGCAAGGGCCTGGAGCATCTCAGTGCCCAGGAAAGGCTGAGGGAGCTGGAGCTGCTCAGCCTGGAGAGGCGCCTCTGTGAGAGGGGCTCTCAGCCCTGGGTGTCCCTCGTGTCCCCATGATTCCGTGGGTGTCCCTGTGTGTCCCTGGGTGTTCCTGTGTGCTGGGAGGGTCAAAGCAAGGCTCATCTCTGGATGCCCAGCGATGGCACCAGAGGAATGGGCAGGGACTGATCCCAGGAATTCTCCCTGCACAGGAGGCAGAACTTTTGCCCTGGGCAGTGCCCAGCTGTGAGCAGAGGCCAGAGAGGCTGTGGGATCTCCCTCACTGGGGATATCCAGACCTGTCAGGATGTAATCCTGAGCCCTGTGCTCTGGGATGGCCCTGCTGGAGCAGCTGATCCACTGTGCTCCCTTCCAGCCTGACTCTGTTGGATCAGTGAGGATCCCACTCCTCACATCCTTCCATTCTGTCCAAACAACGGGATCCACACACAGCCAGGTCACACAGCCGGGTCACACAGCTGGGTCACCCCCTCTTCCTGCAGCCACACCCCCTATAGACAAAGACCTCCCCAAAAGCAGCCCCTCACCCCCCCTGCCCTCACAGCCAGGTTTGAAATCCATCTGCAAACCCCCAAACTTAATTCCTGCCCCTCCAAGCCCCCATTCCTCCCTTTTCCTATCCCAAAATTATTTCTCTCCTGTTTCTATCCCAAAACTATTCAACCCCTCTTCCTATACCAAAACATTTCCTTCCCCTTCCTATCTCTAAGTGATTTCTCCCCCTTCCTATCCCAAAAAAATTCCTTCCCCTTCCTATCTCTAAATGACTTCTCCCCCTTCCTATCCCAAAACAATTCCTTCCCCTTCCAATCCTAAAATGATTTCTCCACCTTCCTATCCCAAAACAATTCCTTCCCCTTCCTATCCTAAAACAATTCTTCCCACTTCCTATGCCGTAATGATTTCTCCCTCTTCCTATCTCAAAACAATTCCTTCCCCTTCCTATCCCCAAATGATTTCTCCCTCTTCCTATGCCAAAACAATTCTTCCCCTCTTCCTATGCCAAAACAACTCCTTCCCTTTCCAATCCCAAAATGATTTCTCCCCCTTCCTATCCCAAAACTATTCTCCTCTCTCCCTACCCAAAACAATTCCTTCCCTTTCCTATCCCAAAATGACTTTTCCCTCTTCCTATGCCAAAATTATTTTTCCCCCTTCCTATCCCAAAATTATTTCTCCCTCTTCCTATCCCAAAACAATTCCTTCTCCTTTCCTATCCCCAAATGATTTTCCCCCTTCCTATCCCAAAACAATTACTCCCCTCCTCCTATCCCAAAACAATTCCTCCCCCTTCCTATCCCAAAATACTCTCTCCCCCTTCCCATCCCAAAACGCTGCCTCATTTTTGTCAGTGGCTCCTCCCCTCTTGCTTGCAGTGCCCCAAACGTCCTTCCCGTACTGGAGTGACCACAATCACACAGCCCATTCCAGCTGTGGTCTCCCAGGGGCCAGAATGAGCCGGGCTGATTGATATTCCGTGCCCCTGGATAAACACCTCCAGCCCGTGTTTGCGTTTGTGCAGCTGCCAAGGAGCCTCGCAGATGGTTTGGATGCCTTCTCCACATGCGAAGTGTCCCGTTCCTGCTGGAACGGGGGTTGAGGCTGGGGGAAAGGGGGATGGGATAGGAGCAGGAAGGAGGGAATGATTCTCCGTGCACCCTGAGCAGGGATGGCCCAAATCTGCTCCTACTTTTCTCTCTCCTACCAAAGCGACCTCTGGGATTCTGGGATTCTGACTTGGCTCAGGTGGGGGAGCAAAGTCAAGGAGCGAAATGAGGGATGAATTTGGGACAGCCCCTTCCCAAAGTGTTCTGGGATTGTCCTTCCTGCCTTCCAGAGGGAAATCCTGCAGCAATGACATCCAAGAGTGCTTTTGCTTGTTCCCGTCTTGGAATGACTTCAGCGTCCACGCCCTGAGATTCCAACCTTCAACAGGAAAGGATTGATCCAAGAGATGTCTTGGTGGACAGACAAGAACCAGTGGAATCCTGGAGGGATCCCATGCTTCCTTCAGGTCTCATTTCTTCAGGAATGTCATCCATGAGAGTTTTTGTTTGTTCCCATCTTGGAATGACTGCAACTTCTGTGTGCTTCAAGGGGGAAGGAGAGATCCAAGAGATGTCCTGGTGGACAAGAACCAATGGGATCCTGGAGGGATCCTGTGTTTCCCTTCAGGACTCATTTCTCCAGCCCTGAAGTGGTCAGTGATGTCCTCAATCACGAGGAATTCCAGCGCCATTCCCACCTTCCATGTCTCCATCCATGGGAGACGCAGCTCTGGATTCGGAAGAGGCAAATCCCTGAGGGATAGACAGGATCATCCCTTCAGCATTGCCTGGATGATGGATACACACCCAAAACACTCTGGGATGTGGGATAAGTGTGAGGTTTCCTTGTTTTCTTAACAGTTAATGAATTCCTTTGGACTTCCATCATCCGCAAATCCTACTATTTCTTCCAAGGAAAGAAATGTGTGACTTTTCCAGTCCAATGTCCTGAACTATGTGGATAAATTCAAACAGCACAATGGAACCCTCGAATTCACTTTCACCAAAATACCAAGAGATTTTCAAAAAGCTTTTCCAACTGGATTCCTTGGAATTCTCTGCACTTTGGAATATTGTTACCAGTGTCTCAGGAGGGACTGATTTATTAATGGGCCAAGCTTCCCTAGTTATCTGCTTTCTTGGAATTCAGCCTGGATCTCTTTGGAGAAATGACCGGGAGAAAAGGAAAACAAAGGGAGAAGCCAAGTTGTTGATACTGGGAATGTTTTTATAAATTCATGAAAAAAATGATTGGAGGAGCTCTTTGGGCAAACAAACAGAAAGGAATGGCTTGTTTGGATTCCAGCACAATGGGAAATATGGGATTTTCCTTTCCTGTTTTATCAGAGGTTCATGGATTGATTTGGGTTTGGGAGAGGCCTTAAAGATTATCCCATTCCACCCCCTGCCATGGGCAGGGACAGCTCCCATGATCCCAGGGTGATCCAAGCCCTGTCCAGCCTGGCCTTGGACACTTCCAGGGACCCAGGGGCAGCCATAAATTCTCTGGAAAGGCTGTTCCAGTGTTCCACCATTATATAAAAATTATTAAGATTTACAAATTTTTATAATAAAAAATTAAAACTATTTTAAAATTCATTATTAAAGTTATGAATTTTTATAATTGTCATTATAAAAATTCCTTCCTTGTAATCAGTGGGAATGAACCCTCCTGTGGTTTAAACCCATTCCTCCTTGTGCTCCCAGGAGGTCTCCTTAGATGGAGGACTGGAGGGATTTGGGATAGGAGAGGAGGATGGCGAGGCTTCTCCCCAGGACACAGAGGGGACAAACAGCTTTTGGCTTGGTCGAGCCCCAGGAATGCGGATCCAACAATCCCAGAGTGTGGCTGCTCCTGATATCAGTCCATATTTCCATTTGAAAAAGGTTTTCCAAGAGCTTCAGCCAATGTAGAGCTCCTCAAACCATTCCAGGAGCTCCAGAGGCTCCTGGCTTGACCTGTGGATATTCCTCACCAGGTTCCCCCACCTGCAATCCCTGTTCCTGACCCAAATCCTCTCTCCTTCCCCTGTGGCTCCCAGGATTTTCAGGAAGCAGCTGTGTTATCCTGAATTTTAGAGCAATGTCCAGGTGGCAGCTCCCAAATATCCACCTGCCCTTCCCTGAGCTCGTCATCCATCACTGGGGAATTCCAGGAGGGAAACCATCACTGAGATGTTTTATCCTTGCTCCACATTTTCCTGGAATGGCTTTTCCAAGCAAGGAATGGAGAGAGAGAGGCCAGAGATGATGGAGAGGAGGGGGAAGAGATTTCTCTGGGAGGAGTTCAGGTCTTGGTAACAGCAACAGATCCTTCTGTTGGGAAGCTCAGACACTTCCCGAATTTTGAGTCCCACTGGATTCTTATCAGCACTTAATACTCAAGATGACTCAGGATTAAATCATTTAAGGAATCATTTCCATGCAGAGGTCACAATTTTAAATGCAACAATCGTATTTTAACTATTTCTAGGGCAGCTCTTGACTCCCCAAATTGTCCCCCCACAAAGCAGCATTCCAGAGGTGTCCCACCACCATTCCCTTCAGCTTTTGGGGAGGATTTGGGGGCTCAAAATACCCAAAAACCAATGATTGGGTGCTTTGTTATCAGTTTTTCCAGTACAAGGAGGATGCACCTACCACAAAATTCAGCACTTTCTTCTTTTCTGGCCACATATTTCAGTGGGATGAGAAATGAAACCTCTTAAAAATGAAACTGCCCTTTGCAATTTGTGAAGATTTTGGAAAAGTGGGAGATTTCCCCTCTCATTTCAGAGCACTTTTGGAGGACTGTTTTTCTCTCAGAGTTGTTTCTCCAGTGTGTTTCTTTTAATGTTTACTCAAATTGATTTATTTTGTCATAAGAACTGATTTTATTTTAGGCAAGAGCACTTTGAGAGCTCCATTAAATCTTTATTTACTTTTTTGTCTGCAGAAAAGACGTCAAGGACATCAACATTTTGTCCTGAGCCAAATTTTGTGGGGCTCTGTGTTGTTTTTTGGTTTTTTCCTTTGTCTTTTGTACCTTCCAGAGAACTGAGAAACAAATAAACTCTTTTTTCCCAGTGTAAATTATCCTGCAAATAATGAGCCAAAGGGAAGAGTTTTCCCAGTTTTCATGAACAGGAAATGTATTTTTCTTCTCCCAAGAAGCAGAGAAAATGCAATTAATTATTTCCCTCTTTTTTTTATCACGTGGATGTTGAGGAATTTTTGCTCCTGACCCACACTTCCAGTTGATGCTTTAGAAGAAAGGCTGTGATTTGTCTGGTCCTTTTTATCCACACTAAATTAGAGATAAGAAATCAGCTGCTAAACAAGGAGATTTTCAGTGTTTTTCATGTCCTAAAAACCATCAAACTGAATTAATCCGTGTCGGCTCTGAGCCTGGACCAGCCAAAGGGCTTTGAAGCAATCCTGGTTTTCCTTTAATCTTGGGCAATCACGTTGGTGAGGAAGGATGAATTCCTGGGTGCTGGGAAGCTTTGATATCCATGGATCATGCTGAGATCTTGGTCCTGTTTGGATTTCCACAAGTTTGGATTTTTTTCGCAAGTTCCATGAGGAGTTTCTGGCGGGTAAGAGCAGGTGGTTGTCACCGTCATATTTTCTGGAAAATCTCTTTGCCCAGGATTCTTCTCCTGGGAAGCTGAGAAACCTCAGAGAAAAAGGAAAACAATAATTATCTGATTTGCTTCTCCTGTGTTTTGCTGCTTTGGAATGTGTTTGGACATCGTTTAGCAACAGGTGATTGTTTCATTGGTTTCATGTGAATTGTTTTGACTCTTTGGCCAATCAGGGCCAAGCTGTGTCGGGACTCTGGAAGGAGTCAGGAGTTTTCATTATTATCTTTTTAGCCTTCTGTCTGTATCCTTTCTGTATTCTTTAGTATGGTATTCTTTAATATAGTATATATCATAAAATAATAAATCGGCCTTCTAAGAACACGGAGTCAGATTCACCATTCCTCCCTTCGACAGGGTCTCAGAAAACACCACAGGTGGTTTCTGTTCCTTTTGCGTCCCAGGTGACTCCTGTGTCCAGCACTTGATAACCTCGTGGCTGAGGGCAGACACAGCTCTGGGAGCAGATTTGGGGCAGATCTGCCGCTTTGAGCATTTCATTCTCAGTACTGCAGCTGGAATTCCATGGGTGGGTGCAGTTACCCAGCCCAAAGCCGAGGAGTTCCCTGAGGACAGGAGCTGGGAGCGAGCGATGCCTTGGGGGATCGTGGAGCCCTTCAGAGGGACCTGGACAGGCTGGGGAGATGGGCAGGGAGGAAACTTCTGGAATTCAGCAAGTGCAAGACCATGTCCTGGACCTGGGGAGATCATCCCATTCCACTCCCTGCCATGGGCAGGGACACCTCACTGTCCCAGGCTTCTCCAACCTGGCCTTGGACACTTCCAGGGATCCAGGAGCAGCCACAGCTGCTCTGGGAATTCCATCCCAGCTCCTCCCCACCCTCCCAGCCAGGAATTCCTTCCCAATGTCCCATCTAAATCTACTTCTTTCAGCTGAAAGACATTCCCTGTGTCCTGTCCCTCCATCCCTTGTCCCCAGTCCCTGTCCATGTCTCCTGGAGCCCCTTCAGGCCCTGCCAGGGGCTCTGAGCTCTCCCTGGATCCTTCTCCTCTCCAGAGGAACATTCCCAGCTCTCCCAGCCTGGCTCCAGAGCAGAAGGGTTCCAGCACTAGGAGAAACTTCTCTGGAGTTGCTTCCTCTGGATCTCTCCAGCAGTTCCACGTCATTCTGATCCTGACAATCCCAGAGCTGGACACAATTCGTCCTTGTGGAATAAAACTTGGGATAATTCACACCTTCTGAGATTCACCACACTCCGAGAAGGAATTGCAATATTCCTAGGACAGGTTTCCCAATGGAATGCCAACACTGGTTCTTCACGGAGAGCCCCCCAGGCAGGGGGGCACCGGTGTCACCTCCACAGGTGCAGTGACTTCTCTTTGTCCTCGTTCTCTCCCACAGATGGCTTCTGCCTTCCGGAGTGGGATGGCATCGTGTGCTGGCCTGAGGGCGTGCCCGGCAAGGTGGTGGCCATGCCCTGCCCTGAGTACATCTACGACTTCAACCACAAAGGTGGGTGTGGTGCCCCTGCACAGGAAATAAAAATTATATCTTTATAACAAAGTTCCTTTAACAGCACACGTGTAAAATCCATTTCAATATTTGTGAAAAGCCAATATTGTAATATATGGAGCCTGTAACAGGCTCCACCTGGGGATGAATTTCCTGCCATTTTCCCTCAGATTCCACATCTCCTTTCTGTTGGCAGGGACGAATTTGAGGTGAATTTCCTGCCATTTTCCCACTCATTCCATGTCTCCTCTCACTCAGGGCAGGGATGAATTTGGGATGAATTACCTGCCATTTTCTCACTCATTCCATATCTCCTCTCTGTCAGCACAGGGATGAATTTGGGATGAATTTGGGATTAATTTCCTGCTGTTTTCCCTCTGATTCTGTGTCTCTTCTCTCTCTGGGCAGGGATGAATTTGGGATGAATTTGGGATGAATTTCCTGCCGTTTTCCCTCTGATTCTGTGTCTCCTCTCTCTCGGCAGGGATGAATTTGGGATGAATTTAGGATGAATTTGAGGTGACTTTCCTGCCGTTTTCCCACTCATTCCATGTCTCCTCTCTCTCGGCAGGCCACGCTTATCGCCGGTGTGACCTGAACGGGAGCTGGGAGCTGGTCCCGGGCAACAACCGCACCTGGGCCAACTACAGCGAGTGCGCCAAGTTCCTCACCAACGAGACGAGGGAAAGGGTAGGCATTCCCATTCCTGCACACAGCAGGAATTCCTGGCCTCGTGCCGGGCTAACCCGCGGGCCTCTGTCTCATTAAAACCCCGGATGAGCTCCAGCTCATCTTCCTCCTTTTGGAAACCCATCCTGAGCTTGCCAAAGCCACATCGTGCTTTGATGGGCAATGATTTGATTGGAAAATTGTCCTCAAAGGCAGAAAAGTTTCCTGCAGCTGCCATGATCCCATTCCTGAAGGGATCTTGGGGAAAATTGGAGCGGTCTTGGGGACGCTCAGAAGTGGTTGGAGGTTGTTCCATGGCATTGAGACTCCCTATGCCACAGCAGGAAATCGTTTTGCTGCCAGGCTGTTATCAAAAATTCCAATGTTTTTGTGGCTGTCTCTGGGAGGGAATGTCCAAACACATGTGGAATCAAACCCGGAGCAACTGGTTGGGAGAGCTGGGAGTGTCCAGCCCGGAGAAGAGAAAGATCCAGGGAGAGCTCAGAGCCCTTTCAGGGCCTGAAGGGGCTCCAGGAGAGCTGGAGAGGGACTGGGGACAAGGGATGGAGGGACAGGACACAGGGAATGGCTTTGAGCTGAAGGAAGTATATTTAGATGGGATATTGGGAAGGAATTCCTGGCTGAGGGGATGGAGAGGCCCTGGCACAGGGTGCCCAGAGAAGGAGTGGCTACCCCTGGATCCCTGGAAGTGTTCAAAGCCAGGCTGGAGCATCCTGGGACAGTGGGAGGAGTCCCTGCCCATGGCAGGGAGTGGAATGGGATGATCCTTAAGGTCCCTCCCCACCCAAATCTAATTGGTATTCCATGATCTTGAATTAATTCTGGTGTAGTCACAATTTGAAACAGTGGCACCAGTCCAAAGTTGGAAAAGGGTTTTAAATATGGAGAGAGTCTGGTGTGCTCTTGGAAAAAAAATTAATAAATCTGTGAGCCATAAATTTACAAAAATTCAGATAATGATAAAATAGCAGCTGCCAGAAATTCACTTCTTCCCCACGAGCCAGCCTGGGCCTCTGTAGCGCCGGAAATCTGGAAGGAATTCCATGCTAAGGTGACAGCAAAGCTGTCCCTGGTGTCCCTTGGGAGGATGTGACCTTCTTGTCCCACAGAGAATGACATTCCCACCCACGCGCACCTGTAATTCCCAAAGAATTTACCCAAACCCTCTGGTTTTCCAGTGGCTCTTGGAAGAGTCCCCTTGGTCACGGGGCATGGCATCAGGAAGTGTTCAGCTTCAGGGAGGATTATCCCAGACAGCTGGAGATAAGGATCTAACCACAGCTTCCTTGAGGATCATCCAGGGGCCCTTTGGGGCAATGTTCTTAATTTTAAATTTAACCACAGAGAAGGGCTTTTTAGAGTTGAGGATGTTTTTGTTTGAGTGTTTTGTTTTTTTGGGGGTTTTTTTTGGTTTGTTTTTTTTTGTTGTTGTTGTTGCTGCTTTTTGTTGTTGTTGCTTTTTTCTCATTAAGAGTGAAGCAACTCATGAATGAAGTGGTTTAGGAAAATAAGGAAATGAGGAAAAGGAGGGAATGAGTTCTTTGAGCTGCTGAGTGTTTTCTCACATGTGGACAAGGAGCAGAAGGTTGTGTGCTCTGGGTGCTGCTCCAACCACTCCAGCAAAGGCCTGGATGACGTTCCCTTCCAGAACCAGTTTGGTGGGATTTTCCCAGTTCATAGTGGAAAGAACTCTTTTAGCCACAGAGTTTTCTGGGAAGGTCCTGGAGCAGGTTTTGGGGTCATGGAGCACCTTGATCAATGCACAAACTTTTGGCTTCTCTGAAATCATCTCCCTCATCCCACACCCTGGGGTGGGAACTGTCCAGCTGATTTCCAAGATTTCCCATAGGGAAAGGACATCCTTCCTTTTTAGCCTCCCACTGGCAGGACTTGTCAGGGTGACTTGCTAAAGGAAGGGCACAAAGAACAACAGAGTTGCCCATTTTTTTTTTTTTTTTATTTTTTTTTCACTACAAGGAAAAAATAGATACTTTCCACCTCTAGGATGATTTAAAAGGCTGAAAGCAAAATCTCCTGTGGTGGGTTTAATGTGCCTGACTCTGTCTGTGTCCCCTGAGTGGTCACAGGGTGTGGAGTCTTTGTTTCTTTTTGGCAGGGTAGGGATTAAATGTGTGAGACAGTATTTCTTGTTGGGACTCAGATGTTTATCAGTTCTTATCTCTGTCACAGTCTCACAAACCCTGAGCTCTGCAGCACTTCACTCCAACAAACTAAAATTGGAGCCCTGTCTCTCTCTACAAGGCCTTTTAAAGATAAACTGTCCAATTAAGAAATGACACCTCAATTATTTTCACTTTTAACCCAATAACCAACCACCCATGGCTGCAATGGGGACTTTTTATCCAATTACACAAAACCACCCAAACCCATGGAGAAGAAGGTGTAGAAAAAGAAGGTGAAGAAGGAGAAGAAGGAGAAGAAGGAGGAGAAGGAGAAGAAGAAGAAGAAGAGGAAGAAGAAGAAGAAGAAGAAGAAGAAGAAGAAGAAGAAGAAGAAGAAGAAGA
>VZSJ01001217.1:43361-61323 GCA_013398405.1 Pheucticus melanocephalus
AGAAGAAGAAAGAAGGAGCAGCCTCCACTCTAAAACCTCCATCTTTCTTTGTATCTATCACTATATTCTAAACACTTAAACTCTGAGTTTCCCACCCTGTGATCTCACACACTTCTGTTCAAACTCCACACCCACAATCCCAGTTCTATCATTCCATTTTTGGAGCCTTCTCCACGGCCTCAGGTCAATGCAATCTCCTCTCTTGGGGGTCAGTGCCTGGCAGCACAGAAATCTGAAATTCTCAGCAGCCAGGGTTCCAAAAACAGGGGAGTCACAGCACAGGGGACTCAGGCTGTGCTTCCCAGCAGAGACATTTACAGGAGGTGTCACCTCACTTTTATTGTGAACCTCTTGGAAAATTACTGCTCCTCATGCGCTCTCCCTTAAGGAGCTGTTTTAATAACCCATCCCAAAATCTCAATCCTCATTATCCTGTAGCCAAAGCTGAGGCATCTTTTGCCAGGAATTTTCTGTCATAGCTACAAAGGTGAATGAAATAATATTTAATATTTAGACAAATTAAACCATCATCACTGTTCAGATTAAGTGACCAGGCTGGTCTTACTTGAAGCAGTGCTTACCTAGGGCAAAAAACATGGAAAAAAATTGATGTTTCTGCCAGCTTTGAAATCGTATCTTGATCAACAAATGCTTTTTAATGACATCCACTTATCAATTTTTATTCTTATTCTAATTATTAACTTTATATTTGCAAGAGGTTTCTTCCTCACCTCAGCAATTCTGTGCCTTGTCACAGAGTTCCCTGATTTTATCACAGAGGTGGCTGAATTCTGGTGACAATCCAATTATTGTGAATTATTGTGACATCCACTGCAGGTCTCTTGGGCCTTGGGGTATGAAAAACCACTCTGGAAATAAAAGAGGAGGAAAAAAATGGTTTTTTCCCCTCAGTGTGCTGATGCCTTTACTCACAGAGAGCGCACAAGGCCTCTTGTCACACTTAAATGTGGCACTGCAGCCCTGGGATTAATAAACCTTCCTTTGATATCTCTTTTTCTTGGAGCAGATTTTAAACAACATCTCTTTATTAATTTTGATATTATTATTATTATTATTATTAGCCTTGTATTTGCAAGTGGTCTCTTCCTCAGCCCTGCCCTCAGAGTGATTCTGTGCCTTGTCACGGAATTCCCTGATTTTATCACAGAGGTGGCTGAATTCTGGTGACAAATGAAGCACTATCTGTGTATCCTCTGCAGGTCTCTTGGGCCTTGGGCTATGAAAACCACTCTGGAAATAAAAGAGAGGGGAAAAAATGCACTTCTCCCCTCAGTGTGCTGATGCCTTTAGTCATGGAGAGCACACAAGGCCTCTTGTCACACTTAAATGTGGCACTGCAACCCTGGGATTAATAAACCTTCCTTTGATATATCTTTTTCTTGGAGCAGATTTTAAACAACATCTCTTTATTAATTTTGATATTATTATTATTATTATTATTATTATTATTATTATTAGCCTTGTATTTGCAAGTGGTCTCTTCCTCAGCCCTGCCCTCAGAGTGATTCTGTGCCTTGTCATGGAATTCCCTGATTTTATCACAGAGGTGGCTGAATTCTGGTGACAAATGAAGCATTATCTGCATGTCCTCTGCAGGTCTCTTGGGCCTTGGGCTATGAAAACCACTCTGGAAATAAAAGAGAAGGGAAAAAATGTTCTTTTCCCCTCAGTATTCCAATGCCTTTATTCACAGAGAGCACACAAGGCCTCTTGTCACATTAAATGTGGCACTGCAACCCTGGGATTAATAAACCTTCCTTTGATATCTCTTTTTCATGGAGTAAATATGTCCAGAGATGTCAGAACAGGGGAATTTGGCCACATTGAGCTGTTGTCTTGAGCGAGAGATGGTTTTCTAGTATTATTTCCCTCCCTGGGGAGCAGCATCTTTGCGTCACCACCAACAGCTGCATTTACCCAAGGTTTTGCCAGGAGATCGTGGCTGACTCCGAGCAGATGCAATCAGAGGGAATTTTAAGAAACTGGGCTTTTAGAAAAGAAAAAAGAAAAAAAAGAAAACCAACTGTCTGTGGCTATAAATATATGGATTTGCTGGCTATCTCTGGAAATAGGCCTGAACCTATAGATAGCTGGAGATATCCACACCTAAATAAACACCACGTGCGTGCACACATCTCCAGCCAGGGATGTTTGTTTAGGTGGGGAGTTTTCCCATTTTAGCCATGCTGGGATAATTTTAAGATTGGCCAAAGCAGCAAACAGAGGGCCCCAGAGCAAGCTGGTGTCCTGCCCCGAATAAATGGGGATTATTTCACACAGAGGAGCTCGGAAACCGCTCTCTGCAAAGAGCAAAGTGTGTTAAAGCCATCAGAGCCTGCAGAATTAACAGCTCGTAACTGCCCGGGGAGCAACAGCTCCTGGGCTGCCTCCTCAGGGAAAATTACCACTGCAGGATGGGAACTGGCAGCCCTGGAGGCTGAGTCCTCCTTTAGTCAGGTAGGATGAAGCAATCCAGGAAAATGTTTCCTCAAATTCCTTCCAGGTAATATTAAAGAGGGAGGGAACAATCAGCTGGAAGTGTCCAAGGCCAGGTTGGACAAGGCTTGGAGCAGCCGGGGGTAGTGGGAGGTGTCCCTGCCATGGCAGGAGTGGCACTTGTCCCTCAAGGCAGGGACGCTTTCCGCTGTCCCAGCCTGCTCCAAGCCCTGTCCAGCCTGGCCTTGGGCACTGCCAGGAGTCCAGGGGCAGCCACAGCTTCTCTGAGAATTCCATTTCCATGTCTCCCCCCCCCCCCCCCCGCGAAGTATTCCTTCCCAATATCCCATCTCTCTGAATCGATTATCTTTCAATTTGAACCCAATCCCCTCATCCTGTCCCTCCATCCCTTGTCCCCAGTCCCTCTCCAGCTCTCCTGGAGCCCCTTCAGGCCCTGCCAGGGGCTCTGAGCTCTCCCTGGAGCCTTCTCCTCTCCAGGGGAACATTCCCAGCTCTCCCAGCCTGGTTCCAGAGCAGAGGAGCTCCAACCCTGGAGCAGCTCTGTGATCTCCTCTGGATTTGCTTCAGCAGCTCATATTTATTGTGGATTTGTTCTGTTCCCACACTCTTCCCTAAGCACCCCTTCCTGGCCATAAAGGAGACAAGGAGCGGATTCAAAAGGACCTTTGGCCTGGCCCTTCTCCTTTGTTCCCTGAGTTCCCCTAAAACCAGGAGGGAGGGTGACCTGTATTCCTGGAGTTCCTCAGTCTCTAGATAAAATGCACCACAAATGACAAGTGATGAACCTCAGGCAGCTTTTTTAGCCCATTTCTCCCCAAATTCCACACAACCACAGACTGTGGATCCCTGACCTTCCACACACCCAGCCAATAGCAGCAGGATCATTTTTCAGGTCACTTTTTCCAGCAGTGGCAGCAGCAATGGCATGATTGGGTCAAAAAACAGGAATTTCCCCCACTCCCATCTCCCCCAAAAGAACAGGGATGCCAAACACAGCTGGTTTTAAAGCAGGCCCAAGCCATCCTCTTTCCAAGGATGAGCTGAAGGGTGAACGGGATCTCCACCTCCCAAAATCCCAGGAAAGGGGAGTCAGAGCCAGCAACTTGGGAGGTTGGCTCAGCTTGGGAACCACCACCACCAGCAGCAGGATGGACCATGCCCAGATCCAACCCCAATCCTGTCTTCATCTGCTCCTGCTTGTCTGTAGCGTGAGGGTTTGACAGCTTCCCGGGAACTCGGAGGGGCCTGGAGAATCCGTCCCCTTCCAAACACAATGGGAAGGGCCCAGCGTGTTGCAGGGCTGCTTTATCTAAACCCCATTGTTCCAAGCAGCAGTCTTGGAGCTCTCTGGGGTCCTGGGAAAAGCAAACAACTTTGTGGAGCCTCAAAGTGATGGCACAGGAATGGGTTTGGATTGTTTTATCCCCAATTTCCACAAAGGAATGTCAGCAAAGTGTCAGGGATTTGCAGCAGGACACGAGCAGAGGTTTCAAAGTCTGTGGAGGAATCAAAAAAATTATCTGGGAGATGTTTTGTTCATAATTTCAATTAACCCTGAGGTGCCATCCTCATTCCATGCCTATGGATTTGGTCTGGTGCGTTCCTGGAAATAGAATCCAAGAATCCTGGAATGGTTTGGGTTGGAAGGGAGCTTGAAGATGATTTTTATGGAGATGTGTGTCTAAATTGGGGTGTCTGAGAGTAAATGGGAGTGTCTGAGGCTAAATTAGGGGTCTTTTGTGAGAGCTGATCCCAGTCTGGGAGGATTTAAGAGCCTGGAATCTCTGTGGATGAGGGGAACAGAGTCCTGCAGGAGCAGGGTCGAAACCACTCAAAGTTTTCCCTGAGGCTTTGGAAATCAGTGCCTTCTGTGACTATCCCATTTTGTGAATATCCCATTTTGTGAATATCCCATTTATCTTTTTATTCAGTGCCATTTTCCTGAAAAAAAAAAAAAGACAAGAAAAGCAAGGACAGAGATTTTCAGTCTTTGTTTGTCACTCAAAGCAGCAAACCCCCGATTCCAAACGTGTCCTTAACAACACCTGAATCAGCAGCTCAGAGAAACTTTGCAGAAATTCCATCTGGGAAATCCTTATTTATGCTTCCCTGCGCTGCTGATCCCACCTTTCACAGCCTTCCCATTCCTCAAAAAACACTGGATCCCTCCCAGCTTCACAGCCCAAGTGCTGCTGGTGTCTCGCTAAAGGGGAATAAAAAGGATGAAAGGAAAAATTTGGATACAGGGCACAGCTCCATGAAACTCAGGATAGGATTTGCCACCAGAAAATTCCTGCTCCTTCTCCTTTTGCACACATGGCAACAGTTGAAAGAGTGGAGGGTTCCTGCAGGAATCTAGTTCATGGAATCCTGGAATCCTGAACTGATTGGGGTTGGAAGAGACCTTGAAGTCCAGCCAGTTCCAGCTCTGTGTCATGGGCCGGGACATCCCCACCAGCCCAGGTTGCTCAAAGCCCTGAATATTCTGATTAAATGATAATTAAACTGAATCACATTGGTTTAGTTGCCACACTTTATAGACCAGGATCTCGTGGCAAGGCCAGGTTTGGCCTCTTCCAACAAGGGATGACCAGGGATGGTCAGTGTCTCCTCAGGGTGGACTTCCAGGAGACTTCCAGGGAGCTTCCTGGAGTGGGTGGATCTCCAGGCTGTGTCCATGGCTTGGCCATCATGGCCTTTGCAGTTTTCTGGGAATTATTTGACTTCCCATCCATCTCAGCTCCCTAAGGACGCTCCTCAGACCATGGAGATCGTCGTTGCAGCTGGCGGATCATTCAGTATTTTCCTACCTGGAGGATCTTTCCTGGTTGTGGTTTTCATGGAGCTGGGACCTCCTTTGGGATACACGGAACTCTTTTGGAGATTTTGTCCCCTCGTGGGTAAATCCAGGGAGGAGAAGCTCCTGGGAACTCCAAGTGAGGGATAAGTGGAAGTAGAGAACCTCAATTTTTTGCTCCGCGGGGTTTCCCCGAGGATCTGAGCACCTCCTCTAAGAAATCACATTTCCCAGGGGCTTTCCAGAGTGACTCCAGGTGGGATTTGGGTCTCCTCCTCCTCTAAAGAGGGCTCCAGGAGAGGCTTCTTGGTGCTCAACCTCTTTTCAAAGAGAGGCCCTGTGGTCAATCAGAGCACTCAACTTTCCAAAACCTCCTGCCAATCCAGAGGCTCTTCCCAAGTACAATCCCACCCATAGGAAGGTGTATCTTCCCAGTGAAATTTCTGAATGGGGCTCAGGGATGTTTTGTCAAGGCCTTACAATTTTTGTTTTACTGAAAATTCCAACCTTGGAGTGAGATGATTATTATTACTATTATTTTTTTTTTTATTTCATTTTTTACTATGGAGGCAAACGTTTTCCAGCTCCAAGAGGATTCCAGCTTGGCAGCAGGAAAATCACACCAGGATATTTTTCCCTGAAAGCTTTGAAATCTCTTCTTCTTGGCTTTTCAGGGCCTGCTGCCTGCACAGACAGATCTATAAAAATCTATAAAAATATCCCATAAATACGCACAGACACACTCAGTAAATTAATATTGGCAAGGGCTTCGCTCCTCCAGTGCAAACCGCAGAGAAACATTCCCAAACCTGCGGATTCTGATGTAATAGGGCTGAGGTTTGGCATTCCAGGACAGCGTTCCAAGCCTCAAATCCCAATCAGAGCTGTCATTCAGAGCCCAGCATTCCTGACGTTGCTGCAGCCCCGTGGCCAGGGCGAGGGAGAGGAGGGAATGAGGAGAAAGATGCTGAATTGGTTGGGATTTTTGGGATTTTTTGCTAAAATCAGTCTGGAAAAGGCAGGGCAGGCTGGGATGGGGGCAGGGATTTAACCCTTTCCATGAATCCCTGAGTTCAGCCGCAGAATCAAGGAAAATATCCCAATATTTAATGGAAACCTCAGGGTTTCAAGGCCAGCTTTAGAAAATAACAACCTAAATCTTCCTAAATGATTAATTATTAAGAACTCTTCAGTGGCAGGGCCTTTTCCAATGGGATTTTGGCAAGCTCAGGTCGTGTCTGGATTGGATAACCACAGGCAGAGGCTGCTTGGGATTTTAAAAGGGGAAAAATAAACCCAGGTGATTTTTTTCCTCATATCCCATAGCCAAACTATTTCCTTACCCTGTTTTCTGGTGTGGATTATGCTCCCCCAGGCTGGACATCAGTCATCCAGCAATGGCTAAATTGTGCAATTCCAGCACAATTCCCAGCTCAGCAGGCATTTTGTCCAGGTGAAAATTCCCAAATGATCCCTGGACAGGGCCAGGAGTTTGTAAAGCACTTTGGGTTCCTTTGGGATGAAAATGCCGTGAAACTCCCAGGTGTGGGATTAACCCCTCTCCATTGTTAATCCCTTGCAAAATTCCCATCTGAGGAGGCATTTTGTCCAGGTGAAAATTCCAAAATGATCCATGAATTGGGTCAGGAGTTTGTAAAGCGCTTTGGGTTCCTTTAGGATGAAATTGCTGTGAAAATGCTGTTAATCCCAGGCATGGGATGAACCCCACTCCATCATTAATCCTTTGCCAAATTCCCAGCTCAGCAGGCATTTTGTCCAGGTGAAAATTCCCACCTGATCCCTGGACAGGATCAGGAATTTTTAAAGCGCTTTGGGTTCCTTTAGGATGAAAATGGTGTGAAATTTCCAGGCATGGGATTAACCCCACTCCATCATGAATCCCTTGCCAAATTCCCAGCTCAGCAGGCATTTTGTCCAGGTGAAAATTCCCAAGTGATCCCTGAATTGGGCCAGGAATTTGTAAAGCACTGCGGGTTCCTTTGGGATGAAAACGCCACAAAACTCCCAGGTATGGGATGACCCTCACTCCATTGTTAATCCCTTGCCAAATTCCCAGCTGAGCAGGCATTTTGTCCAGGTGAAAATTCCCAAGTGATCCCTGAATTTGGCCAGGAGTTCATTGGTTTGTTGGAACCACTTTGGGTTCCTTAGGGATGAAAATGCCGCGAAACTCCCAGGCATGGGATTAACCCCAGTCCATCATGAATCCTTTGTGAAAATCCCACCTCCCCACCTCAGGGAACACAAACCCCGCTTCCCAAGCTGCCAAAAAAGACGGGATTCCCGAAGGATCTGGGCTCTGCGTGCTGCCAGGGTTGTGTGGTGCAGGAGGGCCGCGTTCCCCATGTGACGCTGTTTTCTCCATCGTTTCTGCTGCAGGAGGTCTTTGATCGCCTCTATTTGATTTATACTGTTGGATACTCCATCTCCCTGGGATCCCTCACAGTTGCTGTCCTTATCCTGGGATACTTCAGGTAGGCGGCTCTGTTTTTACCTAAGCGACACCGGAGAAGCCGCGGGTTTTTCCAGAAGGATAAAACTGGGGTGGCGCAGTTCAGGAAGCCACCAGTGGTGGTGGCATCTGTGATTTGGGCTGTTTTAGGGTATTTTAGGGCAAACTTCCTGGGGGATGGTGGGTGGGATGTTGGAACTCCTTCCGCTTCCCTCAGGTGGAGTTTTTCAGGCCCTCTTTGTAGCAAATGGGAAGAGGGGCGTCTCCAGGAATCCTTTGGAATGCTGTCCAGGATTTTCTGTCCCTGTTGTCCCTGCAGGTGACTGGCTTAGCTTTAGATGGCTGATTTGCAGGGAAATAACATTCCCTGAGGGAAATCCCTAAGTCTGAATTTTCATGAAGAATAAACCAGTTGAAAGAGATGGAAAACTCCCAGGCCGATTCCTCCAATCTCCCCACACTGCTGCTCTTCTCAGAGATCTGAAACTGACCCTCCTGACTCCATTGTGTCCCCTCCATTCCCACCATCCCTGCCAAGGGATTTAGAACCCTAAATGCCACTTTGAACCCTCATTACCCATTCCTCAATCCAGTTGTTGCAGTCTCCATGCCTGGAAGCATCCAAGGCCAGGTTGGACAGGGCTTGGAGCAGCCTGGGATAGTGGAAGGTGTTGGGGTTGGAATGGGATGGTATTTAAGGTCCCTTCCAGCCCAAACCATTCTGGGATTCTTGCTGGCACAGGCAGCATGAGACGGGAGGGATGAAAGGTGTCGCCCACATCCAGGGATTTGTCCTTTGGGAATGTTCTATCTGGTGACCCCATAGAGCAGGGTGACCCCAAACCCTGAGGCCCAGATTTGCTTCCCTTCTGTGTCTGCTCGTGTCTTCTCCTAAAAAACCAGCAGGACCTGGACAAGAGCTGGTGGTGGCCAAAACAGCCATATGGTGTCTGCAGAGGGATTTGGGAAGCTTGAGCCAAGCCCTGGACACGGAACACTGGGAATGAAATGTGTGGCTTTGGGCTCTGAAAGTGCTCAGAGCTCTCAGCAGACAGCAGAAGGTGTCAGGGGGGTTTGCTTGGACAGCAAATCCCAAATCCATGACAGACCCAATCCAAAGGGCACTGCAGACCCCATCTTTCCACCACACTCCTGTTCTCCCAGCCTTTTCCCTCCATTTCATTTCCCACTGGACACTGGCAAGGTTGTTAAAATATTCCATGTCCACATGTGCAACAGAATTCCTGGTTTTTCCTTATCCATATCTTTATCCCACTTCATTTCCAGCCCAGACCACCTGGGCAACTGTGCAGGAGCATCTTTATCCCAAGGATCAGAGCAGCAGCAGGGATCAAGCCAGATTTTATCCTCGATAATCCAGAGATT
This sequence comes from Pheucticus melanocephalus, assembly GCA_013398405.1. Taxonomy (NCBI): domain Eukaryota; kingdom Metazoa; phylum Chordata; class Aves; order Passeriformes; family Cardinalidae; genus Pheucticus; species Pheucticus melanocephalus. Next base: position 52,496 of record VZSJ01001217.1, read on the forward strand.
CATTGACTCCCTTTCAAATGCAGGGAACAAAGCCAATCCTCGTTTAAACCTCATCAGTTCCACTTGGAGTAATTTGGATTATAAAAGCACAGAGAACAGCTGGTGTTGTTATCATAACATCCTGCAAAAGGGATAAAACCACAGCCTTTAATTAGTGCAGATTATTGGGATTTAAGAGGAATATAAATCCATTCATAAATCCAGGCATGGCACCAGAGCTCCAGAGGACAGAGGAGACCCCAAGAGGTCAGTTCCTTCCTCCCACAATCCTGATTCCTGATTCCAAAATACACCTCTTCTTCCTGGTTCTGACCCATTCACCTCTCACCATCCCCAAAAGCCTTTCCTCCAAAAAGGACCTTAAAGCGCTTTACAGCTGGGATTTGTGGGGTCACTGCTGCCATTGCTGGGGTGGAGCCCACAAACTGCTCCAAAGGATGACATTTACACCAGGAAAACAGGGACAACAGCCCAGCACACCCGACTTACTGCTGGAGTTGCTCCTAAATTGAGCTGGACAAAAAAATTAATGGTTTACAGGAAGCTCTGCAAGGTTTCCAGTGGCCCCAAGCTCTGGAGCCTCTGGAATCCAAGGGCAGGAGTGGATAGGAGAGCAGGAATGGCTGCCCACTGCCAGAGTGCAGGGTTAGAGAAGATTTTAGGAAGGAATTCCTGGCTGGGAGGGTTGGGAGGCCCTGGCACAGGGTGCCCAGAGAAGCTGTGGCTGCCCCTGGATCCCTGGAAGTGTCCAAGGCCAGGCTGGACAGGGCTTGGAGCAGCCTGGGATAGTGGGAGGAGTTCCTGCCCATGGCAGGGGGTGGAACTGGATGGGTTTGAAGTCCCATCCATCCCAAACCATTCCATGATTCCCTGAAGCCCCTGCAGAAGGTATTAATCCATTTCCCAACCCCATGGGACAGCAGGGAGCCGTGACCATCACTCTGCTCCCCACGGGGACACGGTGCCAGTGGGAGGAGCTGGGGCTCTGCAGGGCCAGAAGTGGCCCCAGCTCCATCCAACAGCTGGACTGAACTTCCCAATCCTTCTTCTCCTCTTCCAGACGTTTGCACTGCACTAGGAACTACATCCACATGCACCTGTTTGTGTCCTTCATGCTGAGGGCCGTCAGCATCTTCGTGAAGGACGCGGTCCTGTACTCCGGGTCAGCCCTGGAGGAGATGGAGCGGATCTCCGAGGAGGACTTGAAATCCATCACGGAAGCACCTCCAGCGGATAAATCGCAGTTTGTGAGTGTTCCCAGAGCAGTGGTTTTCCAGGATTCGTGTCTTTGTCCTCTCCGTTCAACATTTATCATCTTTTGGGGAGTTTTCCACCCTACTCATCGTTCATAGCCTCTTCCCGTCCTTTCCCATTCTCAGTCCATTGGTTCAGAGGGATTCTCAATTCCTGAGCTAAGGAAAAGCTGCTCCCGTGGCAGTCAAGTCAATGGTTTGATTCCCATTTACATTCCCCTGATATCCCCTGGAATTTATGGCTGTGGAAGCATTCCTGACCATCCCAGCACAAGGCACAACCAGCCTGGCTCATAACACTTCCACGAATAGGAATGCATGACTTTTCTCCCTCCCATATGGAAAAAAAGACACTTTGGAATGGAAAATGTAGGGAGGATGTGGTGTCGCATGAAAGGGTGGGGCTCATCTGCAAAGAGGAGGTGGTGTCCATGAGAGGGACCTTGGACAGAATCATTGAGTTGGAAAAGAATTCCAAGGTCACCCCACCTTGGAATTGCTGGTGGGTCCCCAGTCCCCAGTCCAGAGCACTGAGTGCCACATCCAGAAATTCCTTGGACACCTCCAGGGATGGGGACTCCAAACCTCCCTGGGCATCCCCTTCCTAGGCCTGAGCATCCTTTCCATGGGGAAATTCCTGCTGGTGTCCAACCTGAACCTCAGGCTCCATTTATGGTTGGATTGAGTCAATGCAGTCAACCCAGCAGACAAGTCAACATCCCAAAATAAAAATAGAAGTGTTGGACTCTTCTCCAAAATTCCATGGGGATTTCCCTGTATAGAAATCTCTGATGGCAATATCTGCATTGTCCATGTGCTTGGGGGGGATGAAGCCCATCCTCACATTTCCTACATCCTGAAGGTCTTGGCTCTCCTTGTCATTGGTCCCATCCCAGATTTCCCATGGAAACCCAGGAGTTTGTAAAGTGCTTCCTTTGGGATGAAAATTGTGTGAAATTCCCAGGCATGTGATTAACCCCACTCCATCAAGAATCCCTTGCCAAATTCCCAGCTCAGCAGGCATTTTGTCCAGGTGAAAATTCCCAAGTGATCCCTGAATTGGGCCAGGAGTTTGTAAAGCGCTTCAGGTTCCCTTGGGACGAAAATGTCGCGAAACTCCCAGGCATGGGATGACCCCAAATCCATCATAAATCCCTTGGGAAAATCCCACCTCCCCACCTCAGGGAACACAAACACTGCTTCCCAAGCTGCCAAAAAGATGGGATTCCTGAAGGATCTGGGCTCAAGGGTGCTCAGGCCTTGGAACTGCCCATGGAGGTTTGGAGTCCCCACCCCTGGAGGTGTCCAAGGAATTCCTGGATGTGGCACTCAGTGTTCTGGTGGGGATCAGGCACAGCTTGGACCCGATGGTCATGGAGGTCTTTTCCAACCTCAAGGAATCTGAGATCAACTTCCTTCCTGTGGATTTGCTTGGCTTCTCAAGTCTTTCCCAGCTTGTGCTGCAACCAGGGACCAGCAACACCCTGTGAAAAATCAGAGGGTTTGGGAATGTCCCACTGTGCATCCGAGTGTCCCAAGTGGAACTTTGTCATTGTGTTCCTTTCCCACCCCGGACATCCGTGTCATTAATTTACAGAGTCTCACTCAACACGCTCCAAAAGTCTCATTTTTTTGGAAAGAACACAAAATGTTTCACTGCATTGTTTAGTGTTTCTCCTCTTGCTGGGCTCATTATAAGGAGTAATTAGGATAATCTATGGCATTCTTTGGATATTAGCATTTAATGGCATTTCCCACTCTTTGGAATTGCAAGGCAAACAAGCAATGAAGGCAACAATTAATGGATTTCTTTTGTTTCCAAACAAAGTGGGAACTTTGCAATTAGTGCCTCACATTCCCTGCATGAGGCAATAAATATAAAAAATTAATGTAGAAAATATTATCAAACCTAGATGGGGATTTTTTATAAATTTTTAAAAATATTAATTTTAATTTAGGAGGATTTTTAGTTAATCTATTTTAACTCCCTCTGTCTATGAAAGAAAATGAATGTAATGAAGGCATCTCTTATCAATATGCAAATATATGTATAGATGTATATATTGATGGACAGAAGATTAGCAAAAGAGCTGTACCAGGATAAAAAAAATTTCTCTTTTTATTTCCAAGGTAGTATTATTATTGGCATTTTCTGTCAGTCCTTTGCATTCCTCTTAATAAAGGAAAGGACAACACAAAGATGAACAAAGGGATGTGGCAGCCACAGAATTCCTGGGAAATCCAACTTCCAGACTCCAAGGATTTCCACACTGACAAGAGCTGGCTTTGTACTGATTAATCCTAAAGTGGCACCAATATTTTGCAGCCTGTCTCTAGTGGAGCTGAGAAGTTGGGAAGAAGGGTGGCTTTGTCCAAAGGGAATGTTGGGCCACAGTCAGGGTTTTGCTCCCAAAAAATTAAAGGATTTCAGCTCAGCGTGGAGCAAGAGCTCAGGCTTAACTCCACAATGTCCTGGAAATCTCTCCCAGGTCTCCCACCTTGCAGCTCAGATGAGACACTTGGAATTTCCAAGGAAAAACCTCCAGGTCCTGTTTGCTCTTGGAATACCTGGCTCCGAAAGCAGCAGGAGCCGTCCCAACAGTTCCCAATTATTGAGGGCAGACAAACAGCCCTGGCATGGACATCCATGACGGGATGGGGTGACTCCATCCCACCTTGGAAAGTAGGATGAGGAAAGAGTTGTAATTCCAAGTGCTGTGACTTCATCAGGACACCAAGACTGAGACAAGTTGGCCAAAGGCCTTTGGCGTCCAACATGGACAAGGAACACAGGAAAAAGACAAAACACAGGGAAAGATGAAACATAGGGAAAGATGAACCCCAACTGCTCTAGGAAGTGTGTGAGCCCCTCATCACCAGGTTGGGAGAGAGCAGGATCAGGCTTTTTCTCTACTTCCCAACTCACCTGCTGTAGGAAAAACCATCTTTGGCTCAGGAGTTTTTCCCCAACAGTTCATCTTTCCTGCTCTTCCAAAGGTCCTCCCCCTTACAAAAAACCCTGAAACAGATTTTTCTGATTTATTTCCTTTCTCCACCTTGTTCCCCACCCCACCTCAATGTGTTTGTGCAGCACAAAAATTTCACCCCGTGTCCCTTCTGTGTCCTTCTGTGGTCGCTGCAGGTGGGCTGTAAAGTAGCTGTCACCTTCTTCCTCTACTTCCTGGCTACCAATTACTACTGGATCCTGGTGGAAGGGCTCTATCTCCACAGCCTCATCTTCATGGCATTTTTCTCAGAGAAGAAATATCTCTGGGGATTCACGTTATTTGGCTGGGGTAAGTCATGGCTGCTCCTGGAAGAGCCTCTTGGAGGTGGTTCCTGAAGGAAACTGTGGATGTACAGAAATGTGGGAGAGGGGATGGAGGCAGGATGAGCAGCTCTTGCAAGGACAGGCTTTCCATCCTAGGATGTGATAATTTTTTTGTGGGGAGTTTTGAATAAGTTAGAGATGGGACTTTTGAGTTTTAAAAAATAGGACTGTAAAAAAAATCACAAGGCCTTTAATTATAAGACTTTTTAAAGAGCTATTGATTAATAAAACATTTATATTTATATTTTAAACTTAATATTTTAATATTTTAACTTATATGCAATATAAACTTTATTAGTAAATTATATTATATTACACAAACTTATAAGACTAAATTCTAATATTTTTGTTTACTTCTATAACTACTTTCATTTTTTCTATATCTTAAACTCTAAAACTCCAAACTTTATATCATTTAGTTTAGCGTGTCTTTACTTTAAAATATAAATCTACATTTTATTTTTAATACTTAAATTTTAAAGCTTTTTCCAAAGTCTTAAATTAAATCCCATGTTTAACTTTGACTTACAAATTCAAAATTCTAAGAATTCCTTATATTTCAAATTCCAACACTGGGAAGCCTTTATCATTCTGGAATTGTGGTGTTACAATTCTGGAATTGTGGCGTTATCATTCTGGATTTGTGGCGTTATCATTCTGAAATTGTGGTGTTACAATTCTGGAATTGTGGTGTTACCATTCTGGAATTGTGGCGTTATCATTCTGGATTTGTGGCGTTATCACTCTGGAATTGTGGTGTTACAATTCTGAAATTGTGGTGTTACCATTCTGGAATTGGGGTGTTTTCACTGTGGCTCTTCCAGAGTCTCCAGAAGGATCAGCCCAGGCTTGGAGACACAGCATAAAGAGCCAGGGAATCCCAGGATGGGTTGGGGTTGGGAGAGACCTCAAATCCCATCCATTCCCACCCCTGCCATGGCCAGGGACACCTCCCATTGTCCCAGGCTGCTCCAAGCCCCAAGGTCCAACCTGGCCTTGGGCACTTCCAGGGATTCAGGGACAGCCACAAATCTCTGGTGGTGCCTCACCACCCCAACATTTTGCCACCCTTCCTGGGCAGGAAATGTGAGGGCTAAATTTGGGATGAGACAGCCAATTTCAGGGATTTATCCTCACCTCTTCCCAGGATCTCCTGCTGAGAAACCAGTGCTGAGCTGGAGGGGCAGAAATCTGTGGGAGGTTTTGAGCATCTGCTCCCAATGAGAGCCCCAAGCTCTGATTTCCTCCCTCAAACCTCAGCTGGTTCAAATCCTTGAGGTCTCCTGGGCCTTGGAACACCACTGGAAACCTGCAATTTGTGGGGAAGAGTTTTTTATTTTCCTTTTCTTTCAACTTGGGCATCTTTTCCCTGAGTAACGAGAAAGGGGCGGGATGTGGGTGCAGGGAAGGGGCTCATTAGGAGAAGACGTTTTGGGCACGCACATTTCGGAGGAGAATGGGATTTCTGTTCACTCCTGGCTTTAATTTTGGCTTCCCAGGAGTTACGAGGTGCTGGGACAATAAAACAACTGCCCACAGTTGTCTCGGAGCCTGGAGGTTGGGAGGAGAACAGGGAATGTTTCCGATGATCCTTGAGGATGTAAGGAAGGATAATGGGGTGTGGGTTTAAACAGGAATTAGCAGGAAAACCTGTCCAGGGGTCCAGGGGGGCTGTGGTTACCTGGCACAGCCCCACTTCCCAAATTCCATATCCCAAATCCACCTGGCCACATCCTGACTGCATTTTTAGGACAAGGTTGAGATGTGCACCACCCCCACCCCCGTTCCAAAATGAGATTTTTATGGAAAAAAAGTTGGTGGCTGTCCCTAACTGTGGAGCTCAGAGCAAGGCAGGGAACCCAGAACTGAGTTCATGAAGGATTGCAGATTTTTGGGATTCAATACTCCAGGGCAGGGCTCTCTCCAGCCTTTCTCCTTCCCTAAATGAGGAAGAAGCTGCTCCCAAACCTCCTGTTCAGCTGCTCCATAGGTCAGAAACTGCTGATGCTGACAGATGATAAAGATGGGAAGTGTAAATTTAGAAATATTCCAAAGTGGGAATCCATCTCTCAGGAAAAGCCTGGTCCTGGACATCTGGAAAAATTTTGGGAAAAAGAACAAATAAAGAGATATTTGATGGGGCTTGGAGCAACCTGGGACAGTGGAAGTTGTCCCTGCCCTTGGCAGGGGGTGGAATGAGATGGGATTTAAGGTCCCTTGTCACCCAGATTGTTCTGAGATTCTATTTTGGGGATTTGGCATTTCTTATCTCAGCTGCTGAGGGCCAGAGAGGGCTTTGGATGGCACCTCTTTGCTAAAGCAAATGAACAAAACCCCAACTAAATTAAATTAGAAAAGAGAAATAAACTCATCTTCCTCCAAACCTTCAGGCTCTGTAAAAATTCCCTCTCAAAAAAAAATAACATTAAACTGCAAAGAGCAGACTTAAAGAAGCAATTCCCCCAGAAGGAATTCAGGAAGAGAGGGAAGCAGCTGGAAAATAATGCCATGTGTTTAACAAGCAAAACCAAAGGGGAAAAAGTTGGGACAGGCAGGGATTGCTCTCCTTAGCTCTCCCAAGCTCTGTCAGGGAATAATCATTTTATCGGAGCGGCCACAGGGCTGGAGTCACACCTGTCACAACAGCCAGCATCCCTGGCCTTCCAGGAGCCTGAGGCTGCCCCGTGGAAATTCCTCTGGAATGAGAACACACGATCCCTCCGGGGGCAGTTGGGATTGCTTTGTTTGGATTGGGATGATAATGTCCACACAGGCACCCGCTCAGGCGGATTGTTTGGATAATTTTTGGGCACTGGAAAGGGCAAACCAATCCAGGAGCCACTGGAGACAGTGGAAAAATTCCAGTTCCCTGCAGCGGGCACTGGATCCTGCCCACATCGCAGCAATGAGTGACGGGGAATCAGGGATAAATAGTTATTCCACAGGAAAGACAGATTTGCCCCCAAAACTGGAATATCCTGGCAATAATCAGCATTGAATTTGTCCTGCCTGGAAATCTCCAAGGTGGAAACAGGGAGCGAAAATCACCCTGAAACATCTTATTTCTGGGAAAAGCAGGACAAAGAGCAATTCTTTGATGTCATCTCCGTGGATTTCTGTCCAGTATTTTCAATCCACATCCTCACTGGCACAAGCTCCATCAAAGTCCTCAACTCCCTTCTTCCAAGGGAGACCCTGCTGATGGAAAGGAACTCATTCCATGTCAGCACCCACCCAAAATAAATAAATAATGACATTATGGGCAACAATAAATCCCTTGGGAGACTCCCAGCTCCCTGCAGCTGTTTTTTGAAGGAAGTTTAGGAACCATGACCAATAGCCAGGAAACCCAAGCTGATTCCATTGGTGCTTTTCCTTCACACCGCGTTAATTCCCACACACAAGGCTGGGCTGCCCTGGATTTCAGCAAATTGGGGATTGCAGGGACACCTGGAAAAGATAAAAAGGATCGTGGGAGGTACCCCCAAAATCCATGATGATGGTGAGCCCTGCCTGTTTATCCAAGCAGGAATAATCCTGCCCTGAAAAATATGTACCAAGCAGGACCAGAGGCCTTAAAAGTATTCTTGTTATTCCCATTAAACATCAGAAAAAAGGGACACAGAGGGACTCATAAAACACAGGCATTGTTCCTCAGAGAAGCTTTTAAATCCCAGGGAACTGAGACCAGAATTCCCAGACCTACACAAGGTCCTTATTCCTCAACTCCCTTCCAGCAGTCGCTCCCTCACTCCACATGGATGAAACCCATTTTTCCAGCTGCTGGGAGACACAGACACAGGAAAAGCCCTCGAGGGGTTGGGGTGGGGTGGCCAGCAGAGCTTTCTCATTTTCCGGCTGCTGGGGAGATTCCTGACTTTATAGCACCTGCATTGTACACACTGTGTGTGTGGCTGGAAATGCACAGCGCATACAATGTGGATTCTGTACAAGTCGCTCACGGCACGGCGGGGGCTGCGCTGGAGTCAGGGAGCACATCCATCCATGTATCCATCCATCCATCCATCCATCCATCCATCCATCCATCCATCCATCCATCCATGTATCTGTGCATCCATCCATCCGTGTATCCATGTATCCATGTATCCGTGCATCCATCCATCCATGTGTCCATGTATCCATCCATCCATCCATCCATCCATCCATCCATCCATCCACCCATGTATCCATGTATCCGTGCATCCATCCATCCATACCCCATCCATCCATCCATGCATCTATCC
>VZSJ01001218.1:0-36947 GCA_013398405.1 Pheucticus melanocephalus
AAGCAAGGCAAAACTAATACTACTAACAAAGCTATAATACTTACTATCATACCAGTTATCGGTTAATTGTGATAAACTTTGTAATACAAGAATAGGCAATTCTAATAACTATTATATTGCAAGCAGTATTCTTAACTAGCAAGGTCTTTCTTTTGTAAGGGATTTGAGCTATGGAAATAACCAGAAGAGAGGCTGTCACTATCTATAGGATATGCTATAAAGCAAATACAGAAAGGATTCTGTGCTATTGCAAGGGTCAAACAAAACTTAGGTGTACTAATACAATCTATAAAAGTAAGCTAAATATTTTTACTAATGGGGTTTTGAATTTCTTTGGGAGTTAACTCATAGGTGATGTCAGCGCTGATATTCATTTTTGGTATGCCACTTGATACTGAGTACAGAATGAGGGTAAGGCACAAATACATTTTTGCTACACTTAAAAATTATTACATGCGATTTTTTATAATAAGCTAAAAGAATAATATGTGTGCAGATTTCGTTAAGTTTGCTTCCTATTCTCAAACAATAGATATATATTTTGAAGAGAAATGGTCTCACTTATAAATGCTTCTAATTGTCTTCTCTAATTAGGTTTCTCTGATATTCGTGATAACATTTTGCACATAAATCATACAATAATTGTCTAGCACAAATCAATTTGTTTTTAACATTTACTACATTCAAGCAAAACCTAAAGGATACAGAAGGTACACTTATTACACCTTAAACATTTAAACATTTGAAATCTTTGCAAAAAGTAGGCTGATTGTATATTTTGTAAAGTTAATGCTTTAGATTCTAAGGACAATATATTTATACACTATTGGAGGATTTGATCTTCTAGGAGGTTCTAACAAAATCTTTTTCACTTGCTTCTGGACATAATTTGTGATCAAGTTGAGCAGTTTGCTTATATCTGCTACATCGGCAGCTCTATTTACTGCTGCTTGTGTTTACTTGCTTAATACTTAAACTGGACCTGTAGGAGCAATGATACACAGATAACTCCTACTAAAATATCAACTTTCTGCAGGACTTTTCTAAACAATCAGTAAAAATACTAAGATAATGTGGTACAAAAATACTTATATAATCATTCTAACACATCTTAAACATTTTTAAATTTTTCAAAATACAATTTCAGAGTCTGATGTTTCACCGACTGAGCTATTTGGCTTTTGATGTTCAAAGCTTATGCTAACACAGGTGACTTTAAAGGTTCAATGCGAATTGCCATCAATTAGTATAACAACAGTAACTTTTTAACATGCTGACAGACTAGCGTTCAACCAACGAAGTTCTCACTGGGTGTCTACTTGATGCAGCAGGCTTTTTGACTTTCCTTCGGATACGTTGCGGCTTGCAGCTTGTTAAAGTGCAGTCTATTGGGGCTGCTGCTTGTGTCGCTTTGATCCGCTGGGTTAACACACAACTGCTGCCGGCTCAGCGCAGCAGCTCTGGCGGCGCGGGTCGCGGTCCCCGCAGGGTGCGCTCCCTCCCGCATCGCTGCCGCCGCTGCGAGCGCGCTCCGCCCGCGCCCCGCTGCTCGTAGCCACCGCTGTGTCGGAGTGGGCACCCCCCGCCTCGCTGGGCTTGCTGCTTTGGGAGACGCGACTTAAGCTGGGCTCGCAGCGTGCGCCGGACTCAGCGCAATATCTCTGGCGGAGCGGCTCCCTCCCCTCATCGCTGCTGCCGCCGCTGCTGCGGGAGCGCTCCGCTGCGGCCATCACAGCACGGCGTGTGCTCGCAGCGCCTGCGCTGCAATAGCACTTTTTTGCAAGTCTATATGCAGCAATCTCGGGAGTTCCTTTCCCAAGTCAACAGTCTATAAGTCCCTGCTTTTCTAAAAAGCATTTAAAAATATTATATGCCGCTTGTCTTTCCATTACCTTCTAACCTGATAGTCAGCGCTGCTGCAGCCTTTTCCAGCACGTTGGCGGCATTCAGGCAGCTGGACCCTCCTGTGAGGTTGCCAGGGCACCGTAGCCCGCCTTTTCGTCTTTCGCCAGGACTCTTATCTAAGGTCTCCTGAGATGTGAGGCCCGCTGTTTGTGCCTCCCCGGCTGCAACGGGACTGACACCGAAATACTGCTCCAGACCGTGGCTCACGGATACATATTTAACCTTCTTCATGGTCCCGGTTTCGGGCATCATTTGTTACAGTTGAGCTATTTGTCCGGGCAGGGAAAACTCCACACTCAATATGAGTGTTCAGAAAGCTTCCGTTTATTCAGTTCGAGCGCCAGACTTTATACAGACAAAGTAATAAGCTCATGCATATTCTAAAGCTGAGCAGTCTATTGGTTAAGCTATACCATCAACTCTTCCTCATTCTCTCAGGCCTAACATTCCCTTTTGCCCACGTCTCTCTGTCTACTTGTTACCATACCCAGCTAGGCCCCAGGACACGAAGTTCTGCAGGTGCACAGACTCAGAATAGCTGGGTTCTGTATTTTTCCAGCTCTTGCTCAGCTCACAAGCAAATGTCTATGTGACCCCTGTCATGCAACCATTCTCAACATTCCTCCCTATTTAGAAAGGCAGAAAAGAAGTACACCCTCCTGTTTTGCATGTTGGGGATTTAAAATGTTATAGTGATCTTACATATCTGACAATGATGAAACAATGATAATGGTAGAAACACATTTAAATCTCTTCAGCTTCAGGCTCTGGAAATCTCAGGCCAAAGCATGAAAGATTTTATAAATACCTACAGAAAAACTACATCTCACCTCTGTGATCCGTCCTGTCTTCAGGCAAAGTGTTTGGCCCTGCCTCTCAGATCTTTTCATCCAATCTGTAAGTTTATTACACCTTCCATCCCTGCTATTGATGAAAATTCTCAAAGACACTGAGCGGAGATGATTGATGGATAGATAGATAAATAGATAGACAGACAGATAAATCCACATCCAGGACTGAGAATATAGTTGTTTTTCTCACTTACACACTATGATTTTCATCTTCCCTAACTTTACATGTCACAAGCATGGCTACTTTCCTCTGAGCAAGGTGTCTAGACATTTTTATAGACAATTGAGATAAACAAGAGCTTCAAGAACATAATTCAGTTTAGCCATCTGCCTTTGGAAGAGATGTGTTCCAGCTGCCAGTTCCCCGTATCTCTCACTGACTATAAAGGAGATGTATGTGAGTGGTGCATATGCAAACCCCTAAGCTGTAGGTGATACAGGTAGAGGAATCCCAGCCTAGCTGACTGGCACTGCTAGTGGGAATGCTGTGAGAAGAATTCCTGTGTCTGAGGCTGCAGGCAAGTGTCAGCACTACTCCTGAAACTGCCTCACTCCACCAGGAAGTGTTATTACCTTGCACTTATTCTTTCAGTAAGATATAAGATAAGGAAATATGTCTGTCTGAAAAGTAGCAGCGCAAAATGAGGGTGAAGCATTTCTGATGAAGGCATCCTCAAGTCTGCCAGAGAAGGTATTTTGTAGTGGTGCTAATTTCTCTGTGAAGTACTGGATACCAAAATGTGAGTTTTGGCCCTAATGTGTCCCTGTGTAGCCTGAGAACATGTTGGAAAGGCACATCCTTGCCATCGTCCCACAGCATCCTGTGACGGTAGGTCCTTTTTTAGCAGTGTTTAGAGCCATTTGTGTTTTCGTTAGGTGAGCCTCCAGCAAAACCATATTTTTTTTTCTTTACTGCCTAATTACCTTGGTTTTGAATATATGTTTCCACTAGGTATGAAAGTATTCCAAGACATCCAACTCAATTTCGGTTTAAATTATTTTAATAATTGAAATTTGGGAACACTGTGCATTGTTCTTGGATTAATCTCTTAGCGGAGGAGAGGAGTTCTGGCTAAACACCCCTTAACCCTGTCTGGCATTCAGACAATTTTCCTTCTCCCTTCAGATATTTCTAGGTAATCTGTTGGTTTCCCAACTTTACTTTCAAAATGCCAGTTGTAATGAACTGTTTAAGCATGGAGATTCAGACAAAGAAAAATAAGAAAAAGCATTACATCTAGTTGACATAACTTACTATTACACTTGCATTGTAAGCAGAATTATTGAAATTGTTGACTCGTACAAAACGGCTCTCTAGCCAAAACATTCTCTGATATAAGCCTACTAATTTTTAAGCAGCAACAGAAACCACCAGCCTGCAGTGTTACCCTATTTGCTGTCTCTTAGACTTAATTTGTTCCCCAGGATTCTACATTGCAATGAATTTTTCTTTTGGGAGGTGCTCAGTACAAATTCCACCTTGTGCTTTTTGAGGACAAACCATGCTCAACCAGAGAGCCTGGCTGATGTGTCCTTTGACCATGTACAGCTTTGGAGTACTTGTCCCTCATATGACCATACATTACTTTCTTTCCTGGAAACATGATTGTGTCTACAATAATTCTTATTTCTGTTACAAGACCAAGCCTAAGGTGGCTGAACAATTAAGTTTCCATTGTGCTGAACTTGTAAAATGCTTCCTATGATAGAAAAAGTCCCCACATTTTCAGTATATAGATGCAAAGGTATTGACCTTATGGAGGGAAAAGCTTCCGATTAATTTTTTAACAGCATAGACCTGATAAAGTTTCTGCGTGGCTGGCCAATCAGCCAGCCTGCTCCTTCTTCCTTGACTAGCCTAGGAAAAAAGGGGAAATTCCCTTGCATGAAATAAGGTAGTCAACTGATCCTCTGGCGAAAAAAACATTTCCCAGTGAATTTCCACTCCAGAATCAGGAATGAGAGTTTTCCACAGAATACACAAAGGAAATCTCAATGTATTACAGCTGCGCAGAACTGAAATCTGCTCCTGTTTTTGTATGAGTTCTGCAGTATACTCTTGCCTTTATTTGCCTACATCAATATTAAAAGTAATCACAGAAAAGAGATGAGGTAGCTTAACAACCAGTAAACAACTCTAAAGTGTGTGGACATACAGTCATCTCTTTTAATTATGTCTGCTTTGTATTACTTTCCTCAATCTGTTTGCCAAATAATCTAAATAACTACAGTCTGAAAGAAACAGTAAATAATGTCATCCACAAACTGACCAAAATAACTACATAGATTAAATTTACCTGGGAATAATTTTGAGATCAAAATGGAAGTATTTGAGATGAAAAGAAACATATAAATGCAGATTTTTGCACACTTAAAGAATCTTTCTTTTTTTTCACTGATTCATTGTTACATAAACACCTAAAGATGTTTTGGGATATAGATTGACAAGCAAAAGTTTTTGTTAAACTAATTTATACTTTTAAATTAGACCTTTGGTTCTTTTTTTTTTTTGTCAAATTTTGTGTTCAAATATAAGCAAGGGGCATAGAGGAGTTTAGGGATCACCATCAGGAGCCGCAGCTGTCTGTGACTGCAAGGTGAAACCAGAGAGGAATGCATAGGTTTTCATACTAGAAGTATAACACAAAGATGGTGCTGTAGTAAGCACCATCTTATTATGCAAGTCCAGAATTCTTAAGCTGTTTGCATGAGAAATTAGCATCATTTATATTTTTGAAAGCAAGCCCACGTGTATTCTCCTCTTCTATCAGCTCCTGCTTCCTTCATCAAGGTGCCTTGGCAAGCAAACCAGAGACAAATGGATTTCCACATGACCTACTTATTTGGCAAGATATATAAATAGTCTACTCCAGAATTTTGGAGAACCTGTTTAAACACTTTGGAATGGAGTTGTGGAAGAACACAAGGTCACTAGAGGAATTAAGGCATCTTGCACATGCTTCCTGAGCTGGGAGGCAGCACCAGCATTGTGACCACATGTGTGTAGTCATCACATTCCATGTGACCATGGCATCACCTCACTGGTTAAAGTGCACTTTATTGAGCACTGTGTGCGCTGCAGGTTGGTCACAATGTCCAGTCACAGCACAGGGACTGTTTCAGATGGCAATGGCTATGTGGGATCCAGGAACGGCAACATTCCAAACATTCCCAATCCTGTAGCAGGATTTGGCACTGTAGGCAGAGGATGGATCCCTTCAGAGCTCCCGTCTTGAGCTGCTCTGCTGGCCACATCTTCTTCTTCAAAACCAACAGCTGTCATTGCAACATCCTTGTTAAAAACAGGCAAGAAAATTTTCCTCCAAGAAAAAAAAAATCTCTTTCTTTCTCTCTTCTTCCTCAAGGGCCCTGTACTCAAATACCAAAGACCTATGTAGTGCAAATAATTGAACTTGAAACACCTTTATCTTCCAGGCTTTCCAAGGAACGGCACAGAAATAACCTGAGGGAACAAAGTGAGGGGAGAAGGTGGTCATGTCCTGACATAGGGTTACAGTCCTTCAAGCCCTGAAGGGAGTTTGGTTCTTCCAAGCACAAGCTGTATTGCAGAAGAATTTCAAAATGGGGCATGCTTAATGTTGTTTAAACTTTCAAGACAGAAGTATAGCTCAAACAGCTATTCTCAACAGAGGTCTTTGTGACTTTTATCCTTAAGTTCAGGAAATTATGCCCTAGCCTAAGCTGTCTGAGTGTAAAAATTTTACCACATGGAGGAACTGACTAGTGTAATTATTTCACAACTCTCTTCATAGAGAGTTTTACAGTTATAAATATGCAGTTGTTAAGAGTCAGATCAAAATATTATGCTCTTTATGCATTTCATTACCCTTAATTTCTTCAGTATACCCTAATACAGGGCATCTATATTATGAACAGAAATCCACAGAATTAATATTCTTGGATTTTCTAGCTGTTCACTAACCTGAAAAGAGAGATACAGCTCTGTGCAGCCCTCTCCTGAGATGGTAAGTAAAGGCACCAGTGGGACTGCGGATGGGTAGCTCAAATGAGAGCAGAAAAGGAAATCCACCACCACGACTAGGAAAGGAGCAGTCTGTGAGACAACATCTTAACATTTGGAAATTGCTCTTTGCTGTATTACATTTTCTTCAGTTCCACGATGCAATAAAAACATTTTATGTCCCGTCTTGGGGCTTGTGACTAGGCTCAACAACTAAGTATGGTCAAAAAGGCAAGCTTGATTGTTTATTATTCAACTATGACATTAACTCTTTTTCCCTAGCGTATGTTTTATCGTTACATGACAGGGATGAAACCCCCTCACAAAACTGATAAACAAATACATGAAAACTTAAGCTGGAGTCCAGGCTGACACTGGTTTCAGCATGTTTTAGAGCACAAATGTAATGTTTTGAAATTTGACCTCAGGGACAATCTTGTGTCTCTGGACCAGATAACTTTTTGTTAAAAGTGTACTATTATTTTTCTTTATTTAAGAATATATTATTTATTGATCATATTTATTAATTTATTTGTTATTACTTATTTAACCCTTTTCTGAGAGAGTGGAAGAGACAGCACTCACAGCAGAGATGGTGAACGATTTGGATAATTAAAATTTTTTTTCCTTTTTTTGCTACGGCAGTTCCAGACTTGCTAAGAGGAATTTACTTAGGCCGCGCTATTTTTAATAAAGTTTTAATAGGGATCTTTAGGTTGGGTTTTGTTTCTTTGTCTTATTGCTTGGGGTTTTGTTTGTTTATTTCTTTTCCTCGTAAGGACGGAGTCCGTCCCTCGCCCTCGCCCCCTCCGCTGCCGGCCGCGCCGCCGCAGTTCTCACCGGCCGCCGCCTACAGCTCCCAGGATCCCTCTGGAAGCGCCGGCCGGCCGTCCCTCCCACCCTGCTTCCAAGCCCTTGTTGTTTGAAAAGGCTCCGGCAGAGTATCGGGGGGAGCCGCGGCGCTCGGAGCGGCGCTGGGCGGGGGCAGGCGGGGCCGGCCGGGGCGGCAGCACGGCTCGGCGCCGGGGAAAAGAGGGCTTGGGGAGGACGTGGCGCCGTGAATTCCAGGGCAAAGCCGTCCCTCACTGGCCGGCAGGGAGCGGAGCCAGCCCCGGGCCACGGCCCCAGCCTCGAGGCCAGACCCCCGCCCCGCCACTCCCCGCAGAAAGGAAGGCGAGGAAGGGAAGACAGGAGTGCTGCCGATCCCCTCCTCCCGGCGCAGGGGGAGGAGGAAAAAGGGGAAGGAGCGACCGGGGAGCTACGGCCACCGACGCTGAGCTCGGAGGGACGGGCAAGAGTAAGCCCCCCGCGGCCCTGCCCAGCGGGACGGTCCCGGCGGCGCGGAGGAGGCGCCACCGGCGCGGGGCGGTGGCTGGATCCTGGATTCTGCCCCGGGACGCCGAAGTTGTGGCGGCGAGGCTGCCGCCCCTGTCGTCTCTCTCGATGTCCGTGTAACTCGGCGGCGGCGAGGAGGAGCAGGAGGAGGAGGCAGGGGGGACCCTCCTGCCTCAGCCCTCAGCCCCGCTCGCCGCCCCGCTCCGCTCCGGCGGGCTGTTGTGTGAGAGAGACACACGCACACACCCTGCGCCCGTCCCGCCCCTCGCCCCGCAGCCCCGGGAGGCCGGGCCGGGCGCGGTGCTGTCGCCGCCGCCGATCGCGGCTCCCTGTGTCCGCTGCCTGAGGAAGAGAAGGAGCAGGAAGCGGAGGGAGCGCCCCGGCGGGCAGCGGCGCAGCCATGAGCGGCGGGGAGGTGGTCTGCTCGGGCTGGCTCCGAAAGTCCCCGCCGGAGAAGAAGTTGAAACGCTACGTGAGTGCCCTCTCCCACTTGCGGGCCGCGTTCCCCCTTACTCCCTCCCTTCCTCCCTGCCCCGCTTCTCTCCCGCCGGAGCTCCGCGCTCGCCTCCCGCCGGCCCGGCCCGGCCCGGCCTCCCCGCGCGATCCCTCCCGGCCGGGCCCGGGCGAGCCGCCCTCCCGGCCGCCTCCCCGTTCCAGCCGGGACTTCTGCACGCCACGTCCCTGCCGCTTCCCTAGCATTTACTTTTTCTTTTCTTTTCTTTTCTTTTCTTTTCTTTTCTTTTCTTTTCCTCCTTAAAAAAGGGGCGCTGAGCGGTCAGATGTTTCAGCCCAGCTTTTATTGCCTTTCCAAGGGAGGGGGCGGAGTTTTCCCCTCTTCCCTCTGGGTCCGGGCTCGGTATATATGTATTTTTAAACGTAAACACTTGCTGTCCCGGGGCTGGTGCCCGATCCCAGGGAGGGCGGGGGCTGCCCCGGTTCCGCGCCGCTCCCGGCGGGATTGCACCCGAGGCTGGTGGCCCGGAGACGGCGGGAACCGGGGATGCCCCGGGAGCGCTCCCGCTGGGGCGGGGGGGAGCTCTGCCCTTGCTCTCCGCACCAGGAAAAAAAGGGGAGGGAGTTGTGAGAGAAGCGCCTGTGTCTTTCCCGAAGTTGTTCCCGCTGTTGCTCGGTAGTGGCTGCGCTCGCAGGGGCTGCGGCAGAGCGGACACCGCGCTGCCGGCAAGAAAATGGAGCGCGTTTGCTGAGCGGGCAGATTCCATGACAGGGCACAGCGGAGCTGCGGGGCCGCTGGGGAGGCTGTCAGGTCACGTAGGAGGGATGGGTGATGCCAGGAGTCATCGCTGCTGGCTGAGCCCTTTCCCATTGGCAGCCGGCTTGTTTCGCGGCATCTATGTAATTGGGACAAAATGTTGGGCCTTTTTTTTTCTCTTCTCTTTCTTCTCCTTCATTTTTCCCCCCCGGTGTTTTCCTTTTTAAGCAGATGAACTTCAGATTTATTTGTGAATCTGTGAATAGAGATCTTAACGTGAGCACCTTATTTTTGTCTGTTAGCGATTAGCAGTCTCTTCTTGAAAAACTGTTCTGGGATTTATTATAATGCCAGGAAATTTCTGAAATAAGTCTCTCATTAAATGAAAAACTAATATTTGGGTTTTTGGGTCTCTGGTTCCCAGTGTCAACAATCCTCTTTGTGCGAAGGAAAGAGAATGTCCTGATGGGTCATACCAGGGTTCTGCTTCTCTCCTGAATTGGACATGGAGTGTATTCTTTATGAATATTATCTATGTCTGTGTGTGTATTGACAGGATATCTTTACCAGTTTGGAGGAATTAAGAACAGTATTCATGTTTTTAAAGACTTCTAATAAATTTTCTGCTCAAACTCTAAATCCCGTGAAGGGTGCTGTCTGTAGATGGACAGAGTTTGCCCTCATAAATCAATCTCATTAATCAGTCTCTTAATATGCCAACTTTTTTCCATGTAGCTGCCACTTCAGTGTATTTATAGCTTCATTTCCATACTGAAATTACACAAGAACCTTTGAGGGGAAAACCCTGACTACAGCGCTGGTCAAGGAGTTCCCTGTCCTAAAGAGGTAATGCCTCAATTTTCACTTGAAAGGGGAATCTGCTTCTTGAGTAGGCAGAGTATCAGGGTGATAATATGGCAATCTTATGTTAGCATGATTTGGTTTAACATTGCCATGCATTGTAGGCCTTAAGGTCGTGAGTTTAAATCTTACACATTATTTTTGACTCTTTTCTGCTTGTATAAAAGACAGGTACCATTTAAAGAAGGGCTTAAAGTAAAATTCCTCCTGTTTTGTATGTAGTATCTGATCTGTAGCCGGCTGAAGGCTGACACTCCCTTCAAAGACTAAAAGTGACCTTTACATTCTGGTTGCTGTCTTCAAGCAAACAAAAAGTTGATGTACTTAAGACAATGAACTTTAGCTGAGGGCACTGGCTGGAGAGTTGGCTTGTGCTCCTGTAATTCTATGCTTGAGTGAAGGCACAGCAGAGAACTGCCTTTTCCAAAGCCATGTTCTATGGTAGTGGTGTTTCAAGGGGCTGCACCATGTGAAAAGATGGGGAAGTGATTTTCAAAGGAAACTGCTTTTCTGCAATGCATACTTTTCACAGGTATGGATGTAACTGTAACTTCGTGCTCTGTTGGGTTTTGCATGCAGATGTTGGGGCAAACTCGAGTTACCATCTGGGAATGAAGATAAAAAGTCTTATATTGCCATCAAATATGGTTTACTTCTTAGAAAGGGTGAAAAGGACTTTGAAGCACATATGTATGTGAACACAGACATATGTTTCACAGGGACTTTAATTTTTAGTTTGAAACTGTTGGACATTAACTGTTGGTATTAAAGCTAGCTTATAGTCATTTTGAGGCTAAAAAAAGTAAAAACCCTCCAACCAGCCCTGTCCTGCAGGTGGAATAATCAGATTTCCTTGAGTGTATGCCTTAATGCCACAAATGTCTGTTTCCCCTCTTAGGAGTTCTGTTCTCATGCCTTCTTTATGTGGTTTTGGTATGGAATTAATGTTCTGACAGCTATTGGTACCTGCTGTCAGTTCCCTGGAGCTGCTGTTCAGAAGAGTTTGTCTGAGGGAATAGACTGGTTGTTTCCAGCAGCAGATCTCTGAAGAAAGTACAGGTAGCTTTTGGTGCTGGTGGGGGGTGTCACAATGTGGATTTAGCAGAGGAGAAGGAAAAGGGAGTTGGGGCTAAATCCTGCACAGTTCTCCACAGACTGTGCTCTGGTTTCATGAGTACATGAAGGAACTTGTTTGTGCAGAGAGATGGAGGGCTGTTAAATTTCACAGCTTCTGCTATTTTCTTGTATGTTTTTCTTTCTTCCCTTGTTCCATTGCCTTAAAATTTGCAAACGTTTATGTGCTCACTTTAACTTGCTGTGATTTTTCTGTTCTCTTATTTTTAAAAAATGTAGTTGGAAAGCCCCTTTCTCTCCATCTGTCCTTTAAAATGTGATAGTAAACCTTGGCTTCATGGTTTTCTGCTGCATTGCAGTTCTCCTGTGCACGTGCCAGTTAAAATTGCTGATGCTTTGTGGTGGCAGCACAGCGGTTTTTTACTGCCATTGTGCTAGGAAACCACCAGATATTTAAACACAGCTGTCCTTGGTAAAGCAAGGAAAAAAAACTTGAGGGAATAGGAATAAGACTTAAGTTCTCTCCTAGAACGACTACGCTTTTGTCTGGGATAGGCTAGTGCTCAGTGGGATGCACCTGGATATGCTTTAAAGCACCTGGATGTGCTTTAAAACAGGATCTTAGCACTGATGGTTGGTTTATGGAACCAGTTTGTGGGAAGTCTACTGATATAGTATAATAATTCCCAGTATTCTGAGGGAATCTCACCAGTGCATATAAATACCTCAAAGTCTGGTGCCAAGAGGTTGATGCCAGACTCTTTTCAGTGATTCTCAGTGACAGGATGAGAAGCAATGGCCATAAACCAAAACCACAAGAAGTTTCACATTAACATGAGGAAGAACAACTTTACATTGAGGATGGCAGAGCACTGGAACAGGCTGCCCATGGAGGTCATGGGCTCTCCCTCTCTTGAGACATTCTGGACCCACCTGGACATGTTCCTGTGTTACCTGCTCCAGGTGACCCTGCCTTGGCAGGGGTTTGGACTGGATGATTTCCAAAGGACCCTTCCAATCCTAACTGTTCTGTCATTCTAATATGTCCTACTCAGAAATACATTTTATTGGATAAAAGGTAAAACTCAGTCAAAAATACTCTGTGTAAACTAAACACTTTGGGATAAATTGGTTCAGATTTTTCTGTATCTAACAGACTTCCCCATTCTTCTTACAGTTCATAAGATGATTTTTGAAAGTAAATTAAGAAACCTTAATTTTGATGGTAAGTATGGCTAAACATCCTGTGATTATTTGACTATTCTTATTGATAGTTCATTTAGTTATTTTAAAGCAAGGAGTTTAAAAATGAGAAATGGGCTTGATCTTCCTAGGATGTAAAGGGCACTGGTATGATTCAGACAAGGCTACAGATAGCATCCTCTTTCTAATCTTTTCAGTTGTAGACAGTGACTAAAAAAGTGCCAGATTATTAAGCTAGTTATTGATGTTTAAACTAGAGGCTCAGACAGCACAGGTACAGAAGTGGAATATTTGCTGGATTTTTTGTTTGGCACTTGCTCTTTGGCACTAGTCACATAGATGTATCTTCTGTCTTTAGTAATACTTAACTGTGTTATGATATGTAAGGGTTTTCAGAAATGTTATATTTGTCAGAATGGTTTTAATTTGGTAAAAGCTGCAGTGCCTGACCAAAGCCCTTTTTCTGGAAGACACCTGTTTGTGTTAAGCTTTTTTTTGTGATCTTTCACCAGCATAGTGAGCAAATTTAAGAAGCGGATTGGTTTACAGGAGAAAACCAAGCCAAACTAAGATGAGCTTGTCTGACATCATTCCGTGCGGTCCCCGTGGAACAGGGTCAAGTTAACTCGAGATAGATGAATATTATCAAGAAACATTATGTGACATCTTTTGTATTCTGAACTTGATTGTGCTTGTGCTACTCAAGAAGTTGCTGAAGACCTCACAGGGATTGGTGTTCAGGCAGGAAACCTTCCTTCTGGAAGGAAATCTGACCCTCCACTTCTGCTGTGCACTGGTCAGAAAACAGCAGTTTCACTTTTGATCCTTTCAAGCATGGGTTAGTAAACCCTAAACAATGAAGTTGAAGGCATGACTGAACACAGTGTTTTTGTGGATTACAGGAGGAAGTTGCATTGTGCTGTGTGCCAACTGAAGATGCTGATACGATCTTGGGTATGACTTTAGGGCTGTAGCTACGTCCTAAGTGAGCTGTTGGGGTGTAAGGCTCACTTGAGGAGCATGGAACTCATCATGCAAGTATTTGTCATCTTTGACAGGATGTCAGCATCTTGTTTTGGCTTTGCTGCCAAAGCTGCAGTACTCTTAGTGACTGACCTCTGGTGCATGCTCTGAATTAACTCTCAGAGGATGGTTGCAGAGGGTAAGAGTAGGCACCAGCATATAAAACAGATTAAGAAGTCTAATGTGTTCATAATAAGATTATCTTCTGCTAGTTATTTTAATTTTTATGTAGTTTACTATACTATTAATTTAAGCATTTCTGAACTTGGGGGCGAGATGGTACCTGAACCACTTGAATGCTTTTTTTCCTTGGTGTAGATAGGAAAGTTAGAGACCTAATTAACAGAAATTGTCCTGTTCCTCTTGAAGTGCAGGTGAACTACTGGATATATGAAATAAGCCAGATATTATAAATAAGTTAAATGATGTGAAAAATTTTTCCTAACATCTATGAAATAATAACTTCTAATTTGAGAACACAGCAGCTGAGAAATGAAGGAACAATCAAATTCTGAGTTTTCATAATACTGAAAATGGTTCTCAATTGGATGTATAGCAACTTATGGATACCTTTTCAGTATTGCTTCTGTGTTTTGATAAGTCTGTTAATGAGATTTGGTGCAGCTAATCACAGGAGATTACAGTTCAATTAGAAACGAGCAGGGAGAGGAAGTGGGAAACAAATCAGTGTCTGCTACTTTCTTGGTGCTGCATAGTGGCTGCTCCTCCATGTGTGCACAGACTCTTGCATCATTGAAATTAAGTATAAGTAACATATGTACTAAGCAGAGGAAATAATATGATTCTAATTTCCAGTTATCCACAGATGATCTTGATTTGCATGCCTTTTAGCCAATCATCAGCCCAGAGCAACTGTGTGAAATGTCAGTTGGATAAATTGAGAAAAGAATGTTTTATTGGACAGTTTAGCTTTGAAAAGTATAGACCTTGACTGTCAAAATGAGCATCAATTCTGGAAATCTTTGGTAGAGCAGGTAGCTCTCTCAGCTGAGAGGTAATTCTTGGTATTCAGCAGTCCAACAGGGAGAAGAAAGTGACAAACAGAACTGTTTCTAATGTTCTTTTCTCTCCCTCTTTAAGTTTTAAAAATGTTGGAATAATAGTCACTTCTGAGGCATGTTTTATTTTTGTATTTTTTGACATAACTTTTGTATCACTTTATTAGAATCAAATGCACTCTTCTACAGACATTAAGAAAACATTTACTCTCCCTTAAATTTTACTGATGCCTTTGATAGAAGTGTTGGCAAAAAAGTGAAAGGAACATCCGTTATTCAAAATGTAGTAAATTTAGGGAAGAGGATAAACCTGTGGGTTGTAGATGACTCTGGCTTGGTCATCTTATACTTCTTTAATCCTGCTTTCATCTTTTCCTAGTCTAAAAGTAGATGCCACTGAACAATATTTCACTATTGGTTTAAATAATTTCCTAAATCAGGAAGGGGAGTACAGCTGATGAGATGCAAGTTTTGTTTTGACATAGAGCTAAGGTTCACCTCCTTATTTTTTCATTCCCACTTTTGCAGTGTTGCAGTGACAGACTTCTTGAGACCCTTTCAAAATTACCTTAATGTTTTCTGTGCTTCAGTGAGTAACCATTTTATTGCCAATAGAAGCAAGTTCAACTGTTGCAATTTCATTGAAGTATTTCCTTAGGAGGGACTGACTTTATGTCTTGCAAATTACTTGAGCAAGGCAGGCAGAAAGATCACACAGAAAGGGATAATCTTGTCAAGGGACGTAAGTGTTGTATACAGGTGAATGTTGTAGTGCAGTGTAATTTGCTGCTGTTTTAGGGACCCTACTGTGAATTCAGCTCCTTATATGTACAAACAACTAGCTCTAAAGGAGTACTGTGTATTTCTTTCTTTTTTCCTTTCTTTTTTGTTTTTTTTTTGGAAGGATGGATGGAGAATTCTGCCATCTCCCAACTGCAGTAATATACTATTTATTTTCAATTCCCTCATTATCAGTTCTTGATTAGGCTTTTACACTGGTTCTTTTATGAATTCTCTTGTGTGTTTGCTTTAGAAATAGTGTACATAGTTACACAAATAGTGTTAGCTTTTAAAGTATTGTTCAGTGCTGTATGCTAGTTGTATTTGTGAAGATTTTTTTTTGTTTTGTGAAGAAAAGCCCCCTCCCAGCCCCCACTCTGGCTTCCAATAAAAGGTTACATAGGATGTTTTTTGTACTTGTGTTTCCTACTAGCTGTTGACAAAAGTTTTGTTTCTCATGAAGAACTTTTGAAGCTCTTTCAAATGTGCCACAGTGCTTTTAGTTGTAAAAAGTACTCTTATGTTATGTAGTATCTGACTGTCTCTGTAGCAGCATCCAGTGAGGAAATGTTTATGAGGTAACTTTCTGTGAGATGAGGCTGAATTAATTGTTGAACTCTCTAACCATCTTTTTCTTGATATGTTTTTTTCATATGAGGAGATAGGAATATATCTAATTGTTTCTTATGCCCAAAATTACAACTTTATGATTAAACTCCCTGAGGTTATGGTGACACATTTTTCTTCCTTTTTTTCCTTGGTAAATGGCAGTTTTTCAGGGTAAATGGCAAATGGGGTATTTGGAGTTGTCTCTCTTGGTGACACAGCAGCATGTAACTAAAAAGGTCAGGCAGCTATGTCCAGAGCTTTATAAGGCTTGTGCATTATTAAATCTAATATCTGTGCATAATACAAATAATTCTGTTTAAAAATATACCTGGAGAAGGAGGTGATACTTCAGCTCGGAAGCTGTGCCAAGATCCAGCCTCTCTCTTCAGACAGCCAGGTTTAGGCCTCAAATCGAGAAGTGAATTAAATGAAAAGCTTTTGCTCCTTTTTATTTTGTACGGCAATTTCTTGACAGACTGATTTAAGAACAACTATGCTTTTTCAGGAGCTGTGCTTGTTCTTTTGTCTGAGAATTTCTAGGAAGTCAGAAAAAAAGCTTTTCCCTCTCTATGTTTTTTAACAGGAGGTAGTTGTTGCCCTGTGCCCCAGGCTGGCTCGCTCGGATGAGAAGCCTTGATGGGGAGGTGCTGTGCAGGCCAGTGGCTGTATGTGGTGGGAGGATGGTGACCAGGCATTGGGATAACCTTGCTAGCAGGAGAAAAGCAACCTCGTCCCTTTGCCTGTTCCCCACACAAGTTTTCCAGCCATCTTGCTGGTGACATGTGGGTTGTTCTGCGGCTTTGTAAGTGAAAACAACACCAGATAAACCCTTCATGGCAGTGGAGATAGTGGCTGTCGCAAAATAAAGCTGCTTCCCCACCCACTTCCCAGCACAGCCAGCCTTGGGGCAGGGTGATGGCAGATGTGCTCTCTCCTTCCTCCTGGGTGAGCATGTCTCCACCCCGGCAGGAATGCGATGGGTTTCAGTGGAGCGGGCCAGCAGGCTCCTCTCTCTGGTGCTGCAGCCATCACCAAGCTCTTCAGTATTTCTCCCTCAAAGGAAAAGGAGGAAAAAGGAAAACAACACAAAATTAGACTTCAGTTTATTTTTCTATGTTGTCTGGGGTTTGGGATTTAAAAGCAAAATAAACCCTCTGTAGGTGTTTATTTCTGACGGTAGGAGTTCACTCTGGAGTATGGAATACGAATACAGGAAGCTCTTCAAACACGGTTCAAATAGATCTTTGATGCAATCAACACTGAAGAATTACAGTGCTTTTGGGAAGGTTATTAAAAGGGTTAACACACAAATTATATCAGATGAAAAATGGATTTTGAGATTCAAAATGGAATGCTACCCATTTCTAAAAAAAAAAAGCAGTTCTGAGTGTTATATGTCAGTTTGTCACTTTCCCTTTGTATGAAGAATAACTGCACTGAGTCACGTACTGTGTTAGACAAATGTTCCCATTCACACTTAATGCATGTTTCTGTTACAGTTTTCTGATGCTTGTGTTTCCATGTAGATTCTTAAACAAGATCAGATGTAGTGGAAAAGCTGCACCTGGTTTTGGGATGGTGCAGGGAAAATTGCTGCTTTATAAGGAAACTTTTTGAAACCAATTGTAAGTCCTTATACAGAGTTTAACAGACATTTATGATTTTTAAAAATACATATGCATATCTGTGATCCTTAAAAATAGGGTAAAATACTGACAGCAACTGTGCCCCTTTGTAGCAAACACTGAAAAGTAAGGAATTTATTAGGAGCAAGCTGGTGGGGATAATTTATTTGATGCTACTCATGGTTGTTATAAGAATTGGTATGTGTTTGTTTCATCAATAAACAACCAAGAAAGAGGACGTCAGAGTAATGTGTGAACTTGATGTGAATTGACAATTTGTCCTTGTATTGTTTAATTAAAAAAAAAAAAAAAAGAGAGGGCAGGGAGAAAGAGAGGAGTGTTTGGAGTGTAGTTAGAAACAGAAGAGGCTGGTGTTTTCCAGGGCAAGTGAGGCTGTGGAATGCTCTGCCATGTGTATCCACACTGGGAATGCAGGAGATTATGGGGTGGCTTGGAGAGAATCCCCTGTCTGTAAAACATGAACGCTTGGAGGTCTAGGCTGTGATAAGAGGAAACTTCTAAAATGTTATGTTGTAACTGGTTCCTTTGGTTCACTTGTGAGATCCAGTCTTTTTGTAGTTCTGCTGATGTGCAGGAAGAGTCAGAGGTAGGCTGTGAGTGTGATGCCATCTGGCAGTTCTGCTTTCCTGGAAAATAGTGATGTTGATGGACTTAATTTGAGATTTAAACCACAAACTGACAAAAACTTATTCTTTTTGAATCTATTACTTGTTACATAATTCTGTGATTTCTTTTGGTGCTCTTCATTAAAGAAATGTTTTGTCTTTCAATTATGTGTTACACTGGGTGATGCTCTCATGGTAGCATTAGACAAACTTCTTGTTGACAAAATCCTTCCCTGTTGCTAAGGGAGATAACTGTAGTAAGTGCAGGAGTAGGGATGTCAATAAGTGTATCTTCCTGAATCTTGCATGTCTTAGTGCCTTTCCATTCACTGTTTGTGTGCAATTATTGCTAAAATTATTAGCATCATGCTGTGTGAGCAAGTTTTGCAGTCTAATGGCTTGTTACTCAGTGTGAAATAATGCCCTCAGAGCTGAGGTCATGTCACGCTCTCAGTTATTGCGTATATAATGCAGTTGTCTGTGTGCACGAATGAAGGAAAATTGCATAAGCTTCTCAGCACTGTGAGAGATAACTAAAATGACTCTTCACTATCAAAGGCCTGTTAGCAGAGAGGACATACTTGTATTCATTTAGGAGTCAGCCATTACTAAAATAAAACCTGTTTTTTCTTTTCTGGAGTTTTGGTGTGGGGAAGGGAGAAATGGGGCAGGGGGAAGGTCTAAACTGAGGAGTAGTATACAAGTGACTCATTAGTGTAAATTGGGAAACTTAACCCAGGTTTCATCCCAGGGTAATTTTGTCCTAGGACAAGTAGCTACAGAGTTTTCTGCTATGGTGTGTACTTCATTGCTAAGTTAATTCACAGTCGTTTGAATTTTTCCTTGATCTGATGGCTCTGTTGGTCTGTGAATCTCTGCAGCTCCAGGAAAAAAAAAAGCAGGAATTTATTGTCTGATTTAGAAAGAGAATGGCTGGAAGGTCTTTACTGATAATACAATGGAGGCACCACTATTGTTACATAAACTTGAGAGTATTCTTTGGTGGGATTTTCTTACAGTACAGCCCTAACTTACTGTGATACAAATCTGCTTGTTTGCTGTTTTAGCCTTGAAATGGACATGTTGATAATGCAGATTATGACTGCAGTTTAAGAAACTTTAAATTTCTGTTGGGATCTAACAAACTGTGGATGGGGGGTGCAATGTCGTAAGCAGCACTGCTGAGACTGCTTCCAACAACTGCTGGGAATGCAGTGTTATTCCCATTGGGGTGCATCTCCTGCCTTCTGCTTACGGGAAGAGGCTTTCCTGTCAGTCTCTGCAACCAGCATCAGACAGCTGGAGAATGTTCCTAACTCCTTTAGCTGGCAGGAGAATGAGGTCTTTGATCCTTTGCTTCAGGTAGTTGTTGTTTAAAGGGAGTGCAACTGGAATGTTCCTCTGAAATCTCAGTCTGCTTAAATAAAATAAAGAATAAGAAAGACTGTGATCTGTTGAGAGACTGAGCTGGACAGATGTTTCTTACTCAGTACTGAGGAGGAAAGTCCCTGGCTAGGGACTCTAGAAGGAGGGTTAGAAGGTGAAGGAATCCTGTGGGGGCCTCCTGCTGCAGTGATGGATTCAGCCCTGCTCAAGTGGGATCGAAGATGCAAAACTTGTGTCTCTTCATCCTTTCCCCCTCCTTTCCCTCCTCCTCCTCCTCATTCCTCTCATTGCAACTACTTTGTGTTTATTTTTCTACTTTTAAATTACATAATTTAGTCCTTCCTGTCACTTCCTAATGGCTGAATCATAGGTAGCTCTTCCTGCCTGCAGTAAACAAACATTTATTCCTGGCATCTTTCCAAACATTGAGATTGTGTTTATGAAGGTGGAGGGGGTCCCCCTGGCAGTGTGCTTGGGAAGCTAATTCAGTTGTGTACAGGTTGGGTAAGCTGCTTACTGCATGCTTCTGTGCCCAGCTGATTTCCTTGTCTTTCCAATCTTCCAGACTCATGGAGTTGCTGGGCTAATCAGGGCCAAGCAGATGAATGGTTACAGATAAAACAAAACAAAAAAACAGATTAAAAAAACCCAACAGGCAAAAGGCGAGCATAAACAGTGGGCTGTGAGCTTCTGCAGTTAGTAAGAGTAGCAAGTAGATTGCTTCAAGTCTTGCTGCTGTTGGTGGTGCCTCTTGGCTCTCTCACACTTTCCATATAGGTACGGTGCTGAGGTACGTGGTGTGGGTCATCTATGTCGTCACTTGGGAGAAACACTGCTTGGTCTAACACTCAGGCTTTGCTCATTTTGGGATTCTTTCACTGCAAGGCGTGATAACACAGGATACTTTGGAGCATGTGTCAGCCTCCATCAGCCTGCTGTATATCTTGGACCACATTTGTAAAAACTGCAAAATAGAAGTGTGTCATCCTCGTTTTTCATGTTATTACTCCTCTTTCTTAGCTTTGAAAATCCTTTATTTTTGAATTGACTGTGACTCCAGAATGATATAAAGAAGACACAGCTAACACCCATGGAGGCTTCCCACCTTTCCTGTTGCATTTGCATGCTTTTTACTGGTTACTGTTCTTTATGAAGAAAATTCATCTTGAGTCATCGTAGACCAGCCTCACAATGTGTTGAACACTACAGCTCCTGCATGGCATGTGGCACTATTAAATGGACTTTGTTTGGTAAATGGAGACAGCAGGGGAAAGATCCAGGCTTTTGTTTGGCAGCTTTGCACTTGTACCTTCCTGCTCATCTGTGCCTCCTCACTTCCCTTGCTGGTTCTTACTGCTAAGATGCAAGAAGGTCAGAATGAGTTAAATATGTTTAGGATAGATTAGATGAGGAAAGAACACCCTGAATATGAATATGACTGCCTTAATTGTGCTTTCTTGTAAAAGATAAAGAGTTTGCCTTTTTCTTAAGCTACAACTTACCCTGACTTTTCTGACAGTGGTGTTCATAGCATGGGAAGCATATTCTCTATACAGGTGATCTAAAAAAGCTACCGAAACCATTTTACAGGTTGTGCCAATAAGACAAAGCAACAGAATGTTACTCCAGTCTAGGTTAGTACCAGTTTCAGAAAAGACAATTGAAGCAAAAGAACCCTGCTATTACATGCCATAGGAATGTCTCATGTTCCAGTTTGTTCTGGCTGAGGCTGCATATGCACAGGGACGTGGGGCTTTCCCTTGTGTCATTTTTTCTCCTCCAGTCAGTAAATGAATTAATGAAGTTCTTCAGAAAGATAAGATTGAGAGACTTTGAACCTGAGAACTTGTTTCAGTAGTGGTTGGATTGGATACCCTTTTTGCCATCGTTGCCTACTTGCAGTGTTTGCCTATGTGTAATGAAAGAATTTACATTTCATTTTGCAATAGTGGGAGGAATTACTTTTTCCTATGGTTGAGGTTGAAATGAGTTTTCTGTTTGTGGAATATGAAAGTAATTTTCTTGGGGGTGCAATTTGGGTAATGTACTATTCATTGTACTTACTAGGGAATTGGAAAGAAAGTATTGTGATAGAAGAGCATCCTCTTAATAGTATATTCCAGTCTAAAATCATGGCAAGCTCTTTCATAATAATACTGTACCATGTGGAAGCAATTACATGAAAATATTTTTATCTGTTTGCTACATGCATTTTGGAAATCTTGGAACTTAACAGTACATATTCAAATAAATGCCTTGTTAAATAATGTAGAAAATACTTATGTGTCCTTTCTGTGCCATGTGGTGAAATTTTTGCTGAATCAGAAACAAAAATGTAAGGGCTAGGTGCTCTAATTACAGTATTATAGGGCCTGTCTACTGTTGTCTTTTAAGCTTGTAATATAAAGTGTTTTGGTTACAATGAAGATAACACTTATTAAAGTACAATGAAACCCAATTTTGCAGTCATTTGCATTACTTTGTCTTGTAGTGTTCCACAGTACTATTTTATCAGTTCTGTCAATAAGCATTTTAGTGGTGTCCAGATCTTTCCATTGGAATTTGAGTTTATTAAATTGTACTCTTGCATTGAATTTCAGTGATTGCATTATTGCCGTTCATCTGATGACAATCTTGCCTTCTCAAAGAATATTGGGCTTTTTATTTCTTTAAGAAGACATAAGTGGTATTAAAGTGAAATCTGATGGGGTGTTGTATGATTTTTAGCAACTTGTTAAGCAGCACTTCTGAGCTGCTTGTGAAATTTCAGTAAGTCTCACTGTAAAGTGCAAGTATTTCTCTACACAATTGAACTATGCAGCCTTAAGTTAGTATTAAACACCTATATAGTATTATGAAAAAAATCCTGCTAAGCTTATACCAAAACTTGTGACTGTGGACAGGTGTAAGCCAAGAATATGGTTGTGGCTATGGTAGAAATATGCTTTCCCATGAAATAAAATCCAGGGATGTAGCCACTGTAATTGTGCAATAAAGTGTCATAAATGTGATGTCATAGTCTCTGCAACTTTCTGAAGGGGTAGTCTGGTTTTGAAATCAACCAAGTAGTGAATAGCAAGCCTCAGAATTGGCTGAGACAACAGCAGACAAATCTGCATCATTTGGAGAAACAGTCATCTCCTTAGTGAATTAAACTATTTCAAAATAGAACTTGTTGACTCAGTTAATCTTGGCTTTTCATGAAGAAATGCAGCATCCAACAGTGATTAATTATTTTTTATAACAGATCCCTAAACTGCAGGCTACACAGTTAGGAAGAGACTGATTGGAAGAGAGTTCATTGAGGCTACTAAACGTAACTCTTCTGAACTGCAGCTTTTCTCTGGTAGCATTCAGACATTCTTATTCACCTGTAGAAAAGGATCCCAAGATGCAGATGAGATTGCAGGACTGAGGTTTTGATTTACGAGGACTATTTCACAAGGGTGAAATTACCCAAGGGTGTATCGTAAAGATTAGACAGAACCCAGCAAATCTTGAAGATTCAGTGGCGTAATTTAGCAGGTTTGTTTGGGATAATTATTGTGATAACAAGGACATATTGCTTGAACTGTAGCTAGTTAGTCATGTGTTACT
This sequence comes from Pheucticus melanocephalus, assembly GCA_013398405.1. NCBI lineage: Eukaryota > Metazoa > Chordata > Aves > Passeriformes > Cardinalidae > Pheucticus > Pheucticus melanocephalus. Next base: position 23,087 of record VZSJ01001218.1, read on the forward strand.
GCAACTTAAAAAAAAAATGGGAGAGTCCTCCAAGTTTGTTATGGGTCTTGGTTAAAAATTAAGTATTGTTAATGAAATTATATGAAACAACAAATTGAAATTCAATTGAGTGTGGTAAAACTTACCTCAATGTGCAAATAAGGATAAATTCCAAATGTAATAAAGCTCAGTTTATGTTTTTCAGTGATTAGCAGAACCTCTTTATATATATATATATATATAGTAATTAAAGCAGTTGAAACAGCTTAGGAATTAGTGATATGCCAACAAAATAAATCTATGTGCCTTCCTAGTAAGAAATAGGAGAATTTTTACAAAACCTCCATTCCTGTGGTGTTCAGGTAAAAATGTAGGTAAATAAATAAGTCTTGCAGTGTGCCCAGAAAGTTTTCTTTGAGGGGTCAGCTGGAGAAAAATTTGGAGCCAAGAGCCTTCCTAGAAAGCGAAGCCTTGGCTTTAGCCTGGCTCAGTCTTTCCTCAAGACTTTTGCAGATGCTTGCAGAGGCCTACAGGTGACCTTTTCCAAGCTGATACCTATTCATTCTATTTATTTTTTTTCCCTTTTCACCTTTATTTACTTTAGAAGCAATCAAAAACTCCTTGCTTGAGCTCTTTTACATGACATAAATCCTGCTACCCTTGTAACTTAATTGTCTTTCCTAAAAGGTAGTAGTCTTTTATTTTTTTTCCTTTTCCTTTTGGTCTCGCTTTCTCTTGAAGTTCTGCAGCTTCTGTGTCAGCTTGTATCAGTTCATCTTCGCTCTGCATTGCCATTGATCTGTCTGTGGATGGCTCCTCATGCTCATTGTATGTAAACTTTGCATCAGTGGCACACACTCAATCTCTGCTCGTAAATGTTGCCTTTTCTCAAGACTTGTCTTCTGTATAGTACTACCACTAATGTTTTGCTACCAAATTAAGTATATATTCTGTTTTCTTGGAAGTTGATTTTGCAGCTGACATTTCTGTTCCTTTAACAGAAACCCAACATTTTCCTGACATTTAAGTCTCTTCACCGCTCTAGAATTGCCTCTTCCAGGAACATGTAGATGGCTTTGCCCACATTCATCATTGCCTGGGCATGTAGGCATTTACCAGACAGAGCTCAATGTAGCTGGTTTGGTTTTGTTTGTTTGTTTGTTTTGGTGGTTTTTGTTTTGGTCTCTGCTTGTTTGCTTTTAGTTTTTGGTTGGGTGTTTGTTTTGGGGTTTTTTTTGTGTCAGTCCTCCCTGAGCCTCCTTTTCTCCAGGCTACAGAGTTCCAGCTCTTTCAGCTGCTCCTCATAGCACTTGTGCTCCAGACTCTTCCCCAGCTCCATTGCCCTTCTCTGGACATGCTCCAGAATCTCAATGTCTTTCTTTTACTGAGGGGCCCAAACAACAGGATTCGAGGTGTGGCCTCACTAGTGCCGAATACAGAGGGACAATCCCTGCCCTGCTCCTGGTGGCTGACCCAGCTGATCCAGGCCAGGATGCCACTGGCCTTCTCGGCCACCTGGGCACAGCTGGCTCATGTTCAGCTGCTGGTGACCAGCACTCCCAGGTCCTTTTCTGCTGGGCAGTTTTCCAGCCCCTCTGCCCCAGCCTGTGCTGCTGCCTGGGGCTGTTGCAGCCCAAGAGCAGGACCCAGCACTTGGCCTTGTTGAACATCACACCATTGGCCTTGTCCCATTGATCCAGCCTGTCCAGATCCCTCTGCAGAGCCTTCCTGCCCTCTTGCAGATCAACACTCCCCACCTGTTTGGTGTCATCTGTGAATTTACTCAGGGTGGACTTGAACCCCTCATCCAGATCATTGATAAAGATATTAATCAGGGCTGGCCTATATAGCGCTAAATGCCACAACTTGTTTTTCTTCATCGATTCATAAAATACAGTCTCTTTGAAGGTTGTATTTAAAGCCATTCATAACTGCACATTTTTCCTGACTGTTCCAGCAGATTTATCTCTGATTTTAAACTCTGCACTAAGTTTGGGATTAAGTGATAAAACTATTTTCTGAACTATTAGAACTAGAGGGTGTTTTTTGCATTCTCTTCTCAATCAGGATTGATTTCTGCTGTTATGTGTACCAAAGATTTGTGAGGTTATTCTATTCACTTGTGTATTTTTGTGAGATGTTATGATGTCTATTCTGAGGGAAGGAACTACATACAAATTTTTCAGAAGACTTCAGGGTGGAACGCATCTCTTTCTCTGCTTGGAAAGCATGTAGCAGGCTTTACATGTAATTGCTCTTTTTTAGTCTGATCTGGGCAGATTTAGAGATTCCTTTGTAGTTTGGACTTTGCCCATATGGAAATCCGTGAAGGCCAAAATGGATTGAATTTGTGCGTAGACAGGATTGACAGACTAGAGACTGGTGAGCACAGGAATTATCTCTGCTCTTTTGGGAGTGCTGCCAAGATAAGCTGCTGTCCTCTGTATCAGCTTAAAGTTTCTTTGTGATCATCCTTCAGTAAAGCTCCAAATAGAGCACGTGGTTCAAATTCCACTGAGATATAAAAGCGAACACCAATATGAAAGCTGACCCCTAAAGGAATGCAATTTTAACTATAAAGCCAAGTTTTCTTTCCTTTGATGATCTCACTACTCTAATAATAAAATAATTAGGTTTTTAAAATTTTTTTTTAATGTAACAAAACCTAAAGGCAATGGAATTCACAACATGCGTTCGTTCCGTCATCTGAATGAGGCAGAAAGTTTTGGAGTCGTCAGGTGCTTTGACTGCATCAGTCGTGTCTTCCCTGGACAATGCCTCAATTGGTACTTCTCTCCCAAACTGTCATGCAAGTCTGAAGCAATTTGGAGCTGGAAGATACATTTATAGTGATGACATGGCCACTGGCACTGCTGCTTTCTATTTTCACAAGTCTTTGAGAAATTCTCAAAGAATCATGTGTGACAAAGCAGAATTAATTACTATGCACAGGAGATAAGCCCTGTATTCTATGTGCTACCCCTTCCAACTCAGAATATTTTGTGATTTGATGATGTAATCCAAGCCTGTTGCTGTCTAAGAGGAAATAGTTGTGTGAGCCCCCTCACCAGGATCCTGCACAGATCAAGTGCCAAGGGCTGCTGCTGGTTGAGCTAAAACTGACCAGGCTGCATGTTTTGAGTTTTGCAACGACCCTGCTTGGGAGAAAAAGATAGAGCTGTCTGCATATGGATGGGAAAGCAAATTGGAAGTGGTCCAGACCTGTTTGTGCACTCTCCAGTTGTTCTGCTGCAACAATCTGTACAAAGTATTCCTGAAAGGGGAGTCCAGGAGTGGAGTGGAGAAGGTGATGGCTTGTTATTTTCTGATCTTGCTAAGCAGCAATGTTCTTAATGTGAATAACTGGAAATGAAGAGGCTACTCAGGTGTAATGAGGTCTAACTAATGTAACCAATGTTTCAACTTGTTCCACTGCATGTTTGCTCTAAGGCTTGTTTACGTGTTGTATAAGCCAAACTAGCCTGTCTTGTTGAGTGAGTGTGGTAAAGTCTGCAGAGCTACGTGGATGTACTGTAATATCTTACATAGCATTAACAAAGTATGCCCCTGTGCTATGACACACTAATGGCACATGAAATCTCTCTGCTTTTCAGACATCTCAGAATGATTATACCAATTTTTTGCAGATTGTGGGAAATCAGGCACACTCAAAAATACCGGAATACCAGCCTTTTGTATTAAAAAAATAAATCAAGGGACGTGAGTTCCTGACAGAGGCAAATGGGAATTGCAGTTTTTCTTATTGATTGTTCTGAAATGTAGTGAAAATATGTTGATGGACAGTTTGTATCAAGTGAGGCAACTTATTTTTCTTCTTTTTAAAACCCCTTTCCTAAGTTCACTGCCTTATTGGTCTTCTGGTGACCTTTTGGAATCATAAGAATCATAAGAATATTTTTGGTATTTCATATAATAGAGCTACTATGAACAGCTTCTTTTACTGAGAAGATCTAGAGTAATAAGAATGTAGTAGTCATTGTGCCTAACACTTCCAATGCAAAGGAAGGTTTTATTTTCCTCTTGGATTAAGCTTCATGAGTTAATATGAAGCAAAATCTAGGAAAAAATTTTTCAAGTGAGACAGTTAATCAGAGCTACTGTAAGTTGATCACTATTGTGCTGAACAGAAAAACATGAAATTATTCTTGTTGTGAACCAGGTTCTGCAGTTAATATATGTTTTACCAGTTTTGTTCATGAGAACTGCTTCAACTGTAGAATCAGGTCTGTTGTAAAAATTTGGGGCTTTGATGTCTAGAATCACTTTTTGAATCCCTTTTGAACATTGGTATGTAATACTCATTTGTGTCCAAGAATCTGAAGTTTCTCAAAAGAGTTTAAGTTTCCCTCAAGTGAGTTATTCAGAATAGTTATCTCAATGTATTGAAGTCTCTAACTATAATCCATTGATTTAATGACCTTTGAATAAAAATGTTTTGATAAAGCAGAAATATTTAATTATTATTTCTGTCACAGTAAAAAATAAAATATTTTAATTTTATGTGAAAGCAATAATAAAATTTAATCAGAAAACTAAAAATACAGCTCCACTGAAGCAATTTATGTTTCCAGATTTTTTTTCTTCTGCTCTTCCCACTCTCCCAAAAGGTTGGAAGGAAATGTAGCTTCACAATTTTTGATTTTCCTGACTGTTCCTATTTTGAGAGCTTTCCTAATGTGCTGATCATAGTTTGCTTGGGATATATTGTTCTTAGTTTCTTAGGGTAGCTTAAAGTGGAGATAGTGAGCCTATATTTATGCATAATTTGCCATGTGTCTTGCATCTCAATATTTCTGAGCAGTTTCTGACCTCCATAATCTTTGTTACAGAAAGAAAGTTTGTGCAAAATGCTGGTTTTACAACTGGAGAGGCCATGACCCATAGTGATTTTTATCTGGAAATAGTAGCTAGAAGGGAAGATGTTCCCTTATTTGAAACTTCTCAGTAGTTTGGTTTTTTAGTGGTTTTGTTGTTTTTTTTTTTTCATTATTTGAATTTTCAGTCTAATTATTTTGTGTGCCATGTAAGAAACTGGTGTTTTCAGACTATAATGATGTTAGCCCGGTGTGTGGGTACCATAGGGATGAAAATCCGGCTTTCCCTGGGATTCAGGGGTACTGGTGGAGCTGGCAAAGGGCAAGGAGCACTGTGTAGGTGTTAAGAATTTACAATTCTGTATCACATTGTCTGACATTACTGTGTGTTGAGAAACCTACAAGCAGAAGCTCAGGCTTGAAGTGAAGGAAATTGTGACTGGTAAGTTTTAAACTTACTCTGGAGTATAATAGATTTATCTAGCAAACTGGAGATAGAAGAATTCCTTGCTGCTCTTACTGCTCTTATTGCATTAAACTGAGAGGATGCAGAGAAGAATTGAGTAATGTGGGCTGTGTGCACTGTGGGTGATTGGATGACCTTGTATATTTACATTTGACTTATTATAGTATAGTCATTCTTCTTCATCTTCTAAAATTAGCAAAGCGCAGCACAATTATAATACTTTCATGCTTTGGGATTAGCTTTGCATTTCATTAATTCATTGGTTCTTGTTTATGCTGTGTCAGTTCAGGAAGAAAATGTTAAACTGGAATAACTTGTTTTGAAAGTTCAGTACAAGTGTGTGCTTTCTTCATCTCTAGTTTTGGATCTCCCTCCTCTTCTGTTAATGTCAGAGTCTGCCTACCTGTCCTCTCTGCGGAGTTGTAGACACCACCACGGAGCAGCATCAAAGCGGTTTATTTGCTTTCAAATAGATGCATGCATTTGATGAGAAGTTTTTAGTTGACACCTCACTAAATCCTCCTTTTTTTTTTCTTTCCTCCTCCTCCACGCAAATATTTTTAGGACAAGATTTGCTGGTAAAAATAGCAACAAGTTAGAGGCACCTTGCTTTAGCTTGTTATGCTTCTCATTAGAGACTGGTGTTTGTGCTTGTCTGTGTGGTGGCCTTTGTCACCTGGAGGGCATCATGTTGCGAGTGGCCACTTCTTTCTTCTAAGTCATGGCCTTCAGCAAAAGTGGTTTCTAACTGTTTGGGGAGGAGCTTTGGTCAGAAATGTGAGGGCAGCTTTTCTTCTCCCCCCTCAACCTTGTTGAATGTAGGGCTGGAGGCTGCTCCCTGCACCTCTCCCCCCTGCTGTGGGGCTCTGTCTCACTCCATGCACAGCTTTCCAAAGAGACTACCAAGTGTGTCTGACTGTCCCCAGGGAATTCCCAGAAGTTCCTGCCCCTCTGCCTTAGGCTGGCATTGCTGCTTTGCTTGTGCACCTTGTGGGGTTTCTCCCATCTGGGCTGGACGCTGGTGGGAACAGAAGTCAGGCTGTTGTGTTTTTCTTCCTCGAGCACCGCTGGAAAGTTATCTGGCAGGGCGTGCACCCTCTTTAAAGACGACAGTCTTGCAGTACTTTTATGGGTATTTTGAAAGGCAAAAGAGCGCTCGACTGGGTTAGTGGGCAGATGAATGGATGTGGCCCTGGCGCCTCATGCACTGCTGGAGCACTGCGCTAACGAAGCGTTCAGACAAAACCAGAAGGATGAGGCAGTCAGCAGTCAAATTTCTCTTCCTCCTGTGACGTGGTGCAGAAGCTGGAGTGAAAGATGAAACACTCGCCCTTAGACCAATCTTCAGGGTGCAGCCATGTACTTCATCTTGGTGTCTTTCATTGCAGTTGATGTTAATGGAAATGGCCTTTTTCCACCATGCATTTTTCTTGCTTGCAGGCTTCTCCATGACCTTGTAGTGAAGTCATAAAAGCTTGAATCTTTGCTATCGCAGTCCTTGCCATAGCAACACACGTCATAGCTGAATAATAATTTATTTAATGGGTTTAATTATGAAAATTGGGAAAGGCACTTATGAAAACTGGATCAGGTACGGGGGAAAAAAAGGACTAGTTTTAAAGTAAAAACAAAAAGCAGCAACACTTTAATGATACTGGAGACAGGAATAAGTTAAGGACTGCAGCTTTGATTTAAACTACTTTACTTTCTTCTCGGTCTGCCTTTTCCTCCCATTGAATTGTTTTTTCTTGTCCACTGTGCAAAAACCATGCAGCTGCTTCAGTGTTTCCCCCCCTCCCCCATTTTCAAACCTATAAATACACTTCCTTTGTTATGTTGTTCCTTAAAAGCTTCACTTCCAGATTGCTTTACTACTTAAACTCTTCCATTTTCAATTTCCTGCTATCGTAGGAAGCCCAAAATCAAATGCTCTTTTTCAGTCTTCATATTTCAGATTGTCTACAGTTTTTACTCTGTATGTTCAGAAATCAGTGTTTCTATTGACAAGCTTTCTCAGAAAGAACCATCTACAGGAATAAAATTCAAAGTATTTAAGAACATACAGACACTAGCACATTTGTAGAGTAGAGAAACTGCTTTTTTTATAACAATGACTGCTATTCTCTGGAGGATTTCCTCATTTATTCTTATAAGTATATGCACCAAAAGTTACGCAATCTGCAGCACCTGGTGAACTGATCTCTGATCAGTAGTTCGTCTTCCTTCATTCATGAGGCAAGAATGAAATGAGACAAATAGCTTTATTGATTCCATTTCAAATTTACTGACATGTTGGGAGTCTTTCAATTTGAATTGATAGAGAACTCAGTAGCCATAGGAGAAAAATACCTGGACTCCTGGCAGAGATACCCTTTCCTTGTCTCTGCTTTCAGGCTGCACTGGAATCTTGAGTGAGAGTGGGAGCAAGTGGAGTGGGAATATCAGAGCAGGTTTTGGCAGTTCAGGATTTTATGGATTGTTCTTGCCACAAATAGACTGAAGACGCATTGCAAAATATGTCTTGGTGACAGAGCAATGAATTTAGTCCAGGATGGGACTAGAATTTCAGATTTTTGAACTTTTGGCTTGGAGAGAGGGTGGGGTTTTGGAAGGATATTTATTTGTTGGATCGTGATATAAAATGCAAAGACTTTTGACTGAATAGCTAAAAAAAACCCTTGAAACAGCTTTTCTGTTGAAGTTATTACTGGAGTCAGAAGCCATCACTAGTGAATATTCCTGCTCAGGTCCGATGCATGGAAGCAGAATTTCCTGGTTTTGTGGCGTGTGTTTGTTTTTGCTGGGATTTTTTAGGGGTTTGGTTGGGTTTTTTTCAGTGCTGACAAGGGAAACTTTATGTGTTGGCTGACTTAAATACTCTTTTGCTAGTCTCTTACTCACTATGTAGGAAGAGGAGACATCCACTTCCCAGCTGCCTGCAGAGAGCCTTGTGGGACATAATCTTTCTTTTTTTCCATGGAAAATTACTTTTTTGCATTTTATTCCACAGATGTGATGCAAGACTGTGTACAGGACTCACAGGCTGATAACAGTATTTTGGGAAAAAAGTCTTGCTTTAATAGTTGCATTCTTGTATCTTCTTGGCTGCCCATGGAAGTCTGCATTTTGGAATTGCAATGGAGAAGTGCCTTAGACTTGGGAGTGATTTTGTGGCATTGCTCTTCACAGGAGGAATCAGCAAAACTCTTTTGGGTTAAAAACAGGAATGAAAAAAGGGAAAAGGCAGTTCTAAAAGCAGACTGTAGGGTGGTGAGTTCTCACTGGTCCAAATGCTGGGTAAGTGACAGATGTATTTTTCAACCTGGGGATGCAAACCACCTGTGGGCAAATAAATTCATGTGCCCCCTGGCCTACAACAGCAGAGCCTCAGAAGTACAGTTCTGGAGCTTTGTGAGGTTCACAGATAGACTTGGTGGTGGTGCAACAAAGCATACCTTTATACTGCTAATTAATCTTTACCCTGCATTCAATCCAAGCATAAGTTTAATATTCACAATATTACTTTTAAAGTTTCTCTAGTCCTTCAAAGAAAAAGCCATACCACGTTAAAAGTACTAATGCAAAGGTATGCAGAAGTTTGTACAAACTTGTATCTCTCTCTGCAGCTGTTTTGACTTGAACTGTCTCTCTTAGTCAAGCTTCCAAAATTTGGAGGAAACTTGAAGTGGAAAGTTTTGAATTAAAAATAGAAGGAGATCTCCCATTTAAAATCATGACACTGTATTGTCAATTTGGATAACAAAGAGCTATCTGGGGTCACAGATATCACAGCATGTTGTGATAGTGTTGGCTGAGGAACTCGAGGTATCTTTTTGGTGTCTGGCTTGTGTGTCCAGCAGATGCTTCCCTATCAGGGTGAACTTACTAGGGATCAAAAATTTCTTGTTTGGCTGAAGGGCAGCCTTTGCATTTGGAAAGGCCGATGAAGTTCTGACAGTGTCCTTTCCTCCCAAGGTACTTCCCTCTTTTCTGGATCAAAGTGGAGCAGCACCCAGAGTTTGTAGTTGCTAGGGGGGAATGTGTGTGTATATTATTTCTGTCTGCAGTAGAAACGTAGCACATGCACAGTGGAGCTCTGCAGTCTCCTTGAGTGACTGTCCTGGTTTAACCACAGCTGGCAATTGTGTAACAGTTACATGGGAAGACTGAACATGGCACCTTCCTTCTTCCCTCCTCTTTGTATGCTGAGCATGGTGTTATATGGCCTGGAATATCCGTCCCTTTGATCAGGCAGGGTCAGCTATCCCAGCTGTGTCCCCTCCCAGCTGCTTGCACATCCCCTCCCCACTCACTGGTGGGCCGGGGTGAGAGGCAGAAAAGGCCTTGGCTCTGTGTAAGCCCTGCTCAGCAGTAACAAAAGCCATCCCCATTATCAACACTGCTTCCAGCACAAATCCAAGTTACCCCATACCAGCTCCTATGGAAAAAATGAACTCCAGCCCAGCCAAAAGCAGCACATTGACACTTTCAGGAAACATAGTGTAGAAGAAGATATGCAGATGGACGTCTTTCTCTGCTGTTGCTAATCTCTGCTGAATTCCTCCTCGCTTGATGTGATGAATGTTCCTGCTTCCCACAGAAACTTTTGTTCTTATCTTGGGCTCTGAGTGTAGAAACCTGGAGAGTAGCTGGCCTGCTGCAGCCAGGCTGTGCTTCTGAGGAGAGGTGGTTTACTGGGAGCTTTAGAAGTGAGCCTGCTGAGAAGGAAGTGGGGGGAATAACACAAGACACTTGCATCTAAAAATACAAACAAGAAAAGCCAAAAGGAATAGAATTTTGTAACATTACAGTGTCTTCCATCTTCTTAAAGCAAGGTCATTAAATTCAGCCTTTGCTTCCATAAAACTTTCACTGGGTGTGGGAAGCCATAGACTTATAATCCAGTAACTGTTGACAAAACCCCGTTTCTTCCACTGGAGTTTTTTCATCTTTTTTCCCTGCCACTGTCTTGACAGTGAAACTGTATTTCTTCAGAGGAGGATCAGATGTTCTTCTAACATTGCAGCAAAACTTTACCACTTAACCATGTTTTGACGCATAATGTAATCAGCTTGATTGCTTTTTAATATGCCATTCAAACCTGCAGTTGCTGTCAGCTGGGCTGAAATTGTTCTCTTGGGGAATTTCAGTATGACTTTCTGGTGGATCACAGCACCTGGTGGTAACAGGGGTTTTTTTTGTAGGCACAAATCAATGTCCCCAGGGTGACTTTAGAGGGGAGAGCTGAAACAAGGTGTGAAAAATGTGCTGGGTTTCTTGATATTCCTCTGCTTTTACAGTGAAGGGGGAAGGACTGAACAGAGTTCAGCCTTTCTGCGCAAGTACCAGGTGGCACAGCTGCACTGGTGTATGGCATAAGTGATGCTGGGTACATAGCTTGCAGGTTTTCTCTGGAGGAGAGGCTGAGGAGCATGAAGTGTCAGCCTGGAAACTGTGCTACTTAGAAGTCTTCCTTCTTGGATATTAGTTGTGCATGGTTTATTATGGTTTGAGCGCTGCAAAAATATTACTAAATTGTAACAGCTTTAAATGGATTCTGTTTACTTTGCAAGTCACAGTGCCAGGTTCCATTAAGAGACAGGGTTTTTCTTTTTGAGTGTTTTGCTTTTGAAAGGCTTTATTGACAGTATGAGGTGTGAAAATAAGGCATATATGTGGCTGTGTTTTTTTTTTCCTTCCCTGTCTGAGTGTTGTAGCATATCATGTTTAATATAAATGCAATCTCACTAAAATACCAGCTGGTTGAATGTGGAACCTCTTCATACTATTCATTCTCAATTAATTGTGAACTAGACAGGTTTGAATAATTAAGATTTTCAGTTTTCTTATTGGAATGTGCTGGTTGTAGAAAATATGTGTGCTTTCATTTCTCCTTCATTTAAAGGAGGCTTGACAAAACCCCAAACAAATCAAACCCATGTGGACTCATAAGAAATGTTCAAGTGACATAGGTAAGAAATTACATTTGGCATTTTCATGTGTTTGCTTGCTTAAGCATACCATTATAGCTCTAAGTATCCAGAGACTTTTCTTTTAACAGCAATGTGCCTAATTTTCTGTGGCAAGATGCTTGGCTGGAGCTTGGATGAGTTAAAAATGGCAAGTAGCTGTTATATATATACTGGGCACAAAAAAAAATTGAACATAATGAAGTACTTGTGAAGTGTCCTTAAGAGAAAAAAAAGGCCTCTGTGTGGGAGTGTGAGGAAGGATTAAAACGGAGACAGTCATTAATCCCCCTCCCTTCTTTTTAAAGAAAGAAGGATTTCTAAGGAACACTGGAGAGAATATCACTAATTAGAAAGACTTAGAGATAAGAGCGTATTGGTTAAAACAAGACTAATAACTCGCTCCTTCAGGCTGATTCTGCACTGTAAGTGACTTTATTTTGCATAAAATGCAGATACTGGTTTCTTATTTTCATGTCTGCTTCTTTAGCCTTTCTTCTTCTTTTCTTTTCTCTGTAGAAAACTTTTTGGTGAGGCTATTGATGCAAATTTGACCCTTAAGTTTTTGACTGAACAGCTCATGTATCAGAAGATAGCTTCGAATGTGGAAGATAATTTATTGCAGGAATTTGGTGCATTTTATCACTCTTTGAAACTTCCAAGGCCTTTTAAAATTCCCTCTCTCTAATCTTACCTTTTACCATGGGGAGGTTCTGCTTGTCAAGTGTCTGTGTGAGATGCTTGATGGTGAGGCTGAGGAGGTGCTTGCCTTGTAGGTGCCTTGGCGTGTGAACAGCGAACCCAGTAGGGAGGGGGATGTCTGTCTGTCTTTTTTTGTCTTGCACCAAACTGTGTCCTGTGTTAGCTGGCACAGCAGGTGCCAGCATGGATAGCACTCCAGAGCTGGTCCCATGTGAACGAGCAGCTCCCTTGCCCGTCTCTCTGCCTGCTTGCTGCTGAAGGGGGATTGCTGAGCAGAGGGTGCAACCCCCTCCATTTCCTCTGGCTGTCCTCTGCCTGCTGCTTCTGTTGCCATATTAACGTGGAGCAGTTGAAGTCACTCAGTTGGCTGTGGGCCAGCCTGTGCTGGATATGCAGCTGGATGTAAAGACCACTCAAACCCACAGGAAGGGATGTTAGCCATGGAGAGGGTCAGCACCAAGGGCACAGGTAGGTCTGGTCTTTCTGCCCTGCCATCTTCAGTATATCCAAATCCTGCACTTGTCATTTCCTGGATTCCCCTTACTAGACTCTCTCTTTGTCCCGCTGGGATAATTCTACTTTATCTCTGGGTAGGCAGAGTGATGCTGTTTTGTAAGCTAATGGTCTGCCTCCATTAAGTCATTAAGCATGCACACTTCATTGGTCAAAGTAGTGTTCAACAGGCTTGGCTTTTAAGGTCACTAGATCTCTGTGCAGGTATGCGCTTGTAAGTATAGCTATACAAGCCAAACTTTTAAGAATTGTAGCAGGGGTTCTTTGCACGTGATAGTACTGAAATACCATCATAAATAACATAATAAATAAATAGAAATATCATCATCATCATTATTATCTTGAAAGTTTCTGTATTAGCTGCGTCTTTTGGAAAAAGTCAAGCATTTTGCCTAAACTAATGCAGAGGTTACTAAATTTGGGTGAAAAAAAAGAGCATGAAATCTGAAGTCTTCTTGACAGGAATTTCATGTCCTAAATTGATAAAGCAATTTCACAGGCATAGGACTAGTATTTATCTTTGCTTGTAATCTCAGTGCCTTTTTACTTGGACGTAAAGAGACTGTGTTATGAAACACTAACTGGATTTACTACAGTATGTAATATGCTTTTCCTTGGAACAATGTTCGTCAGCTCTAGAGAAAGCAGTTCCTCATAATCTTTTTATGAGTTCTTCTCAAGAGCTGCAATAATAAATAAAAGGTACGACGTTTGAAAACATACCACAGAAATCTAGCAAAAAAGCTCCAATGGGTTTTGCTTCCTTGGAACATATAGCTTGAAGGAGAAAAAAAAATCCTGATGGGGCCTTGCAAACTATCTAGATTCTCATAACTGCCTGTAAAAACCTAATAAACTATTGAAATTCAGTCTTTGCTATTGCAGTAGCTTTCTCAAACTTCTGTGCGACTGAAATGATTGGTGTTTAGGTTTAAAGCTGTGACTTCTAGTTTACCAAGGCTGTTGCAAAACATTTTGTTTCTTCTTATTGCAGTAGATCTGGCAAGTGCCTCAGTCCATGCTTTTAAGAAAAACTGAAAGGTAAAGAGAAAAGAGAAACTGTGTTTTGGAGATGCCCTGCCCACTTTGTCTCTCACCATGTGAAGAACAGCGTTTTCCCCCCTCATGCATCACCTGTGTTAAAGAAACTTCCGTGAGATAATGTATTGTCCAGAGATAACTGGACACATCTAGTGAGAAAATGTAAAACTAACCTTGGCTGTTACTATGTTGCAGGTACTGATGTTCTCATACTGAAAATAAGCTTAACTCTTGCACTATTTCTGCTTTTATGAGTTGTTGTACTGACTTCATTTTAAGGGAGGAACTATGACAGTGTTTTCAGGTTCACCCAACAGCAGTAAACACTCACGTGAAGGTCTTTATTCTGGGTTTTT
>VZSJ01001218.1:37347-156911 GCA_013398405.1 Pheucticus melanocephalus
TTTTTTTTTTGTGTGCATGCTTCTCCTGCTGTATATATTTTTTTGTGATACTTCTTAGGAGTATCAGTGGTATCACTTGTGCTTTATTACAAATTGTTTGTGTACTCATGGCACAAATGCCAACCTCTTTGCTTCACCTGAATATGAACAGAGATTCTGCTCTAATCCCTAGCTGTTGAAGTAATTATTTGTAGCTCTCAGATTAAAATTTACAGTTAAAACATTTACATAATTCCCGTTGAAGTATTTCTTAGTCTTTCATAATATAAGACAAAAGAAATATGTTGACTGACAGGAGTTGGTGCTTTCTCTCTCCTTTCGGTTGTTTACAAACTTGGTTTTATTCCACGTGAATAGGATTACAGTGTCAACATGGGCTATGTCTTTCCTGACATATCCTTGTAAATAAGATAGATTTGTATTTCCTAGTGATTGACTGAGTCAATTGGCTAAGTACCATGATAGCCAAGAGATGTCGAATGCAAGAGTTGTTGGTTTGGACTCCATGCATTGCCTTTTGTTGTCACTGTTGATATTTTGCACATGTAAACCTGAAGTCAGTGTGGTAACTGGAGTTTTGCCTGATGTTTTTTTTTTATTTTTTCTTCTTTTTAGCTTCTGAAAAGCTGAGATTTGGTTTGCTCTTGGAGCTACTGCTTTTTGTGCTGGGCTGTTAAATGTCTAAATGTGACCTGAAGTTGTGGCAAAAACAGTAGCGTATAACCAAAATTTTTGGAATTTGCAGGTGTGGGCAAGGTCTCTTTGATATTGCTGTGCTACTTTTGAACCTGCAGGTGATAGCAAAAATAGTCTTGCATTTAGATGGTATTGCAGAAAAATTCTTGCATGTAACACAAATGAGAACTACCAGTTGCGTAAAACAGATGCTTGAATCCTTTTGCATATGTGTTGGCCAGTGAAGGACCCTCTGCAGTTTACCAAATGTAAATCTGTTCAAATTAATAAACCTTCTTTTTTGATAATCCATTTGTAGAGCTGCTGGTTGTGCTGCACAGAAGGGGAGAGGAGTTCTAAAAACTCAAAGGGCAAAAGAACCTTTTTTTTTCTTTTTGCCAATGCAGTTAATCCAACCCATTTTTATCATAATAAGAAATGTTTTCTATGCTTACTAAAAAGGACCCTTGCTTTGTATGTGGCTAAATTTTTGACTCCTTAAATTATTCTTATCAAGACCAAGATGAGAAGTGGAAAAAAGGAATACAACGCTCTACTGTCACTTGTACATACTGTAGTAAGTCTCAGCAGCATTGAATCATCCAGTGTAATTCTGATTGTTTAGCTCAGTTCTTCATTTCTAGAGGATTCTCCCTGCCTCAAGACTATTTCCTTCATTTAAATTCTTTGTCTGTTATCATTTAGTCTGAGGAAAACAAGTCATCCTTATTAACATGAAACTGAGGTCATTTTGATGTCATTCTTCAGAAAGAATTTAAATTTCTTCACAACAGGACTCTACTGTGAAAACGGACTCTTTAAAATGTACTACTTTATTTGCATTGTAATATCAGCTGGGCCTTTAATCAAAGGCAATTCAGTTAAGTCTCTACACCAGCTTTAGTCTGTGAAACTTACTATAATATTTTCTGAATAGTTGGCAGTGTGATCAATATTTCTGTGACTTAGTATTCAAATAGTAATGGCAGCAGTGAGGAGATGATGAATTGACGCAGTTGCCAAAAGTAGCAGTCATTTTCTTCTCTAAATGAGAGTTCACAGTGCTAAAGTACACCAAGAGCAGTCACAGTCCAAAAGAAACATATCAGTAACAGTTTCAAATCATAGCACCGTATCTTGATGGCATCTTTTGTTTTCTTAATGGAAGAAGTATTGTCAACGTGTTATTAGGCAGTCTAGTTCTAATTCTAGTCACCCATTTTTACAAATTGGTTGCAGAAGACTTCTGACATTCCTTTGTTGGCTCTGAGATGTAGGACACAGCTAATTAGCAAGCTCCTTGATTTGAAGCATCTTCATTAAAGATAATGCTTAATCATGGTTAGTGACAGTATTTATTATAATATTGGATAGTCTGGAGTTGCATCAAATAGTGATTTATTACTCAGTGCTGCTGAATAATTAGGTTGTTCCAGTGATTACCCTGTCCATGGTTATTTTCTTGCAAGAACATATTGTATTGGAATATTCTGACTGGCTTGCCATGGTTGCACTGATATATCTTGATTCTTTCTTGGACGTGTAAGATTCCCAGATGATACAAGCTGTCACCCTCTTTCCTAGCTCCTCCTCAAAATAATTCAACTGTTTATTATTTTCTGCCCCACACCAGGAAATAGAACAGCTCTTACAGATCAATTGTTCTGTCTTACAGGATGTGTAAAGTAGAGGCAACATTTTCTTCTTTGTTTTTCTTCCCAGATAATGTAGGTTATCTTCAGGCAAGACTAATCTTAGGCTTGTGAGACGCTGTAATGGCAAAACTCTACTGTGCCATCTAAATTCTAAAGAATTTAGCCATCTCTTTTTGCTACAAACACCCAGTCATTACTAGTGTTTTGTTTAGTTTACACAATTATCTTATGTAGATAAAATGAGTTACTTTTTATAAGTATAATTTAACAAGCATTTACACAATATGGCATGGCTTAGATGACCCTTAATCACTTGTGATTCAACTTGTTGGATGAGAAAATTTGCCAGTATTTATTTTATGGAAAACACAGAAATGAAACTTTAAAATTAAACTGTATGTAGCACAACTGCATCCTTCAGACAACTGTGTGTCATATTGAGCAATTCTGGGAAGACAGTTGATTGCAAGAAGTCTAAAAATACTTTGTTTAAGGTCATTGCCTCAGACACACTTGAAGTGACTTGAAACTCTTATGCATGCTTGTTATCCCTCACCTTGCAGGTCCAGAGTTTGGAAAGAGAGCTTCTATAGAAAAATCAGTAAAACTCTAAATTTGCATTTGGAATGATGTGCTTAGGCAGTCAATTGTCTCATCCTGTGCAGAGGTACTGCAGTTTCTCTTTCCCTCTATAAACATCTGGGATTGTGGTAAGTCTCTAGATTACCCTGGAAATACAGCAGGACGTTACACTTGCAGGAAATCAATTGTTGTTCTCCCTGTCCTCCCAATATACATGTGTACAAGTGTGTGTGCACCCATGCACAGCTGCAGGGAGATTCTTGGAGGATGAGCAAGAGTTGTTTTCTTGATGATCTTAAGAGACACCTCTGATCAAGTATAAATAAATACAACCAGCTTTCCCTTTTAAGTTGGAATCTTGAAGCCAAAGCATCGGAGACGCAGCCACATGCAGTCTGTACAGACATCCTTCCTGCAGATGGCCTTGGATAACTGTGGCCCTAGGAGGAGGTTCAGTGGGTGGTGAGGTGTGTGCCACCCCACACATCCCTCCAGAGCAGGACAGGGCACAGAGCTGGCCCTGTGTGGGCAGGGCTTTGCTGAAATAGGCATGCTGTATTACTGCTAGCTAATGCCACTTTAACTCGTCAGGTCATGGGGCTCATTAATCAGATTTTCCTCTTCTTGCAGGTGTGTTTCTTGCATGATATTTTGCACCTGGAACAGCTTACCCTATACATATGTCTTATGTCTGGTTTCGTGAATGTACTTTGGTGCTTCACCCTCTTCCATAAAACTCACTGTACTTTGTGAAACATTTCAAGTGTGCTTTTAGTAAGTAAAACTAATGAGACTGTTCTGTTTTTCTTTTTGATTATAGGTTTATACAACAAAATCTCATGTAGTTTCAATTTGTATGTTAGCAAATGACTACTTGGTACTCTTGGAACAATAGATGAAATGACTGTCTTACCAAATGTCGGTAATTTATAATTGTAAAATCATGTTGTTTCTGGTGTATGCATACCATATCTCTGCGTGTAATAATGTACAACAGAGGAGGCAGATTCCAAAAAAAAGATGTTATCCCTTATTTTCATCCCAGAATCTGCACTACAGAGATTAGAAGATATCACAGGTTGGTCATTAGCAACATCTTGGGTCTAGAGCTCACTCTGCTAGAGCTCTGCTGCCTCTGAAGACTTGTCTAGGCCAGCTTTTCAGTTTGACTATTAGTAAGACAATGCCCTGGAGCTCCTTACTCTTCAGCTGGTCTGTCCCCTGGTAGTGGTTGTTCCCTGCTCACCTGTCTGAGAGAGCTGGCCACAGGATAAGATCAGTAGAAGTGGACAGGGTTCCCTGCTCTGAGAAGCTGGGATCCATTGGCTTTGTCAGCCTGTGTATAAATGTGTGTCCCTCATCTGGTGCTGTTCAGGGAGGTTGTTCGGTGTGCTGGGCAGGAGCTGCAAGGGCAGGCTGAGATATGCCTTGCTATAGCCGTGGTCTTGGCGGTGCCATGCAGCAAATATGTTGAGGTTTGTGGTTCTGAACTGCATCCATTGCAAATCCTGTAGGCGAGGTTTGAAAGCATGCTGGCCTGAGGAGCACCTGCACTTTCCCAGGACAGACTCTTAAATACTCAAAATTACAGAAACACCCAAACAACCCCAATCCTATATGTAATGTGGTCAAATGTCCACCTCCAGAAGCATTTTCTCATCTTTAAAGTTTTCTGTGGGCGTAAGTTCCAGTGCAGCTTCACACTCTGCTTCATCATAATGAAGTCAGAAAGAAATTACTGTCAGGTGGGAAGATATTTCTTAAAGCCTTCTTTCAGTATTTGCACCTATTGCAATGCCCTGGTTAGAAGTGTGTAGCAGTCTATAGGTTCTGACCAACAAGTAATGTGCCAGAAATAGCATGTTTTTATAACCCAAAATGACTTGTCTTGCATACCAGGTTTGAGATAATAATTTCTTGATATGTAGCAGGAATTGGAATTTTTCAAAAATTATTTTTATAATTGCTGTTCCTATTCCAAAACAAATCCCTATTTTCTACTTATCCTGCGCTGAAAATCAGTGTCTTCCTGTCTTTCACTCTTTTCTGTTCACTGTTTGCTTGCTTGTTCATGCAATTTTAAGATGCTTATCTTGCTCTAGGAGAAATATTTTAGAACCTTGGAGATCAACAAGAATAAGCAAATGCAGGAATTGCATGAATCTGTCACTTGGTTCTATCAAAAAGAAGGCAATTTCTTAATTTGGTCTTAGTCTATTCTGAATGATAGGTCACCTGCATGCATAAATTCTTATCTTCTGCTCTCTCCTATCCCTCTTCCCCATTCCAGTTCCTCCAGAAAAATTAACAGAAAGGTGAACAGTGATTTGATATGTTTGTTTTTTTTTTTCAGGGCAACTTTTCCTCCTTTTTAATCCTCTGAGTACTCTTGGTGATTCACTGGTCTTTCCCCATAATGAGCTAGTACCTGGGTATCTCTGTGATGCTCAGACTGGGTTTAACCAGCAGCACAGTGTGCTTATTTCTGGCCACGTTGTGCCTTTCTGTTGTGAGTAACAAAAATGATTGTGGGAGAAAAATGGTCCCACTGATAAATGAGTGACAGAAAGCCAGTAAATGCTCTGCTCTGCTATTAGAAATTATATTAGAAAAATGATACTAGAAATGAGTTCTCTCATCCTAATGCATCTTCTCTGGGCTTTATGCAACTCTCCTACCTGAGCTTTTAGTTACTTTAATCTAAATGACAATTTTATAGAGCATCACACATAGGCATTAAGCAAACTTGGGACGCATTGTAAAACAAACTTCATATAAAGTTGATCTCTTGCTGTTTTGTTTGGGGTTTTTTTTTTGAGAGTGCAGCTCTCACATTTTTTGATTTTTCATTTAATTAACATTTTGGATCCCTATGAAAACTAACATAATAACATCAGGAATCTTATTACAGGTAGATCATCCAATGAATTTCAAAGCTTTAGGTTGCCTAACAATTCCCATTATAGTATTGTCTTAGCTAAATCATGTTTGAACTGGTTATGCTAATGACTTTTGTCATGACCACTTCTGGTCCTGGATATCTGTTGTAAGCTGTGTGTGAGAAAAGGAGTAAAAATGAGATAACTACTGGTTTGTTTAAGCAAGATGTCCTTCTTTGTCCTCTAGCCCTCTTAAATTGTTTCAGTAGCAAGGCTGAGAGACCTGGAAGGCATTTCAGTGTTTTTCAACAAGAGCTTTTTTGGGGGAGATGGGAGGGAAAACATTTGTCTTAGAAGGAAGAGACTTTTGGAATATTGTTCAAAGTCAAAAACAATAGAAAGCTTGTGGATGGGACAGAATTAAATATTTAAGTCTATTAACAGCTCAGCAGTGTGAAGACAGACACTTTTGCCCTGTGAGTGTTCCATGCTTACAGAGACCAGCTAACAGTTGCCAGTTCTAGGTAGGTTTCAGTGTTATGCTAGTGGCAGAATAATAATGCCCCTTTTAATACCAATGTTTGATACTTTAGGTGAAATGAAACATTATTAGCGAGCTATATTTTTTCCTTCTCTTTGTAGCCAAGTCACAGGCATTTTCCCTCCTCTCCTCTGTCTTGTCTCCTTTTTATCAGCTCATATTGAAATAGTGGAAGAAGCATTGTTGATTTGTATCTAGAGTTTTGATTTTGTGCATTTTTAAAATTGTATTACAATTTTGCATTCTATTCTGAAGGGCTAGTATGTATTTGGGTAGCAAATTATTTGTAAGTCTTTAATTATTTGAACTAGAGCTGTCTGCCTTCACTTTGGGATGTCCAAAGATAGTATCCTAAAAATGCAACTGCTTGAATTGCATATGCTTGTTGAAAAGTAGGGCAGAAAATCTAGATATTTTTAAAGATTTGTGTTTTGTCTCGAATGTCAAATTACACAAAGTCACTTTTTGGTATCTTAATGTCTGAAAAAAATACTGCTCAGCAAAGCAAGAGTCCCAAGTGAGATCTGGGCCAACTGAGTCAGTTGCTTACTAAGCAGTTAATTTGGGATAACAGGGTCCAAAGCCTTATTTTCCCTGACATTGCTGGTTTTCCTATTTTGCATTTCCATTTTAAGTGAGTATTCCTGCAGTGGAGTGAGATGCATTGAGAGGAGTTTTGGATGCTTGGCCCAGCAAAGTGGGCTGATAATCAGGCTTGTAAATGTGTAAAGCTGCTTCATATTAGTTGTGTCAGTTATGTGTGTTTAATATTTGGACTTTCTTGTTACCCTCAGCTGTCAAACAGAGTAAGTTTTATTTGTCCATGCCTTATAATGCTCCTGGCTTTGGTGAATGAAGGACATTAATTACTGTAGCATTTTTATATTGGTAACCGTAAAATAGGCAGGGGGCTGTGCTTTGTGAGCTTCACTTGATGGTACCTTGGGAAGAAGCTTGTGCTTCAGAAAAGGCAGCTACTGATGTTCTGGGAAGGTTTAAGATTTTTCCAGTGTGATATCTATTAACTGTAAACATGTACATTCTTATATGTAAATTTCATGTTCTCCATGAGAGCTATTGTATAGAATGCACAGGATATGTACGTAAAATTTAACAATGGAACATGGCATAAGCTGCTGGATAGAAGTGACGTTAATTTTAGGCTTGGACCTAGCAGTGTTTTCTCTCCCCAGCTGTAACCTGCGGGGTGGAGGCGGTGCCCAGTTTTGGTGTCTGTGCATGGCGTTATGTCTCTGTAGGAGCAATAGCAGAGGGAGCCGCTTAGTGTGATTGATACTGCGTGTCAGGGGTCTGCCATAATGGACTGCCATTGAGACTGCATCGTGAAACCACACATGGATGAGGTCATCTCATTAGATGATTAAAACTTCATTGAGTCTACCAGATTGCAGAGCTCTCAGTTGTATTGCTGTTGGGAACTGATGCAAAAGAAGTGAAGTGCTCTCCTTGGAGTGATGCTGAAATGGAGATCTTGCTGGGTTTTTCTCTAGGATAATAGTTGCAGCATCTGGAAGCTGATGAAGAGTTTTCCATCTTTCTGTGTTTAAAAGTAAGATTCTGCATGATGATGTCATTTTTTCTTAAAATCATTGTCAGCCTTATCATGCTTTGCTGTTTTTTGTGAAATTCTGTACTATTTATGTTGGGAGATATGCTTTGTGTAACTTCCTATGGAATACTGCAGTGTATGTATCACTGTTCTGTTTTTGTAGTGTCTGTGTTTTTCCTGCAGGTTGGCTTTGCCTTTGTGATGAGGTTTAGTGTAAGTGTCACTCCTTATCCTCTTGCCTGTCCTATTTCCAGCAGTGTGGTAGGCACCACATGTTCATACCAGAGCTGGTGGTATACAGAAACCCCAGATAACTTCTTCACATGCTACTTGTTTTAAGGAGCTCATTGAAAACACTGAATTTCAAATTAAAAGTAGTATGCTTGTTTAGTCCTATACTTGAGCTTTGCTCTTGTTAGCAAGCTACAAAATTTCTAATTCTGGATCTCCAGTGTTACAGTGTTTGTAATGCAAGAGTTACTAGAACAGAATTTTGGAAAGTCAGGACTGCTATTGTAAGACTAGTAGTGACCACTGTTGCTGTATAATCAGTTAAAAAATAGTCCAGTTAATCTGTTGGGAGCAGAAGAAAGATTTGTAACTTCCATTGTGTGTCCTGAGCAGTTTGTCCATTTCTTTTGCTTCCAGAAAGTACAGTATGACACTAATAAGCACGTCTAGCAAGACAAAAGCACACATCTTCCATTTTTTTGGCAGGGGAACTGCAGCAATGCGTTATCTTCTGAATTCTGTCATCAAATGTGGTTTATTTATTTAGCAATTCTGTAAGGAAGTGACCTTTGTCTAGGAACTATTTTGGATCTGGTGTCAGAAAAAAAATAAAAACAAAAGAAGCCACCACTACAGACTATTCCAGTATGTGAAGTCAGGCAGTATACACACTGTGAAAAAAATATTCTTTCATGTGTATTTGACAAAAAATAAAATCACAAATTAATGACAGGTTACAGACACCAGAATTGTGTGGATTTGATCTGCAGAGCAAATCTTACACATCAAGTTTTTAGGTTTAGTTTTATCAGCTTACTAAACATGGCATAGCTTGATGATAGGAGACATCATCATGCGATTGATTTTAAAATCCGGGGTTATACTGGCTATTAGTGATGGCAAATTAGAGACAGGCCAATAATTTATATGCAAAATCAAATAAAATTTCCTCAAATACCAAATATTTAAGAAAAAAAATGGAGAAGTGTTCTAATTTTTGCATTTTGAAGAAAACTTTTGAACTGTTCACAGTGTTATTTTACTGTAGTTATCTTTCTGTGTTGTAGACTGAAGTGAATTGACTCTTACTTTAGCTTGCTCTCAAGTATGAATTATCTCAGAATCTCCTTTTTGGAGACCTTGGTCAAGTCATGATGCTTCCTGAAATGTTTAGGGCTACTCTGTTCATGGCACTACTTTGCAGGTACTTTTTACTGTAAGAACAAATGTTATGCAGCTGTATTTTGCCAGTGAAGGACCTGTTCTTCTGAACAGAATATAAATTATGAAGCGTTTCCATGAAACAAGGCAAGTGTTTTGATTATGAGAATAGAAAACCTCCTTTGTTGGTATGAGTGCACCCAGCTTACTGTTTCCAGAGCATCTCCTGTGAACGAAGGAGAGAAAAACACAAATGAGGGACCTCACAAGACCCTTTCCAAAGGGAGTCAGTTACTGGCTTTACTTCTTCATGCAGCTTTCTTCTTTCTGCATGCTGGATGTGCTTAGCAAATAAACTCCAGGGATGATATCTCAGCCCCGTTGGCTGTTGGAACAGATAAGTGACTTCAGGGTCACCAAGACAGAATGTAAGCTAGGGAGATTAACCCAGAATTGTATTTGTTAATCTGTCTTTCTTATTTAAAACTTATAACTCTTTTTCTGCTTATATAGGCTGGTTGTAAAAGGGCTGAAAAATCCATAATCTTTCTTGGTTCAGATATACTTGCTTCAATGAACTCTGTGTCTGTAAACTGAGTCCGCTGGAAAACAACTGTAAAAAAACCTGACTCCCAACTCCTCCCCTGACTGAAGTGAGGAAAAAACTATTTTTAATGTTATTTCTTAGATAAATGTTGGGTAGAGTGGAGAACTGGAGTCACGTGCCTGAGCTGTTGCAGAAGAGAGGAAGGTAAGACTGAGCCCTCCTCCGTATAAAATGCAGTGGAAGATGTGGGTTATCCAGAACGTGTGTTGTGTCCTTATTCTTTGGTCTTCAAGAAAACAAATAGGTTTTTTTCCACTGGCTAAAATTTTGATGATGCTAATTTGTGCTTTGCCCACTAAATTCCTTTCACTGTTAGAAATCAATATCCAGTGTGTTTTTGGCTTTTTTGCCTTGGGTTAAGCCAGGTGATTTAAACTACTTGATTGTCTGTCTGTATGAAATGTTCAGGAGTTATTTTGCTAAGCATGAACGAGCTCTTGAGCTGTCCCTTTTTTTTTTTCCAAGAAATTTTCCACATTTCTTAAAATAGTGTGTTCACAACATATTTGCTCCACTGTTTTGTGCTGTTTTTCTCCCTTCCCACCTCCCATAACAGCCTGGTGGGTGAACCTGAGCAGCACCTCATGCTCTACCTCTTTGCTGTTTCTTTTGTGATGTGTTTGCTGAGCTGACTGGCCTGTTTATACATGCAGCCTGTGTTAATACGTGCAGCCTAATAATAGTACCATAATACCAATTTGTTTTACCTGGGCTGGAAATAAAAATATGAGTATTGTGAATCAAAGAGAAAGCAGTCGTTTTTATATGCCTCTCTACCCTGTCAGCTCATTTCTGTTGAGCGTGATAAAGGCACTGAAACTTTTCTTATGTCCCACAGGAATTTTGTCAGTTCTGTTGGTGTGATGTGATACCTCTTTTAAATGCTAAGAAAAGTTCAGCTGTAGCTTCTCCCCCAAGCTGCATCTGATGCTGCCAGGCAGAAGGTGATTAATTTGTATGTCTAGTTCAGGCACATGGTATTGCAGAAAATCATCTCTGCCTGCCACCGTCGGCAGGAATTCATAGTATAGCAAACCATTAAACTGTGAACCATTAAACTATGCTTTTATTATAGTGTTTAAGCAGAGTTGTAAGACATAGAAAACATACAATAAATACTGGTTATGCTTATTTATGAAGTGCTTATTTATGCTAGTCATGAAGTGACTAGCAAAATTGATTCATCAGCATATTTTGGTTGAGGTGCCAAGACATTAAAATAAGTGCTTTTTATTGTTACTTTGATTCAGCGACTTTCATCACCAAAATAATTTTCCTCCGGATTGAAGCAGTTTGGACTGTGTCCATCAGTAGCTGATGTGAGCAGTTCTAGCAGTATTTATACTATTCACATGCCATGGGGCCTCATGTTTTAAAGTTTATGTTTTTGAACCTAAACACTCTGGCTATATCATCCCATTGTCCCATCCTCAAAATCTTCTCATCTTTACTAGGTGGTAGTGTAATTTTGCTTTAGTAAAATCTGAGTTGACTTGCCCAATCTGCTGGAATATGTCTTATTTTCTGGGAAAAATTTTTAAATGGGAGTGGAAGAGTGGATTTTTTGGCCATTTTGGCACTTCAACTTGTTTCCAAAAGTGAGAATTCCTTTGTTTCCACATCAGTCAGCCTTTGGCCTCTCTGCCTATCGAGCATAACAAGTGCTCTCAAATCGTGTAGTAGCTCCAGTGAAGTGGCACCTGCCTGGCTGGGGGCTGGAGCTGACAGCAGCAGTACAAATAAAGTGACATTAGTAGTGTCTTGCCTGCACAGTTGGTGATGGTGAAGATACAGACACTCTGCATCAGTGGTTTCCAGAATTCTGGTTTGACATTGTTATTATTGGTCTTAGTTCGTCTCTCATTATTCAAGTTGTGAATAAGCAGCTTCAGCTCTGTGGCTTTCTGGGAGGAAGAGGCTTCCATCAAATTTATATCATCAAATCAGTTGTGTGTCTAACTGGATTAATAATAATAATAATAATAATAATAATAATAATAATAATAATAATAATAATGATGATGATGATGATGATGTTATATATAGGTTTAAGAGATGGAAAATTTTGTACAAGATACTGTACAAAATTAAATCCTGCTTCTGATTTCATGCCTCTTGCTCTTGTCTCGAAGCTCCATTTTAAGGACTAAAAATGGTCATTGTTAGAAATAGACTACACTTTTTCAATGTCATGATACAGATGTTGAAAAACAACCAGTGCTGTTGCAAATCATTACTACTTATTACATTACTATGAGTTATAAGTGGCTCCAGAAAAATGAAAAGGGTTAAGAATTGAGGTAAAGTACCTACTGACTTAAGTTGTTTTGTCCATTTGAGGTTATCCGCTATTAAAAATATTTTGAAACTTCTACATGTGTACCTTATAATTCTGTTAGATGACAAACAAAATGTAAAAAAACATGTTTTTTCCTTTTCCACAGTCACATTGTTCCTGAAGTGCTGGCAGTGGTAAGAGCTTCCAGTCGGTAAACAAAGTAGATGCCATTTAGGTGTATAAGAAAGACAAGTAAAGTAACAAGGCGTCCAGTTTTATAGAGTTTCTTTCCTGCCTGTAAGTTTAAAATTAAAAATTAAACATTTTTATAGTGAATGAAACCAATTATGAAACTAA
Source organism: Pheucticus melanocephalus (assembly GCA_013398405.1). Lineage (NCBI taxonomy): Eukaryota > Metazoa > Chordata > Aves > Passeriformes > Cardinalidae > Pheucticus > Pheucticus melanocephalus. The sequence continues at coordinate 49,884 of VZSJ01001218.1, forward strand.
CAACAACAACAAAAAAAGTTGGATAATGCAGTGCTTGCTTTTCATGTCAAAGAGCAAAATGTAAAAATGTGAAGTACTTTGCAGACCAGATAAGGTAAAGTGTAACACTTGAATCTGCTCAAAACCAGAAAGTAAATAATAATCTGATAGGGCTTAAATTCTCAGAGCAGCATTGGTAATTTAATGGTAGATTTTATTTCTTTAAAGTATTTTTAATGTTTTTCTCTATTCCATGATATGACCTGATACAAATGAAGAAATTAACAATCACTGTACTGAGCAAACAGCACGCTAATTGTTCACTTTTTATTGAGGGCACAGAGGAGGAGAGAATAGTTTGTGGTGATATCAGAAATTTTTGATTTCCATGAATCTTAGTTACTCATTAGAAGGACGCTGTCGTTAAAAAGAATGAGAACAACAACCTCCACAAGGATAAATGCTTAAAAGAAGAAATCCTTCTTAGCAGTAAAAAGTGGAGAGAAATGGTGATATTTAAAATGTCTTGAGTTTGTGGGCATTTCCTAGATTACAGGAATGATCATGTAGGGCCTTTTGCCTCATCTTGTTCTTTATCCAGAGAAATGCGTGGCAGAAGAATGCATTTTTAGTGAATTTAATGTTGAAATGATGCCACTTAAATTATTTATCCTTAGATTATACTGAAGATGTTTGTATTCATCATCTGTCCAGATGCACAAAGCATGACTTCTCTTATGCTTAGATGAAGCCTTAGATGTGGGATGCTTTTAACTGATCTAAAAGTGAAACACTGGACATTTGGTAAACTAAATGCCCTTTGTCTGGTAGGTGGTTAGATGCAAGGAGCTGTTCAGCTGGAGCTAGAGCACAGCTGTGGTATCTGGCTTTGAAAATGAGGGCTAAGAAACAAGTTCCTCCTTTCATAATACAGCTACAAAGAGATATTTTTATTTTTCTCTCTTTACTTCCTTTTTGTCATAGGATATTTACAGCAAAAGAGTATTAGTCAAAATGATGAGCTGTTGAAGAAAGATTTCTCCCAGCAATTGTTGAAGGAAATGCTTAATTTTTAGAAAAAATTGCATAAAGCTTCCTATCTTTTCACTTACTTAAACTTAGCATCCAAACTGAATTCAAGGTGAGTCTGGGAAGAAGCATAATTATATCTGTCACCTTCCAGTTCTTTTGGTTTTGCTTTTCCTCTCTCAAACATGCTAACTCCCTATTTTTTAATTTTAATTTTATTTTTAATGAAGGTTTCATGAACCGTGGGGGTTGGGTTGGCCATTAATTTTAGGCCATATTGTGAATGCTAACTACTTAAAAATAGTCATGGAGTCAGCCTTACTTCCTCTCAGGGTTTATCAGTTGGAAGCATCTTCTTTTTATCCCATGTGTAAGCAAAGACTTCTCTGGATTGATGATTTGATCTGTATAATGGAAAATCTAGGCAGGATATCCTTTCTCTGTTATTCCTTGGTGTAATGGCATCAGGTTGTGTCTTAAAATGGGGGGAAGGGAAGAGGAGGATCCTGTTAGCAGACAGAGTGGTATCAAGGGACTCTTAAACTGCAGGCTGGCTGAGGACCTCGTATTTACTTTCCTTGTTGGACTATTTGTGCTTCAAGCTACTCCTCTGACATGTCAGTGGTGGCTTGTGCTGCTGTGCCCAGAAGCTTGCTTGCGTGCTGTTTGAATGTTTTGTGTTTGGAAGTTGTTGTTGGATACCGAGGTCCGTGAGGGGCTTCTCTGTAGTTATTTTGAGCTCTAGCAGACCTTAATGAAATGCTTCATTGACAAGGTACATCCAGTCTTATCCTGCAGAAATGCAGTGCCTGGGCTTACCCTGCCAAGAAAAGAATGTTTCTGTTGTAATTCCATTATTAAAATGCCTCTGAAATGGAGCGGTGCCTAATGTGCAATAGAGGTGCAGTGAGTGCTTGATGAAGTGTGTGCATGGGGTAGCAAACATACTCAGAATTATGTTGGAGCATTAATAATGTTGGAAAATTATTATGACCCTGCATTTCAGCATGCTTGTAACTATTCCATTGAGGTTTTCCTTGGTGTTTGCAAGGCAGAGGATGTTACCAACCTCTCTGATTGTCGGAGAACCTTGGGTTTGGTCTTCCTGTGCTCAGGACCAGGAGTCTGTGTAAAAATGACACTGACTCTTTATCCCTCCCACTGCCTCTTCCTTTGTACAGAAGACACAGTGTAGCTCTGGTACAAGAGATGAGTCCCTCTCTGAGTTGGTGCTTCAGATGTTCTGACTGTGGCCTCTGTGTGTTGTGGTGTAACAGCAGAGGAGGAGCCTGGGACATGATTGTGGCTTTGCAAAATAATAATCAGCAGGTATTTGGAGTGCAAAGCAAAAAGCATTAAAACTAATGAAAAGAAATGCTTTAATTGCCTATTTGGACTTTGGAATCTCTAACCCTCCGGTGTTTATGTCAAGCTATTGGTACAGTTTAAAGTACGTGAGTTTTTTACTATTAATGAAGATATATGTGGGATCATTGCTTGGGCTTTTATGTGAGGAGTGAAGATCTTTCCTTCTTCACTGCAAAGTGCATCTCGGCTGCTTAGAGTTAGCAAAAGTCCGTTAGCAAACTGATCTGTGACTTTCCATCGCCATGGATTAGCTGCAGTGTCTAAATGGACACTTGCATTTCTTACAAGAATGTCTTCTAATTCTACAGGACATATGCCTGTTTCTGATCTAAAAGCTCAAATAAATAAAAGCTCAAATAAATAAAAATAAACAAAGACAATGATCTAAGAAACTTCTACTGCTCTTGCTTACACTGCTGGTAAACTAATTTTGTTGTATATAACAGCCTAATGACTATGGCTTAAACACAACATCTCAACATATGCAAGCATTTGTGCCACTGTGCTCTTAATAGTCCGAAGTAAAAGTTGCACAGTTTTTAGCCCAATTCAACCTAGGATTTTGAGTAACATTTTAAGTCTATGTAGATAACGTGTTTTAAGTAGCTGTTGAAAAACCAAAGCAAGAGAAGTTTTTCAAATCTTAAGCCCACCCCTCATGTATTAAATCATTTGAAATCTTACAATTGCTGTTATTTTCAGTCCATTGTGTCTGCTTCCTGTTGGTCAAAGGTTATGAGGATAGGGTGGTGTAGAGTGAGGTGGGAAGCTGGCAGGAAAAAGAAAGCTTTGCTTATTTTGGGGTGGACAAAACTACAGAAATGGCCACGACATTGCTTACATTTTCTGAAGAGTTAAAGAGGTAAACTAGTCAAAACCATGTTCTTGATGTTGTTTATTTTCTGTTTTGTAACTTAGGTATGGGGAGAATGAATTGGAGTGAGGGGACTTCCTTAAAGAATGTTATCTTTGTGCTTGAATTTTTTTTTTGTTCAAAAAGAGCTTTCGTTTTGATTTACAAGTTAACTTGGTGAATGCTGTTGCTGAAGCAAGAGCCTAAACCTCTCCACCTGATTGCCTCATATCTGCTAGCTCTAAAAAAGAAAAACAAGAGAAAGGTGTTGTGCCATGGAGTACAAACAGAAGCTCTGGTGTATTGCTTCAGTACATTGTGGGTGTGTGTTACGTGTGTTAATACAGCCCTCTAAAAATACAGTTTACCTTAATATTTGTGCTGTTACTGAAGAGCTGTCTGTGATTCCTTGTCTGTCCACACGTCTGTGAATTGGTTGTGGTGGTTACATTCTACAAAGCTGTTCATCCTAATAATGTATGGCGTGAGGGTGCTGTTACAGTCCAGGAAGCAGTAGAAAACATTTTATGTGAGCTGATGAGAGCTAGAAGAGTGTTTTGTAAACTAATCCAAGTAATTCTATTGAAGCATCTTAATATTCAAGTATCCTGGTATGTAGTTGAATTAGCTATTGGTATGTGAGGTTGCTGATTCCTGAATTTCTTAACCATTTTGTTACTGCCAGTGAGTTATTTGTATCTAAAAGTATTGTTTGCATTGTTGGAAAAACAATATTTTCGCTACAATAAGAACTCAGGGTTAAGGAGCATAGTGAAAGGAATCTATATATCATAATGTCTTGAAAAAAATTTGGACTTTATGCTTGTTTACTTTGAAATTGATTTTTCTCTGGAGTTCTTCAGGTCAGTTCTGCTCAGAAAAAAACTGCTGGAGCAGTTTTTAGCCGTATAAAGTGAGAATGTATTTATCAGACAGAATACTGATTTTTATTTTATCTTAGCTTTTACTTTTCTTAGCAACTCTCTCTGCCATCTCTGCATATGTACATTTCAGATCTGGTGATTTGCAATGGGAAAGTTTATAGTTTTAGTGCTAAAATGTAAATCGCCATTCCTAATTCTTCCCATTTCTTATAGATGGGAAAAATTACATGTTCCTTATATACGAACAGGGAATTCCTTGCAGTGCCTCACAGTATATAAAAACTACTGTGCCAAAGCTGTGAAGCTTTGGCAGAACAATAGGTTTCCTTTAGCTTTCCCTTCCCTGTGTCTGAGGAAAAGGGCTTGAGAGAGTGTCAGTCCTTTCGTTGCTGGAGCAGTGGCTGACTCATTTGCAAGAGATGCTTTGGTCTGCACATACTTGATTTGCAAAGATGTTAGTGACTGTACGTCCTTGCTCTCGTGAGGAATGGATAAGGATGGAGTGTCAGCATGTCCTGAGTTTAATTTGTAGGCACTATTTAAAACATAGTCTGAATTTCCATTGGAGACTGTGTGTTAATGGATGGCTAGGAGCTTCTTTAATGCCACTGGTAGGTTAAACCAGATTAGTTACTTGGGAGACAAATTGTAGAAATTATGGGATATCTTTGTACCATCATCCTTAATTCATTGCTAAATCCCTCTTAATTCCATCATTCCCTATTGAAGCTGGAGAAACTGATGCTTCTGTAGCTCAAATTCCCTTTCTTCTGTAGGGTGTACAAAGTGCAGGACTTAAGTTTATATATGAATATTTTGTTGAAGAAATGATATACAGAATGCTTGACCTCTTGCCATCTGTAGAAAACTCTTGTATTGTTTGCAAATGAGCATGCTTGAGTGATCGAGACGTGAAGCAGTGATGCAAGCATGTGTTGTACGGTGAATGCAACTGCAGTGTCCCAGGATCTAAACCCGCGTTAGAAATGGCATGTTTTTACAAAATTCTAGTGTCTCATCTTTCTTTTCCTTGTGTATAAGTCTTTCACAGATGATGAAGATAGATATCTACACAGAAGAGTAAGAAGGAAAAACGATAAAACTCAGTTTGTACAAAGTATTACAGGAAGCACTGGGCTTGTGATCTGGAGGAATGGGAATTTCTCCCTAACATGTTACAAACACTGCTTCAAAACTCCTGTCCTCCTAGGAAATGAGGAATGAATGGATAAAAACACATGGTGAAATAGTTAATCCCCAGCCATTAGAGGCAAGCAACTGTTGGTATCAGTAGAGTGTAGGCTTGACTTCTCAGCTTTGAATTTTTCACATCTTTATAAATGCTAATTTTTTTTTCTGGGTCTTCATTCATGCAACCTACACCCATGAGCTCAGTTGGAATCCAAGTCAAATGGCATGGCTGGTGTCTTCTCTGCCTTGTCTTGTTAAGGGGGTCCTGTGAGCATGGTGGCAATCCTTGTGATAAGCAATGTGCAGAGACTTCTAAAAACAGGACAGAGCAAACCCTGAATTACTTGCTTTCTTAAATTAAGAGCTGTGGGGAGAAGTGAATTCTAATTAAAAGCTGATAAAAAGACTGAAGCAACTTTAAAAAAAAAACCTCAACAAAAAAACCTTTGTCTGGTGAATGCACAAAACCATAATTTCTTAAATAAATCCATGTGATGCAAAGCCGGATTGTAATTTGGTTGGGTGATCACAAGCACTGACAAAGAGGCTGATCTTTAGGAGGAATCTGGAGGAAGGCCATGTCTTGCCCTTGCATATTTGTTCAGGAGGCCTTCAAAAGAAAGATGAGAGATGTCGGAGAGAAGGAAAAATTATCCAAATCTGGTATCAGTGGTAAAGCAAAAAGCAATAGGGGGAGACTTGCAAGAGGGAGAGAGTCAAGTAAGAACACAGACCTCACTAAATAGAAAAAGCATCAAAATAGGAAAAGAGGCCTCAAAGTACAATACGGCAAGTCAATAAATGGAGAACTTTAAAATAGAAGATGATGTAATCAGAATGAGAGAAGGGAGATTCTCCTGGCAGCATTATTTTAAATAGGATGGATATGGAAAAGACTGTAGAGGGAGATGATCAGAGTATGCTCATGATCAGAGAGAAAATACCCAGATTTTAGAAATATTCTGGGAAACAGGGCAGCAACTGAAAGACCATGTAGATGTGTGAGTAAGGGACCTGCAGTAGCTGTATTTCTCCTAGTGCCAAGGCAGACCCCACGTTGTGAGTATTGTGTCTTCATTGCTGACAAAGGAGCGAGCTGGAGTGGTGAAAGGAGATGGCAAAGCTCATATCAGTGGTGGGGGACATGTTCCCAGAAAGGTCCTAGGAGTTATGTCTTGGTTACACAGGATGGGTGGTGGTGGAGAAGTGAAAAGATGACTTTGCAAGAGATCAGAACCACTGGAACTATTACAGGCATTTCAATTGGATTAGAGAATGTAGGAATAGAGAGAGACGATCTGGTCACTGGTCCTGGCTTGGAGACAGTGAAATGGGGGCTCAGGTTCTGGCGCTGCTGCAGGGCTCCTGCTCTATTGCTCTTTACAGCAATGAATAGGTTCTTCTTTGGTGAAGAGATGATAATCTCCTTTGGTGATAATTCCCAGGTGTGCAGGAGTAAGTTTGTGCTTGCCATTAGAAAATTTCTGGCATGTTGCAGAAAAGTATTCACTGAAACCAATTGTAGTAAAGATCAGTTTAATGTGAATTAGATGATACAGACCTGGCTGCACTATTGCACATTGGGAATAGGGATAAGTATGTAGAAAAAAAATATGTAAAAGGCAAGAAAAAAATAAGAATTCCTATGCAAAATCAAGAGAAAAATGAAGATATTCAGTTAGTTTCAGATTCACAAAATAGAGCAGCAGTTTGTGCTACACTGTCTGCATTTTATTTTTTACCTTTTTTGGAGCTTTATTAATGCTGGGAGACTAATTCACATGCTGAAACATTGATTATGAAACAGCTCAGAGTAAATGTGTGTGGAAGTAGTATTCTGCTGTACAGAACAGTGTTTTGTTTATTTAACAAGCTAAAGTTGGAATTGATAGCACAAGATTAGAAAATGGTGACAATAGTTTGAAAACAGGAAATTTTGGCCTTGTGTGTATTCGGAACAGATGATCAGGATGATGGCCAGGAGAGTGGAAACTTCCACTGAGACTGTTTTTTCCTTATTTTGCTCAGTGAGAAAAGATGGTGCTTCCTGGAAAACAAGTCTTAAGTATTTAAAGAAAGTCATAACATATTCAGTATTTTCCTCATATCCCATTTGTTTGTTTCCCAGCAATCTGTTTACACTTCTTAGTATCTAGTACTACTTAGAGTAGAATATTTGGACTATTGTCAAATCATGGAATTGTAGATTCTGCTGTATAGAATTAAGACACTAAATATGCTTTGGGTTTTTTTGTTTTTTTTTTTGTTCTTGGTTTAGTTGTTCTGTCTTAGGTTTCAAAAGATAAGGGACATCATTTTTAGGGAAGCGGATAAGAGGATGTCTGTTGCCAGTTGGTGTTATGACAAGGGTTTCAGAAATAACTAGTAATTACATATTCTTCAGTTCCTGATGCTCATGATATGGCCTTTCAAAAGGAAACCAGATTTAAAAACCCCACAAAACCAATGAACCTAAAAGATTTAAAAAGAATTACGGAAAATGCTTTCCTTAAAACACCCCAAAGAACTCTGTATAGAAATTCATAGGGAAATCTGCAAGTGTTAATTTCTTAGGGAAAACATTTGAAATTTTGCAGTTTCACCATGTTGGAGTTAGTTCTGCAAGCTGGAAGAGCAGCAAATGAAAAAAGTAAAGTCCTGTACTTGAAGTATTGTTACCTAACGTGACCTCTTTCTGCTACTTCCCAGCAGTCCTCCCAGGTATGTGCCTTGTGGGATGCAGCTCATCAGTGAGAGTTGTCACTGGTCTCGGCTGACCACAAACAGGATTTTAAAAGAAGCACAGTGTGAAAGAACGCTTTTATTTTTGTCTCATTTGAGCTTCCACTGAGATGCAGAGTGCAGGTCTAATCCACAAGTCAGTGAAGCTGTGCCAGAGGTGTATTTGTCTTCTGCGATGGCTGGAATACCTGCAGACTGGAAATGTGGAGGCAAAAAGGAGCAGAAATACTCAGCTGCTGTTTGGGATCCTTTTCCTGGTTGTTTGTCAGAGACGTGTACCAATTTCACTGTTTTTTAACCTTTGCACTGAGAAGTAAGTAGAAAGAGAGGAATAGATTAAATAGATGGGAGCAAAAAGCAAAAGAAAATTCAGTCTTGACCCCAGCAGACAATTGAAAAGTGCTCAATAGTAGCTACAGGACTAAAATGTCCATAAGACCATTAGAAAGTCACCTCAGGCTGTGTCTTTTGCTATTTCTACATCTCTCTGGTTCGTGTTCTGCTGTCTTCTGTTTACTTCATAAGTTCTTTTGGAGTAAGGAAATGTCTTGCTGTGCATTTATGAAACACCAGGTATTTTTTGAAGCCTTCCTTGTGCCCCTGGGCAAGTAATTTGTTTCTGCCAGGTCTTAGTTGATGTCTCTGAGAAAGAAGGATGCCAAATAGTGCCCTTTTAAAGTAGTACTCTGTGAGTACAGAGATGAAAACCTAAGCACAAACATCCACACACTTGAGAGATGAGAAGGAAGGCCTGAGATTTGTAATTTTATTCTTGGGTTTCCTGGTCATACATAGGGAAATATTTATTAGCAGTGTTACTGGGGTGGAGTGTAAGGAACTGTCTTTGACTTAGACAGTTCTCAGAAGTTTTGAATAGTTTTTTTTGACTGGATGCTACCCGGAAGAAAAATGGCAGCAAATGTGCTAGAAGAGGAAAATCAGTTTTAAGCAGCCTTAGAACGGTGGGTAATAACAGTAGGAAACTACAGAAGGATAATTGATCAGTTTATCAGTAAGCAGTCACTTGGCCATGTGAGAGCTACATCTATAAAAAATGGACCACAAAAAGCTGTCTTTGATTTAACATCTCTAAGCTTTTATTTTAACGTGTCATGTAATCGTTTTGGCCTCTTGAGAAACGGCTTAAGGGGATCTAAATGGAAGGTTATGTCCTTTGAAAAATCTAAATTATCTGCTCTTTCCTGCCCCTTCCTCCTTCCTTTCCCTTTCCATTTACGTATGCATTCCTATTTCCTACGTCTTTGAACTACAGGCAGCAGCTAAATGAAGTACATCTTGAGTGTGTGTGAGGAGAGAGTAGGGGAAAATAATCCATAAATGTAAAGATTAAGGGAAGTATAGCTACAACTTCTTCAACAGGTACACCTCTTGTAAGTAGACTATATTGTAAATTCTGTGTACTGCATATAGTAGTATGGAGTAGTTAAAAAAACCCAACTAAACCCTAACACTGCTGCGTGCCGCTTTCTATCAATTTCTTAGCTCCTACATTCACATTGAAATCAGCAGTTTGCATATACCTTAGTAAAAAAAATCAGCCCTAATCGTTGATATGTCTTGGTTTTGCTTTGTAACCTACTCAAAATGCTGTGTAAAAAATACAGAATTCCACTGTTCCCTTGATCATTTGATGCTCTGTGGGTGAGCAGCTTGTCACATTTCAGGCTCTCTCAAAAGCAAGTAAACAAACTCGTTTCTATGGTTATGATGGTCTCATGAAGCCATGGTCTCATGACAGAAGCAGGACAATGTTTGGCCGGCACGGTGGCGTCCTGTGTTAGGCCAGCTGATGTGCTGTGCAGCCCAGAAGAGACAGCAAGCTGAGAGGCACACAACAAGGCCTTTCTTAGACTGAAGAAAAAGCAGCAAACCTTGTTAAACTGTGTTTTGTAATAATTTACAGAGCCTACGCAGGCTTTTGGTGAACTTCATAACCATGATTTTTGCCTTACAACACTTATAACAGGAGCCATTTTTCTTCTGAGTTAGGTATTTGCTTTGCAAGCAGTGTTTATTGACTAAGTCCTATTATATTTATAAAATATATTACTAAACCATATTTATATTAATGAGATATTTTATATATTTGAGTGACTCTTTCATTTAAAAAATATTTGCTCAAGTTTCTTTCCAGAATTAAATAACTACTAAATACTTAAATCATATTCTGGGTATTTTTTCGACTTCTCAGACTTAAAGCAGTTGACTTCTGGCACAGAAAACCAGTGTTTGATAATGTACGGCTGGTAATAACATAAGTTATGTGACAGATAAATAATTAGTACCTTTAATTTTCCTGTGATGTAAATTGGTTGCATCTTTTTGAGTGATTATGAGAAATAGTTTGTAGCATGCACTTCTGTAAAAGAAAACACAAAATTTTCAAACAAAAATGCCCAAATGGGTAAAAAAAAAAAAAAGATAAAACTTGCATAAGTACTTGCATTGGTATTTGCACATGTGCACTCTCACTTTTGGAGATTGTGGAGATTTGGAGATTTTCAGCTGTCACTGAAAAAGCTCTTCCTTCTACATACAACACAAATAGCACAATATTCTGTACTTCAGTGGGGCAGTGCACAGCTTTCTTTGCAGCGACAAATACTGAAATGTTAAAAATAGATCAAGCTTTAAGAATCCCAGATATTTTCAAATAACAAAGGGTGATTTATGTGAGCTCATTTTGCACTTGGACAAAGTATAGAGGCGCTTTTGTACTATGATTAGCAAGGGTGCTGATGTCAGTTTGCTTGTCTAGCTTTAAGCTTTATTCTGCTGCTAAATTGTGCTTTGTACTGTAGTCCAGATAACCTTTGCATCTGCCTTATTAGTGTGTAGTTTATGGAATTGCTTTTGGTTTTGAATATAATCTGTGCCAGTTTCAGTGTGACTCACTATAGGACTGAAATAAATGTTCACATGTGCACTCTGTGAAAACCCTTCAAAAATAGCAGCAGGTGCCAGCAGACGAAAGTCAATATTTTAAATATTTAAGACTTGCTGTTTTGTAGCCTGAAGGGCTGAAAGGAAATTCTTTTAACTCCGTGTTTTTTCTCAGTTTTTGAGTCCTATTTACCCATTAATACTCAAAAGAAATTGTCAGGATTGCTAAGAACCTTTCATTCCCTAACACAGTGTTAGAAGTAAATTTTTAGAAGAGGCGCACCTGGTTGATGCCAAGATGATAGAGGTTTTTTTGCCTGGCGTTTTGTTGTTGCCCAAACTGTGAGGCAAAATGCATCATGCTTCTCAATTGCTTTTGTTCCTCTCCTCTCCTATCTCTAATCTCTTTCCTCTTGATTTCTGCTTTGAAAATTTCATCTGAGTGACTGAAGGCTGCAGTTAAAGATAAAGCGTGTTTCTGAAGCAGTTTGTAGCAGTTATCTGTGATCAGCCTTGCCTGGAGAGAGGCTCATCTACTGAAGCTTTGTGTTATCCCAGCATCTAAGTTGTCACTTGATTTGGAAGCAGGAAACAAAACTATGCTAATGTTTTTGGGGTGATGTTAAATGCTGTTTATCTAGCTGTGCTGCTAGGATATACTCACATTTGAAATCTAAATTGAAGGGGTTTAATCTATTACATCTTCTACATTTTAACTGTTCACCAGTTAAATTTACTGCTGCTATGGAAATAGTTGCTTGAGATTTTGACTTGATTCACACCATTCTTCATTTAAAAACAGATGCTGTTATTCAGAACTGCAGTGAATACAGTTGTTTTGTAAAGTATAGACATTATCTTAAAATCAAAAAACTTTCAGAGCTTTGCTAGTTGGAGAATGGATCACAAGCCTTAATTGTGTTGTCTGTCCTTTTTCCCTTTCTCCTGTTTTCTGTATTATCTTTTCATGATAGCTTCTGTAGCTTGATACCCCAAACAGGCATGCACAGTGGGGGTTTTATGAGTCTCTGGGGTGTCGCCCTGTTCTTCTAAGTTCTTCTAGGCCTTCTGATGTTTACATTTTTGTAATGGAGTTTCTCACGCACTTTTATGTAAATAATGATTGTTTTTGCATTCCTTTATGGAGGAGGAGAAATTTGATAAACTGTTGGTTTGACCAGTGTCATTGGAGAAGTGGCAATTTCATCCTCCAATCCAGAGTCATTTTTAAAATTCCAAATATATAGAAATCAAGAAATAAACGTTCTTCTTTTTACCTTGGAAGTTCCAGCATGCGTGTGGTTCATTTCGTGTCACATTGCAACGCTGGGGCAAAACCGACAACGCTTGTTCAGAGTGGGGGGGCGGCAGTGCAGTACTTGCGCCTTGTCCATTATCTCCCCCTTCCACTAGTTTGTTTGAAGGTAGCACCTGCAAAAATGAAATGAATGCACTCTTGTGCCTCACAAAAATGGCTCTGAATCTTTCCCTAATACACAGCAAGAAACTCTTGTTTTCAGAGCTGCTGTCCCAGTGTTTAAAGGACATCACACATCTTGACCCCTTCTGGGACCATCCTTGCTGATTCCGTTCCTTTCCTTGGTTAGCACACAGCCAGGGATGGCCAAAAGGAAAATTCCCTCACGTGTCTTGTTTATGCTTTTTTTTTTGCGGGTTTTTTTTTTTGTTTTGTTTGGGGTTTTTTTGGGTTTTTTTTGTTTTTTTTTTAAACTTTCAAAGGACTTGCTGACAGCCTTGTTTGAATATCCTAAGGAAGTTTAAAGTAGAGTGACTTGGGGCGTGATGTGAGTCTGTGGTGTAATGCACGGTGTCTTGGCTACTGCACTGATTTACCTTGGTCTCCAACTTCGCTGAAAAGTATAAGAAAAAGTGGATGACACAGGAGTGGCTCCCCACTGTGTCTGGGCTCTGCTTTCAAATTTCTCAGTGTGAAAGACGTGCAGCTCTCCTAGTGAGCAATGGCAGTGTGTCTGGCTTCTTCTGCTGTGCCCATTATCCTGGCACTGGGGTATAAAAAGAGGCTGCTATCATAGTATTGCTGGTAGAGCTGAGGAACAAAAGTGCAGCCAAGTGGGGCAATGAAGATGCTGTTGGAAGCAGCAGGACAGCTGTATGCTGAGCTTGGTTGTGTGGTTTCAGTTAAGGTCTTTGATGAGGATTAGGGCAGGTGATGGAGGCCCATGGGATAAAATGCAGCTAAGGATTCGTTAGAGAATACGACATTTTGCATTTGCTTCTCTCTTAGACCAGCTTCTTTCTGCAGCGTCAGGAGGGCTGGTATAATAGGCATAGTGTCAGACTATCAAATTAATTTGTTCTGTATCTTTCCAAAAGACTGCATTTATCTGGTAAAACTACAACATTTGGTCATTCTCTCCATCCACATCTCTCTAACAGTTTCAAAAAATAATAATGTTGCTCTTTCTCTGTAAGAAGTACTACTGTAGAAATATTATGAGGTTCTAAATGCAGAGTTCCCCTGGAATCACGGTGCGTGTACAGCGTGAGTATTGTCTGTTCCTTAAATGCAGGTCATATCGTTGATTATCAGTGAAAAATTCAGTTAAAATGCATCAGCCTGAAACAACATATATTGGAAACAAAACACCATGGAACACTTAAAGATCTATTTTATTTTGTCTTTCTCATGCCTGTGACAGCTTCCTTCAGAAGCCCTTTTTGTGTGTTTTTTTTGCCCCTCTCCTGATCCCTACCTCACTTTTTTCTTTAGTGCATTCATGCTTTCTTGTTTTGTAAACAGTGATTTAATTTATATATCCACTTGTTACAAACAAAGTCAAGATATAAAATTTAAAATACAAATTCACTAATCCTTAAGTCCACTGCTGTAACAATACCTAAATAGTGTTAAATGTGGGTATTTGATTTGTAATCTCTTAGTATAATAATTGAACTACATATTAGTACTTGGTTCAACCCAGGTTGGAATCCCACATAAAAGGTCTTAGAGTGAGATTTCTTCCTTCTAATTTTTCTTCCTTTTCTCTCTCCCCAATTTTCAGGCATGGAAGAGAAGGTGGTTTGTGCTTCGGAGCGGCCGCTTAACAGGGGATCCAGATGTATTGGAATACTACAAAAATGACCATGCCAAGAAGCCTATCCGTATTATTGACCTTAATTTGTGTCAACAAGTGGATGCTGGATTAACGTTCAACAAAAAGGAGTTTGAAAACAGCTATATTTTTGATATCAACACTATAGATCGAGTTTTCTATTTGGTAGCAGACAGCGAGGAGGAGATGAATAAGTGGGTTCGATGTATCTGTGATATCTGTGGGTTCAACCCTACAGATGAGGGTAAGTTCTGTTGCTTTTTCTGAGAAAGTGCAGTGCCAATGTGTGAAGAACATTGCAAAGATCAGAAGACTGTCTTTAGCTGGCGTATGTTTTAAAACTTGTGTGTATTGGCATTGAAACTTCCTTGTTATCCTCAAAAAAAGTAAGCAGAACAGTGGGAGATACTCAGAATTTGTTACAAATTAAGTATGCCATATAACTTTGATGACCCTCTTCTGTGTGATGTTAGTTCTTGGAAGTACAGGAAAAATCTCAAGTAAAATCATGTGTGGCAGTAGATCTTCATAATATCAAAGGAGTCTCATTTGGTATAAAAACATATGGTTATACAAGCAGGAACGAGTGCAGAATGTCAGGTTTCTAATATTATCATTTCTCCGTCTGTTTTGAAACTTGGGGGAAAAGAAATCCATCCCATCAGCTAAAACAGACAAAAAATAACCTGTAGTTTTGCACTATCCAACTCAAATCATACCAAAATAGATACTATAAGAAGGCAGCTTGTAGGAAACACAATGGTGTGTTTAATTCCTTGCAAATACCTTGTGGCCATTGCTTGTCCTGAGTCCATTCTTTTTTATTTACTTATTATTCCTGCATTCCTTTTGGAGATAAGTGGGTTACAGGACTTGTTGTAGATCTGTTCACAAGTTCCAAGAAAAAATTAAATAGGAGTGCTAAGAGGGTTATACATAAGGCATAAGAGGGTTATACATAAGGCCTGACTGAAGGGGCTAGAATTAAATCCCTGCTTTTTGTAGGATTGTGGATTGAGGGAGGTGGAGGAGAAAAAGGGGCCTGCATCACTTTGCTCCAGCCAAATCTTTAAAAGTGACTGGAAAATACTGTTGTGTTATGAAGAAGGGGCCCTTTTCTTTCTCCTTATTGCAGTTTTGAACTGCAACTTTGTCATGAAAACCTCAGCTTTGAATTGCCACTCTAATAGCAAATTCAGGGAAGGTTGCTTCTTGTGACAGTTCCAGTATGTTTTTGTGGCATCCTGAGCACGCACAGGACCTGCAGCCCGTCTCAGAGACGGGGATTCAGTGCTTAGCCTGCCAGGCGTCCCTGCATTCCAGAGAGGTGTGGGCAGGGGCAATGCACCAGTGCAGCTGTGGGCAGAGGTCCTCGGTTCTGGGGACAAACTGGAAATCTTGGATCTAAGGAGGAAACATGTTTGCCTGGCAGCTCTTTGGCAGGGCACAAAGGAGCACATGTCCATTGCACGGAACAGAGAGGTGAGGTCCCCTCAAAACCATCAGACCTTTCCTCTGAGAGCTGGCATATTGTTAGCCCTTAGCTTTCTGTCATTGAACTGAAGATGAAACCTGCTGTGGGAGTGGAGAGATGTAACTGTGCCCTCATAAACTGAGTTTTGGCTTCAGTCAGTTGTATCGATAACTTCTCCCCATTGTACTCTCATTGCATGTTTAATTTTTGGCACTTTTTCTTTGGCTGAATGTTTTGGTTTGAAAAGACAGATGTCTACTACACTGAATTATTCCAACACCTTTACTTCACACAACGGAGAGTTGACAGCACTGTCTCTTTTATTGGTTTAGTGATGCCTTGCAATGCATTGAGCAAAAATTTAAAAAAAGGAAAATGGGAAGATGCGTTGCTGAGTGTTTATTGCCAAGTTCTTATTTTACCAAGATGAATCTTCCTGCCAGTGGAAGAGCAGGTCGTAAATGTACTTTAAAAATCTGTGTTCACCTGCAGCTTATTTTGGGAAGTTGAAGAACAGGTGAAGTTCAGATAGTAAAAACACATTATTATTTTAGTCTGGAGCTAACCAGAAGGCGTGTGTAGCATAACAACTCTTTCTATTACCTGTAGAAGCAGAAGATAGTTTTCTTTGAAGCTGGAAAAAATGTCTCTTGCCAGACTGACTAAGGGCTGTGTTGTGAGTGTCCTGTGATTGGCATCCATTGCTCAATCAAGAACTAGGAACACCACTGCCCTGTTGTTCCTTCTGGGGTTCATTTGGAAGTCCAGGAACATTGCCTTCTTGGATTTATAAAAAAAAAATTTGCAAGACAGCAGTGGCTAGTGCTATTAGAAAACAATTAGGGAGTTGATGTTTTGGTGTTGGGACGAATGAGGGAGAAAGAGTTGCTCATAACTGTACAGAGACCAGAAAAATAATGCTCAGAGTAGCTCTGAGCTGCTGTTTTCATACATAGCAAAGACTCAGTGATTCCTGTAATGTAAAGTTTGGTCTTTGTTTTATTTCATTAGAAATTATTTTGAGTACTTGTTTTTACCTAATGCTTTGTTTTGACCTTCCAACTAGAAACTGATTTATGCATGTGAAATCTCTACATTGTGGAGATCTGCAGTGTTACATTTGTATTTGGACAGAATAGATAATTTATGCTCTTCAATCATATTTACAAGCATTGAGTGTTCACATTTCTGGTTGTGTTATAGTCTAGTGTAATTTCTAATGATTGCATTACAATTAGAATATATGCAATATTTGGCTTTTTATAGGGACTTTCTTTTAAGAAAGGTTTCACAGTGATTTAGGTATTTTAAAATTAAACAAGACAGAAACAGGAAGGAATTTTTATTTTAAATAAGGTAAATAATTCTTTTACTTTTAAAAATAAAATTCTGGGTAGATTTAAGTTTTCTTCAGCTAATGCTTCTTGTTTTCAAATTGAAACTGTAAAGCATTTCTTTCTGTAGCATCTTTCTGTTTTAAACACATGTGCAAAGTTGGGGGGGGCACCTGAGCACTGCATTTGGGTTTTCCACAGGAGTTTCATACTGCACTTTTACCATTCATATTTTCTCTGTAAGATCATGATATAATAGATCAACTAGAGGTTAAAATGGAACTATAAGCCAAAGATGTGTCACCAGTGTTTCGCTTTGAACTGTATTGAGAGACAATCTGGGATGGAGAGACTGAATGGACCTGATGTACCGGTAATGGCTGTTTTGTGTCTTCTGCTATGGAGATGTCCTCTGAAATACTTTCAGCAGGATGAGGATAAATGTTTAAAGAAAGGTAAAAATAGAGGAAGTGTTTTTTTAAAAATGATTAATGAGAAGAAAAGTTGAAGGATTTTTTTTCCCTGAGAAGAAAACATTGAGGGAAGAACTGACTTTAAAAAAAAAGCTGCGGTAAGCAGGACATGGATCCGTTGTTATCTGAAGAGAGAACTTGTTTTTCTTTCAATGAGTGATGTAACGATAAAGAAAACCCTTTGAAGGATATCTAAGTGCAGGCTGTGAAAGTCCTTCCCTAGAATTTAGTAGACATCTGTGATGAATGTTTTGTATGTGATCCAGCTCCACGTTTCTGTAATTTAGTGAACTGTGTTCTTGGCAGAGCAGGGAAAGGAGGAAGTGATCTTACTATATGCAAACATGTTACTTGCATGTATTAATTTGAATAAAGATAGCAGTAGCAAAATAAACTAGAAGAAATAAGGTAGAGAAGAAGAGGGGAAAAAAAGGAAGAACAAGACATTGAAATCTACAGTTACATTTACATAAATAATAAAATGTGGTGAAAAAAGTTTCTGTCATTTTAAGGATCATACATTGAAGGAGCTGCAGCTTGCTTCACACATGATGCTTTCAAAATTTCTTTTCAGGTTGCTGTTATTTGGTGTGTGCCTTCCTACCTTTTTGCCTTTGGAACAATAAAATTTTATATTTGCTTTTCTTAAATGATGTTTTGATAATCCATGCACTGCAGGTTGATCACAGCTTCAGTGCAATATCAGAGACAGACAGGATGAATGTAACTTCACCTTCCCATCCTGACTCCATCTCTTTGCTAAATAAATAGTGGGTATTGGAAGGATGCCCTTTAGGGTGCCCTTCCTGCATTAAGGATCTGCCTGTAGGAAACAAAAATTGTTCTTCTTTGACAGCTTTAAAAAGTTCATGACAGGGCCTAGCACATATGGCCAAGCAAAATTGCCATCCCAATAGCATATGTTGAATATTCAAGACCTTGGTCATTAAAGGTCTCAGAAGTAAGGAGAAATAGCTGAGCTTCTATGTGAAGGAAGGGCAGCTCTGGAAGAGCATAAAGGGAAGTGCTAGGACAAAGTAATGAGCTTAAAAAAAATTGCAACTAGTTTGCACTATGGAGATGATTTACTTAATGAAGAGTTGAGCATTTTTGTATCTCTCAGATATGATTAGCTAGAAAGAATTGTTGGCTCAAAGGTGACATGCCAGAAGGATGGGTGGGGTGATTGATGACCTGCAGTGCAGTAAAAGTAACAAAAGAACTGAGTTAAGCATTAGGAGAGAAGCTCTCCAGAGGAGGGTCCTGAGTCTGTTGTCACAGAAGTGAGGCAGTAGGTTTAGAAGGAATAGTGGCAGAAAGGCATCTGTTTTTTGAAGGCTTTTTTGGTTGCTTAGTTTGAGTAAAAAAAGTTGGGGGGATAATGGCCACTGAGACATACAAATATGATTTTTTTAAGAGTGGAATAACTGAGAGGAAGGTGATGATAGACTGTGAGGAATGATGTTAGAGCTTTCTAGCAGAATTGCATAGGAATAATCAAGGGTTTGATAGAACTGGTAGCTGGTGGCTCAAGCTGAGATGATCACTGCCTGTTATCTGAAGGAAAAGAGAAGACAACAGACAGGATTAAGATGTCTTCTACTGTAGTAAAAGAACTGGTGGTTAAGTGAGATGATGATGAAGAATAGAGCACAAAGTCTGCAGCAGTAATCTTCCCTTTCAAGATGTGAGGCAAAAATACATATATTTAAAAAATAATTTACTATTGGGGTATGGTCAGAATCTTAATCTTGAGTGTTTGAGGTCATTATCTTAAGCTGACAGCTGCATGTAATAGAAGTTCACATGGAAGGTGATTCTGTTCTTCCTTGAGGAAAAATAAACTGAATCTATTATGCCTAGGTAACTAACATAATTTTCTCTTGTTTCTGCTGGACACTTCTTGTGCTGTTAACATTACTGTTGAGTCGCTGGGAGAAGGGTTGGCAAAGTGTTTTGCAGGTTCCCATGAGTCGTGAGGTGCTGAGAGGCAGCACGTGGAATGATGGAAGCCTCTCTGGAGCACAGAGATACCTCCAGTCCAGGCATCAAGCTGGAGCCCCAGCTGGGAGAAGTCACCATGTGGTCAGAGCAGCATGCTCTACCAAGGACAGCTCTGGGCATTTTGGTGAAGAAAAATTTCCAAGCTTTTTAGTGTGGTGGGCTGAACTGTTTTTCTTCACAAGCACCTTCAGAAGTTAATCTATAACACGACTCCTTGATTACTTTTCCCAGCCTGTGTGCCATCTGAAGATGGGGAGAACAGGCTACAGATGTTTCCTTATTTCTCCTTTGAAATGAATAGTCTTCAAAACAAAATTGCAGGTGGAGAGGGGGTGTCAATTCCAAGTGCAAATGCTTTAGTATTTTCAAATTTTAAATGGGTAACCAAAACTACAACTTAGAATTACACATGAACTGCAGATAGCAAGAACTAAATTTTAGGTGTTAGCTCTGAAAGCTGGAAACTTCCATGTGTGATGGAACCTGGAACAGTCTGTCGTGTTTCTGGTTCAGGTGCAGGAGGCAGGGTTGTCCTGGACATAAGGTGCAAAGCTGAATTCTTCATTCCTTAAAAAAGGAATCCTGTTTATCTTCAGGAAGAGAGAGATGCTGTGAGATTATATTAAACTAAGAAAATAAACGTATGAAGTGCATAAGAAGTTTTTATTAGAGCCTTTTAAAGGACTTTCTCTGGCTATAGCAGAATGGTTCAGTGTGGAGCTTTACTGCATAGATTTCATATTGATGCCAAGCTGATCACCTAATGCCAAATCCCAAATCCATGCTCCTGTGTCTGTGCCTCTTCTGGGCTGGATCTGGCTCTCATCTATTGAATTAATATGTGAACAATGCAAGTGCCTGCCAGCATACACGTGCTTGTGCTCTCTGTGTGCATATGTGGCCCTTTGATTCCAGGATGTCTCAAACAAACAAAGAAGTTCTTTTAAGGCTTCAGGTGTAGTTACAAAGTTTTTCTTTGATGGGGTTTTTAAAATTATGGCTCTTATTATTGTATCTGTGAATTTTTGGACAAGGTTATTGCTCAGATATTTTGTTGGCCACTGGTTATTTTAATAACACATGCATTATAGTAAGTGAATGGAATGAAACATCTCAGAAGAATGGAAGAATCATGACATTGCACATCTGTTGCTGATTCACTGTTGCAATGGAAAAATCCCATTTCTGTTTTCGTATTTCTACCTACAGCGTGCAAAGAATGCATTTTCTTACTTTGATTACAATTTTGACATTTAAAGAAATGCGTGCTGTAATGAGACCTCTGTGGTTTTTTTTTACTATGAGAACACTTCAAGTTTTTGCATAATTAGAATATTAAGAGACTGTACATCATAGTGTAGAAAACAATTTCATTTTTGCTTTCATTAAAAAACAAACAAACACCAAAATATAAACCCAATCCTAAATAGAAACTCCCACACTCAGATTTTCTAGGTTGGACACAAAGCAAGATATGTAGGAACTTGTGGGATAAAGCAGCTTTATATATTTAAGGAGGAAGAAAGTGGAGCCTTTTTTTATTCTTGTTCAGAAAATGCTCTTTTTCCATCATAAATTTTACAATATATCAAAATGATTATGAAGAAAAAAGTATAAATCTAGTGAAAATGAAGCCTGTAACTACTCAGAACAAACCAACTGAGAAAAGACAAAACTCTTGCCCTGTTTTGAGAAAGCTGATTATTCTAGCTGTACTGAATCCAGGAATTATAAAAACAAAATAGAATTCTTGTTAGACTAATTTGCATGTTAAATTTTCTGGCTGTTTTTCCAGCTCCCAGTTATTTCAAAGCAGTCTGAGTGTCTGAGCTCTGGGAACAAACCAAATGACTTATAATGCTCTTTGGTGTGCAGATGACCCCTTCCCTAAAAATCTGCTAGTCCAAAGTGGAGCAAGTTGATGATGTGCTCTTTGAAATCATAAATGGCTGCTGGAAGAGCAACTTTCCTTCATATCAGCTTCAGGAGTACTTGGCTGAAGAGAATATTTGAGAGGGTGCAGATAGGCAAAGAGCTTTCGTTTGCTCAGTGATGAAAGTTGTAGCATTACTTCTTCCCTTGTAGTCAAATTTGAAATGGCATCAATGCATAAAGCAAATCTGAAGTGCTTTAGACCAAATTCAGTAGATCTTTCAATTTGGCATTAGCCTGCACTATTTAACACATATAAAATGCCTGTATGAGGATGGATTTCAGGTCATAAAGTTGGTATTTTAATAGGTAATGCTCTATATGCTGAAAAAACCAAACCAAACAAACCTCAGCCAAACCACACGAACACCTATCTCAAACAAACCCCACACAGATCTGTGAGAGGATCAGCGATTTTATCAAGTGTTATCTGTGTCAAAAGAAAGAGTCAACTCATCAGAAGGAAAGTGTCCCTAATGATCCATTACCATTAATGGGCTCCAAATCCTTGCTCAGAGAACAGATCATAAAGCTTCCAGACAGATGGACAGCATCACCTTGAAAATTCAGTAACAATTGAAAGGGAAACATTAGGAAAGGAATTGAATGAATCATTGTTATATCTTTGTAAACCAGTGTGCCCTAGACTTTTTTTGTGTGTGTGTGCTTTGTGGGCAATAGTTAGTTTCTCTTCTCTGGAAAGAAAAAGTAGCAGAGCTAGGAAAGGTGAGGATAAAGGGAAAGAGGGAAACCAGATGTACAATGAAATGGCTTCTGCACCAGGAAAAATTAAGCAGTACCAACTCAGTAAAAACTACGACAAAGTTGTGTAAAGTTGGGAATGGGAATTATGAGTAGGAGGTATTTGTTCACAGTTTCTTTGAAGATGGGAGCTGAAATATATCAAGTGAATATATCAAGTTTAAAAGGAAGTGGGTTTTCATGTCATGTATAGTGAGGTGTGGACCTCGCTGCCACAGGATGGTAGTAAAGTTCAAAAATATAAAGGCACTCAAAGAAATAGGAGAAATTCAGAGAACAGTGTGTCAGAGGGTAGGTCAGCAGAGGCTGTGGAAGCAGCCTATGTCTTGGGATGCCCCAGAAGCTGCAGAGTACATCAGCTTTGGGGATACATTGGCCCTCTTTCAGAATTCGTGATTTTATTTTTCCCTGGAAAGTCACCCTTGTTTTGCTGCCCTTCCTGGGAATGCTAGTGCATGATCTGTTTAATTGCATCAGATCACGTAGACATCTTACTGTCTACATGCTGGGCTCTCCTGACTACATGAGGGCTGACTGACACACCCATCTTCCCTGGAAGCCCCAAGGATATCCTGTTTGATTTCTTTTTTTTCTCCTCCTGTGAGCGTGGCAGCGAGCAGTTCCAATGGCATGAAGGTTGTGCATCGCCAGGCCCAGGAGTGGGGTGGACACTGAGGCACAGGGAAGCTCTTAAGGATCTCATCTCTAAGTGTGGCCAAAAAATGATGTATTTGGCAGGAAACTTTTCTTCCCTGCTCTTACTGGTGCATACATTTACTTCTGTTCTTCAGTTCTGCAGGGGACAGGGCAGACAGCTGCTTGTTATTTCTCCCACTGCCACTTTTCCAGAAAATACAAAAAATACATTCCTGGTAGGTCCATTCAGGCACTTCTCTGGTCTTGCTGTTGAACCCCTGCATTAGGGGAATCAAGAAACATTAGTAGGTACTTCAAAGAGGCTCCTTCAAGCTCTTGAATTTCCTAAATTATAGAAAATTTTTCATATTTTATATTTAAGCATGTAGAAAATAAACTACTTTTTTAGTAGCTTTCGCATCCAAGTACTGCTGTATTTGAAAGGAAAAAATGAAGTGACTCTAGAATACAAATAAATAGGATGTGCATAGGAATTATAAAGACAAGGATATTTAAGTAAACATGGGCTATTTTAAGTAACAGTTTTTAGATAACAATTAATGTAATGAATTTTACCTTTTTTCCCCCCCATTTTTCTAAACCACAGGACATGGTTTAGGAATATGTGTTTCAAGAAATGCAATATATAAAGATTTTATTAATTATAAACATCTCTATACTATTATTTATCTGATCTGGGTGCATCAATTTATTTTTATGCGTGTGATCCCTTGATACAGTCTGTTTCTTTTCTTTCTTCTGCTAACTAGTTTGATGAATAGGTCAGCCACAACCCTTCATAATAACGTTTTTTAGGCTATCCTACCTTTTCAGTAGGTTGAGTTGAGGAATTTTCATACACCTAGACTTCTTCCAACCACATGGGTGTGGTGGGATTTAATTTCTGAGCCTGTTTAGATACCATGGAAGTTCAAAGCAAATGCTGCTATTTCTATTTCCATGTCTAAATCACTTGTACTTGGTGTATGCAGAACTGGAAGCAGGAGGTCTGTGTTCTGGGCTGCTCATCTCTTATTTCTCAGAGAAGTGCTGAGAAGCAGAGGCTGAATGAAGCTACTTTGTAGTGCATAGCTGGCCTGTAAGGCTGACAGGAGCAGGAGCATTGGATAATAACATGTTCATTTAAACAATGCTAATAATCAGCATCCATTCTTGGGATGTGCAAATTGGAATGTACAATGAGTTGCAAGTAAGCCTTGATAATTAGGAAATAGTTTGCTTAATTATGTTGTTCTTAGTCAATGTCATTAAAACAACGAAAAAGCCAAATGATTGTTTAATATTTGGTGATGTCGATATTTTCTAGTCTCCCAGATAATTTAATAGTCTGAATATATGTATTTGGAAGGCAAAAAGAAGTTGCATGGATAGGAAGTGGATAAGAATTATAAGGTTATTTTAAAAAAAAAGAAAACCATCTCCTCTCCCCCCACCCCAAAAGAAATCCAAACTAAGCCAAAACAAAACAAGGAAAGGAAACCAAAACCAAACCCAACCCCTTCATTTATTGCACAACAATAAAAAAATAGGGTATGTAATCAGGGGGCTTACTGGAACATGTTACCTGTTGTACCTTTGCATTATTTTTCTAGTTGTAAAGAATCTTCCATTGCCAAAGCAGCGGTTTTCCTGTCTGTTTTCAGATATTGAGAGTGGCCAGGTCTTGCCTGGTAACTAATCTCAAACGTTGAAGTGACCTTGGTCAGAAAAGAATGAATACTTGCAGGTGCTGACTTAGGTTGCCGTGTTCAAGTAATAACTTATGGGCTTTTGCCTGCCCTTGATTAAAACAATAGATTTGTGTTTTTCGCTGTATTACCGCAGTCTTTAAATAAGGCAGAACCTCTGTTTCCAAGGCTTACTTAAGAAACTGATTGCAGTTTGAAAAGATAAAGATTGATATATAAATATAAATTCCCTGAAACAAACGTTAACGCCCAGATGTTATCGTGTCCAATTTAACAAATTTGAACTGAAACCGGAGATTTTTCCCATCCTCTGTCAATTTTCTTTTCTTATTGTTGAAGAACTATTTCTTCACTTTTTAAAGAAGTCTTTGCTTCTGTGTTTGCAGATGCTGTGAAGCCACCAGTTAGTTCTTTACAACCATCTACTGAGTTACCCTTGCCCATCAACACTTCACCGCCTTCCATGCAAGCAGAATCTTCCCTTCCTTCTCCTTATCGGCTTATTAATGTCCCCCCTCTGGAGTCTTCCTCTGGTCAAGAAGATCCTCAAGACTACTTACTGCTAATAAACTGTCAAAGTAAAAAACCTGAACCTATGAGGTAAGTGACTTTTGTTTCTTTATAACACTTTTTTATATTACAGGCCAAGAATATTTATGCTAAATGCATTTTTTTACTACTGAGATACTGAGCATTTGGATGCACAGGGAAGCTGCCTGTAACTTTTCTTTTTTTTTTTTTTTTTTCCATGCATTAAACCTTTTGCTGCAATAGTAAGTTGTTCGATCAGTGTTATATTGCATTCTCCAAAAGTGTTGACAGCAATTGCAGACATGAAATATCACAGTGATGCATCAATCCAAGCATTCCATTGGAGCTTGGAGTGATGCATGACACAAAGTACACTTTCTTTAGCCACAATCTGGTGTGCTTAGTCCAGTTTAGTACTAGAAGAAGCTGGAGGAATTTAGCCTTTCTCCCTCCTGGCATTTGGTTCCCCAGTTTTGCCAGTTATTGCCAGCTTTCATGGAAGAGGTTAAGAAAACGTGCTGATTTTATTATCACCTGCCAGGTTACCACATCACTGAGTACAGTGATCTTCAAGTGGCATTTGTTCACTATTACTAACATGGTTCAGACTCTCAAACAAGAAGAAAACCCAGTTCTTTTATTACAACAAAGAATGCAGAGGCTGAAACCACTCGATTTCCATATCCTGAATTTCAGCTTTTTCCTAATAACAAATTCTTAAAAGGAGACTCAAATAAGCTTTATTTTTTAGCGAATAAAGAGTGCTTACACAGTCAGTTCTCTAGAGAAGTGTGCAATAGGAAATTTGAAGGAAAAATTTAGAATTTCTACAGAATTAAATTTCTATTTATTTCTCCAGCTGCTACTTGTAACTTAAATAAATCCACAGCACCTCCTGCATAGGAGGATATGATATTCGTATTAGCTACCTGGGAAATATCACTGTGTTTTGCCAGAATGGATCATAGAGCAGTCTGCCTAGGGACATACTGGAGTCTCTGTCCTCTTTTAAGAAAACTGTTTAAAAGAACCAAAAATGAACTTGACTGGACAAGCTCCTGAGGAGCCTTTCCAGATTTTGAGTGGTTTGCTTAGAGGTATTGGAAAAGCTGAGCAGAAAATGTCCAGAGGTCCCTTCCGACCTTAAACATTCTGTTGGAGAACCCTATAAATCCCTCTGAGAAGCTTCTTTTCTGCAGTAATTTCAAATAAAATCTGCTGAGATATGTACAGAAAAATTAACAACACATCATATTATTTTTGTAATTATAGATGAGTACGGCCTTAGGGCCATACCTTTTAGTGGCAGTTCCTTCTGCATCAACACCTTGATGCTCTGCCAGTTTTACCTGTGCCATATGCTCTGCGCTCCCTTGGCATTTTTATCTTGCTCTGTTGTGCCTGAGTTTCCTGCTCCATTTACTGATGATTATGTAGAAAAGTATCCACCTTTTACAGTCTTCCTTATAAAACAAGGGAATGAGCCTACAGCCAGGGTGGAATGTCCCAGAACCTCCTGCAGGGGAAGGGGAAACCCAG
Source organism: Pheucticus melanocephalus (assembly GCA_013398405.1). Classification (NCBI taxonomy): domain Eukaryota; kingdom Metazoa; phylum Chordata; class Aves; order Passeriformes; family Cardinalidae; genus Pheucticus; species Pheucticus melanocephalus. The sequence continues at coordinate 76,323 of VZSJ01001218.1, forward strand.
TGTTGAAGATTGCAGTGTTCAGTGATGTTTAGAATCTGATAGTGCTGAAGAGGAATGTCAGTGTTCCTGCCAAAAGCTTTCAAGTCTGGTATCACTTCCTGAACAGCTTGGCATAGAAATTGACTTGGATTTCAGCAATCCTGACCTATCAGAAATGTGTCTGAGTGTCCATTTGCTTCTGCGAGGGACAGGCTCAGAGCAGAGTTTTACCACCACAACGTGAGGGTGTTTTTAGGAATTATGAAGGTTGGGATGTGTAATTGACTTTCTGACCTGACTTCCACAGTTATGTGATGTGTGGGTTAAGTAGAGGCTGAGGAGACCATAGAAGGGGCCACAAAATGTGGTATAGAGTCCATGATTAGCCTGCAGAATTTCTCAAGGAGTCACTGGTGACACAGGAGAGAGAGGGTACTGGGGAAGGCAAAAGGTCCAGTGGTGATAAAATACCTAGTGAACTGAAAGAACTGAGCAAAATACTTGGGAGTGTAGAGATTGTTTAAATAAATAATGGTTGTATAGAAAAATCTGAAGACATTGACATTATGATCACTTGGAGATTATATGAGTTTAGTTTATCTTCTGTAACTAAAAAGCTGTGTCCTTAAATTAAAAAGGCTGTGATCATGAAAATTCAGAATAACAGTTGTGCTGGACTTTCAGTTCCACCTAAAAGGACTGCCTATGTTTTATGTCTGGTAATGTAGGTAAGATGCTGGATTTGGGACAGAGTATAGAGCATAGAGACATTTTCCTATGGAATGAGAGCTTTGTGTATCTCAGTAGCACATTGCTAAGATGATTAGTAAGAGTGCACTTTACCCCAATCCATATCCATGCAGACAAAGAATAAAAATTAAATGGCTGCATGATTTTCTTATTTTCCAGGCTTGGAACAATTTATCTGGGTATTTCATGCAGACTTAGTGTAAAGTGCAAGGCTTAATAGCTGTAATTAAACAGGCAGGTACTGTTACTTAAATGTTTTCCCTTTAGACTTAAAAATTACCAATATACAGAGGGAACATTTTCTGCTTTGATTCTGCGTGTTACTCTACAGATAACCTGAGAGCCACTGAATTTTATTTCAAGGCTTTGAGGTTCTTTTCTGGGTGAAATGGGTCGCTGTGAAACATAGATGTATCTGAGTCACCTCTTTGGGATTTTTGAGAATTGTAGTGTTTCAGACCTAGAAAATAATTATTAAATGTTCCATTAAAGTGTCATAGAGTGCACTACATGCTGTTGTGAGAATGTCTTGTATGCAGCAATTGTAGCTGTAACTATCACGTGCAGTACTTTGTCTAAAATAGTTTCATGCTCTGATCACTGCTGACTTAAGAAAGAGCATTGTTTCACTGTAGCATTTAGGGAGATTTTAAGGTTGTATTTGGATCCTAGATAAGAAAATGAAGCCAAACATTGCTTCCAAATCCCTTATTGTTCTGGCTCATTCAGTAGGTGTATTGAAATACTAAATGCTGTCTTCCTCATCTTTCCTATTGTGTATGAACCAGCGAAGGGTCACCTTTTCTCTCAGAAGAAGGGCAGGAATACCTGCTATTAGAAGACTTTGAAAGTAAAAAGATTCCACTTCAGTGAGTGAACAGTAGCCATTCTTGGAACATGTGTGAGAAATTAATCACAGAGCCATTAACTTGCCTGAAAATATTGTTTGTCTGAGACTCATCTTGCATGGTGTTCCATGAGTTTTAACAGAAAAACTAAATAACTTTTGCTTCCATTTTCTGAAAAGAGGTCTGGATGTTATTTATTTTTATGTCTGTCCTGTTTTTTCTATGCTTGCTATTGCTGTCCCACATTGCTAGCACACAAGAGCAGTTTTGCTGCTATTTTGTTTATAGTATTCTGTTTAATTAGTCATATTGATTCCTGTGGATGGGAAAAGACTCAGTTGAAAAGGATGAGTGGTCAAGCCAGCCCAAATACTTAATTTGCAAAAATGAGATTATTACCCCTCAGACTAAAATGCTTGATATATCTTTTTCCTGGGTCTCTGTCAACAAGTAGTTTTTAGTACATGGAGCCTGGCTTTTTACTGGGCTCCCCTTCCTCACTGCCCCACCTCCTCTCAGTACATCATAATGCCCAGTCCTTGTAGCTCAACTGGCTGGACAGTTTTCTTTTTGTGATATGTGAAAGGAAATGGCCAGTCCTAGCACTGAGTAAGGGGTAGTTTGGCCACTCACCATAATTTGCACGTGTGATGCACATGTGATATCGCTGAATTCACGTCGTAGTCATCCTCTGCTAATAAAGGGAGGAGTTATCATTGTGTTATATCCAGCCTTGCCATTATTTTAAAGAGAGGTGTAAAAACCCTTTAATACATATCATAATAAACATTTGTTAATGGAATATTTAAAACAACTTTTTTTTTATTGAGCTATACTAAAGAGAAAATATAAAATTCCTGAAGTACAGAAGTCATAAAAAAACCCCAAAAAAACAAACCAGGAATATGGTCTGCTCCTGTCAACTATGCACTGTACGTTTTCAGAATTATATATTGTGTTCTTATCATGATCAATGGTTAATGCTGACTTTTAAAAATAGTTAAAATTCTAAGGTTGAATTCTCTGGCTTCATTTTGGCATAAACTGTTTTCTTTGTTTCACAGTGTCTTCAGACTTTCAGTTGTGCAAAATCAGATTGCTTACAACCCATTCATATTTTGAAAACTTTTTCAGTAGACTAATATGTTGATTCCAAAAGATTGCTTTCAAAATTGTGAATTAAATCAGAAATTTCCTCTTGTAATAAGAAATGTAAGCTGTTGCCATAAGCTAAGCAAATGACAGACCTAGCTATCTCATGGTTTTTGAAAGCCTTCTGTTTGCACAAGTGCTTGTGGTCAAGAAAGAAGAAGCATCATTCACTCAGACCCAGAAAAACTCCTATATTTAGAAGGAGAGCATTTGTTTTGTGCATTTAATGGATAATCGTTAGGCTCTGGCATTGTAAATATGCTGTTGTTTCTTTTTGAGCTTTATATTCCTGCATGTTTTTTGAAAGATAAATGTAGTGTTTATGTTTTATTCCTGTAGTTTTAGATTTTTTTTTTCCTTTTAAAGTATATCCCAGTGAACTGAAACTAACAACTTTGGTTCCACAATTGATTTTCAGTAGGTGTAGACTGCCCACTTTATTTTTATAGTATAAAATTTAAAGATCCCAATCCTTGCTATATTTGAAAAATGCTTGACTTTTTCTGAGATTTTGGTCTAAATGGATATCATAGAACTAGGAGAGTGCATTTAGAAAGTGAGGAACTCCTGAATCAATCCTTTGAATAAAGAGGAAGGGCTGCAGCGGAGCCTGAGCTTAGTGTTCACAATCTCTTATGCACTGTGTAACCTCACGTCCTTCCTTCAGTCCTATGTGCTCTGTATTTTGCAAGAGTTTTAAACTTCTAGTGGTTCATACATGAATTTTTGAAGCTCTGAGGCAAAGAGCTCTGAGGCAACTGTTAAGACACAAGAGGAATATATATTCATGGTCAGCATCATGAGGAATGTAGGAAGGGTTACTTCCTTGGTTATGCGAAGAACAAATAATGAGAAAAGTATCTTCTTTTTGTGGGGGCGGGGGGTCGATTAAACTAAATGCAGATTAAAGTTCAGAGTTACCTAGAAACCTGTTCTGACCAGTGAGAGAACTGAAATCTATGTTTAAGGTAGTAATCAGAGCAAAATTACTATACTTTTTCTAATGGAAATTAGGTGCAGAGCCTGTTAAATAAGGGGGGAAATGATTCTCATGGTAGTGGGTGTACTTTATGTATTTTATTCCTCAGAACTTTTGGAACTGTGTGGTCCAATTGCTTAATAGAGCTTACCAAGAGTTGTGTTGCAGGTATTCATTGATACCCATGCATGCTGAAATATTTACATATGCATGTATAAATTAACACAATGGTATGCTGTTGAGGTAATGAAAATAGGAAATATGTTATGTTTGATCAAAAAGTGTATGGACTTCCTCAACTTAACTACACCACTAACATCTCCAGTGCTATTTTGCCACTGTTTGGACTTTCATTTAAGCAAGGAAGCCAGGCTGATAACAGAATTTCTCTGCTTGGAGCCCAGTAGATGGAGAGGTTTAGAAAGGAAATCAGATCATTGTAATGTGGTTACTTTCCATGTAAGTTTACTGGTAGTGGTTAGTATTAGTACTAATGAGTGCTGTTCTCATAAAAGAATTTCCTCATCTAACAATACAACCTTCATTTGCATTCAAGACAAAAGGTCTCTGTTGCACATGCAACCTATGGATTTTTTTTCCCCTCAAAGAACGTACTGTTTTCCTCCTATTTATGATTTTAGCTCTTATTTCTCTTTACCTTATATATTTCAAATGGGTTTTATATGGTCAGTATAACTTCAGGCACACATTTAGGGGAGTTACAAGCAGTCATATTTTTTCTCTTAACATTTTTTTCTAAATTATTATAATGAGCAAGTACTGTAAGTCCAAGAACCAAGCATCTTATTTTTACCTTTAACAGTGCCAATAAAGTGTTGCTGGTTTGCAGCATGGGTTAAAAAAAAAATGATTAAAAAACCTCTAGCCCCCAAACTTGGCTTCAGACAGGCATACTGAAAATCACTTGCTTTGAGGAACATCAGCCTGTTGTGAAGCCGTTGGTAAAGCTCCACATTTGTGCTTTATATTTCACATGAATGAATTTGTATGAATGTAGTTACTTAGGATGCCTAGGTACTCCTGTTTGTTTAATAATAGAGTTCCTGCATCTCATTTTAAAAAAATGAAAATAAAAAAATTGGAAGACACTGTTAGACTTTTCAGTTGGTTACATGAGAAATGTTGTCTTTATGATTTGCAATATTTGTTTTTCTCTGTGTGTTCATCAACATTCTAATCTCACATGTAGATCTCAGGCTGACTCTGCAAAATCCAGCTCTTCAGAAACAGACTGCAATGATAACCTGCCTTCCCACAAAAACCCTGTCGCATCAGGGAGCAAGCATGCTGTGAACGGCTTCTTCCCGCAGCAGGGCGTCTACGATTCCCCGCCTTCCCGCTCCGTGCTGGCGCTGGCAGACTCCAGCCTCTACAACCTGCCTAGGAGTTACTCCCAGGATGTTTTGCCCAAGGCAACGTCTCCATCTGGAACTGATGCCGAAGGAGAGCAACACGTTTTCAATACCCCATCAGCAGCATCGTTAGACACGCAGATGAGGCACATCTCCATTAGCTATGACATTCCCCCCACACCCGGAGGTACTTATCAGATCCCACGAACTTTTCCGGAGGGAACATTGTCTCAGACTTCAAAACTGGAGACTATTCCAGACATCCCTCCACCTCGGCCACCCAAACCTCACCAGGCAGCGGATCGATCTCCTGTGGAAACCTGTAGCATCAGCCGCACCGCTTCAGACACTGACAGCGGTTGCTGCATCCCCGCTGGAGGAGTGCCGCCCTCGCGCAGTAACACCATCTCAACGGGGGATTTGAATGTCTTCCGAAAAGGTCAGCATTCCATGTGTTATCCTGCAGAACCTTTTGTCTTGAGCTGTGTGATCTGAATGATACCAACGGGCTGAATAATGTGTGGGGCATTTCTAGCCTGTAGGAAAAAGTGTTCAGTCCCTCACAAAGTGGTCTATGTTCATTATGTTTAAAATATATTAAAAAGAGGAACGGAGATTTTTAAAGGAAACCATCAAAACAGCAAAGCACAGAACATCCATAAGGGATGCATATTGCACTGTGGCATTCAGCCTTGGCTAAAAATATTTGAAGATCTAGACATATTTATTTGGAAATAAGCTCATGTAACTGAATTCAATACTGCCATTTTCAGTCGTTCAGAATGACCAAAGTGAGCTTAGTGAAGTGTGGTGCAATGTGCAGAAGCTGAAATTGTTTCATGAAGATCAGTGGGATATGGTGTATACCCAGAGCTTTGCGATCAACCCTGATTTGATGATCATTGCCACCAGCCTTTCTTTCTGTCCATGTGATAGATACGCTTACTGCAGTCTTTTAGTAAAATTAAAGTTGTTGCTTGTGGCCACCTAAATGTTGCTCCTCCAGATGTGCTGTCATGTGTATTGTCTTGTTAACCACTTTTGGGCTAAAGGTTTCACTTTCTTTCAGATTTCTGAAGCAGGTGGGTATTACAGTGTTGTTTCTAAAATGAATTTATTTATTTGTGTAAGTCAATATTTATGTTACAAATGATTTTAAAGGAGAATTGTTTGAAATGAGGGATGAATACAAGGCTTTTAGAGGAGGCAATATGCAGAATGGATGGGATCATACAGGTGCTCAGATACTATTGTCCTATTTGTCATTCATTTTGTAGACTGAGCACAAAATATTGGTGGTTGTTAGTGTTTTATAATTACAAACGAACACTTGTGAAAGATCCTTGTTTGCTTTGCTTATTTTCTCTCATGTAGTATTTTCTCCCTAGTAAAACCACGACACTCATTTTGCTAAGTTTATAGGTGAGTATTCCTATACTGAATCTGAGATTGTCTGCCTCAGGAAAATCAGTCTTTCTGAAAACATTGGTTAAATTTGGTACTTTAATGCAGAATTGTTTATTTTTCCTCTGTGGTGAAAATCTTAAAAAAACTTCAGAGTTTTTTTTCAGGGCAAGGTGGGGATAAATCCCAGAGTTTACCCAGTTTCTGTGCTGGCATCATGAGAAGGGGCATCCGTGCCACAGGGTAAAGCAGCCTGCTTGCATGCATGGATGAGCAGCACTTGGGAGCCAGGAGTCTCACAAAGACCCTGTCCAGCAAAGAACCAGCCACAGGGCTGAGGACCTGCTTAGTGGGGACTGCCAGGACTCCAAAAAGGGAGAAATCTTTGGTTTTGTAGCAGTCCACTCCAACTGAAAGCCCCTGGAGACCACACTGGGGAGCTAAGAGAAGGGATTCACCTGTTCCTGCGACAGATGGGATCCTGTTGAATCAGCACTTTCCAAGCAGAGGGCATCAGTCAGAAAACTGTTTTCCAGATGTTAAACTACATCTGTTGTTTGTGTATTTTAGATTAGGTTTTTCATGAGGGCCCAGATTCTCACTCATTGCACTAAGTTCATACACATGCTCAAGTGAAAGACAGACTCTGCTGCTTCTTTAAAAGCAAAAATTCATTTCTCTTTTCTTTCCATGGAAAAATGCCACTGTGAGTGCTTCAAGTTGTAACTGATGAGTGCTAAGATTGTTTGTGAACACAGTCCTTTCAAATATAGCTATATCTAGGGGCCACAGCTTCAAGAGGTGTGTTTGTGTACTCTCAGAAGCAGACAGTAAATAACAATAGACTCTGGATGCCTGTGCCAAGTGACAGGAACAGGGGTGATAAATAGCCACTTTCTCTTCTTGTTTCCTTAGAAATTAGTTCTCAAGACTGTTATGATATTCCACGAACGTTTCTGAATGACAGATCTAATTCATTGGAGGGCTTCCATAACCACTTTGTAAGTATGACTTGATCTGATGAGAGGCAACAGTGACAGTGTTTGAATGCTCTTTGTCCTGGTGTAAGAAAGCAAGCTGTGCGGTGTTTGTCATTTTTCACTTTCAATAGAATACATTAATCTGAGTAGATTAGGTTAAAGACTCATATGATTCACAGCTGATTGCATATTTTGTTAAAGGAAATGTATGTTAATTCTAGAAAAACAGAAGCATGTTGACAGTGGGAAGTGTTTCAAGTGAAGAACTAGATGAAAATTATGTCCCAATGAATCCCAACTCTCCTCCACGACAGCATTCCAGCAGCTTCACTGAACCCATCCAGGAAACAAACTATGTACCAATGATACCTGGCACATTTGATTTTCCATTGTTTGGAAAGCAAGTCCCTCCTCCTGCTCACATGGGTTTCAGGTCCAGCCCAAAGACCCCTCCCAGACGGTCGGTACCTGCTGCAGAATGTGAGCCACCGCCAGTAGATCGGAACCTCAAACCAGACAGAAAAGGTGAGGAAAACCTCTAAGAAAACCTAATTTTTATCATCTAAGAAAATAACATAGCTCTCTCCACTTCTGCTTAGAGGAAAATTATCATGTTTTTAGAAATTATTTTAGAAATCATTTTTGTCCTATGAGATAACTAAATCACAGAGGAGCCCTGGCATTATTTTTAACATTATTAAAACACCACAGTAACAATGCCAAATTAAAAGCATAGGTTTAGATTTTATTGCCATGCTTACTAATGAAAAAATAACACTGAATTCCTAAGATTCAGAAGTGTGTCCTTGTATATAGAAGACACTTGTGATGCAGAGTGAGAACACAGGGCATTAGGTAGAACACAAATTTATAGCCATAGCAATGCTTGGTACAGGATCAGCACGCATATTCATTTTAGACGGCCCCTTTGAATCTATCCTAAAAAATTAATCTCTAAAATCTGGCACATAACATGTTTACTTTTCCTTGAAATAAGAATTATTTGGGTGACCAGAGTTCTTAACAAACCAAGATGATTGGGTTGCAATGTGTCTATAAGTGATACTCATATAGAGAATCCCTAATAAATAGCTTAGATTTTCCAGTTTATCTAAAATGTTTTATCAACCATCTTACTAAAAATACAGGCAAATTCTTAAAGAACTTGTTTCCCTACTAAGTTTTTGAGACAAGATAACTGTCTTTCTTGTAGAAGAGGGAAATAAGAACATCAGGTCAAATGTCTGCCCTGTTTTGCATTTGAGTAAGTCCTATTTTCAATCTTATGTACTTGAAAATTTTAGTATTTACATTGACAATGGCTGACTTCATTGTGGGAAAGTATAATGGCTAATATTCAGATGATCCAAAATATTCACTAATTAAACCTTTAAATTAGTATTTTTAGCACTAAGTGAAAACTGTCTGTAATTAAGGGAAGTAGAGAGTGTCACTCTGATAGATGAGATGTGTGCAATGGAAAACCCCAATCCACCTGTCCATCTTCAAAAATTGAGGCATGGCCTTTTTTAAGACTTTTGGCCCTCTGCTTGTGTCTAATTGTTTCTGTGTTATCAGACAGCAGTTTTGTTTGGTTCTTAAGAAATAGTGGACAGGAAGAGATTGATTAAAGTTGATACTGGAAAACATTCTCAGAATAAACTGAACTGAACTGAACCAATTTAAAATATTTTCCAGACTGGCCAGTTTGTGTATTTTACTGATAAAATGTTTGACCTTCAAAAGTAATAAATGTATGTGTTGAAAAACATCTCAGTTTTGCTGTTGGCAGCACAGAGCTACCACACAGATGTTTGCTGGGGCAGCATCATTGCTCTTGGATATCTCTTTTTGGAACAGAATTAGTGTTTCACATTTAGAGTGGCATGTAAGGCTCCTGCTTTGCTCCCATTCTCAAATGCCTTATAGCTAGAAAGATGTAGCTAACACCAGGGGAAGGACTTTAAGATATGTTAACATACCTCTTAATGAATGTAAAGTTACTGGATGAAATTTTTGCCTGTATACTTTTGGAAAACGTTAACACTGTAAAATAATAGGATTGTTTAATGTAATTTAGAAACTAAAGTGATTTTAAAGTAAAACTGTCCTTAAAAGTAAATATGATATAGTGCTTAGGGGCTGAAAAAAGTTTTGTGAATATCTTGAGCTGCCAAGCATGGTAATGATTCTGATTTACTACTAAGGGTTTTATCTTAGTAGCACACACACAGAGACTCCTCACTCTAATTTTATCAAATGCACCACTGCAAGTTTTCCATTGTTGTGAAGAACAGATCTGATGACACATTGGAATGGTGATATATTCCCATTTCAGTAATTGAGATCTCTACACAAATAACTCCTTTGAGATATACCTTTGGGAAAATAAAACTGTAGGTTCCTTTGAATTAAATTATGTAAAGCCCTTGTTTAAGTGGACCTTTACCTAACTAAAATAATGGTGTGCTTTATATCCTTCTGTGTTGCTTTTTCAGCTTGCAAGTTCTTGTAGCAGCTTCTATTATCAGGGTGTTTCTGTTTATGTAAATGTACTGCAATGCTCTTCCCCTACAAATTAGTGCAAAGGAAGTGTCAAGTAGGTCTGTGTGTTCAATAAATCTTTGGCAGACACAGAAGGGGAGGAAACAGAACATAAAATATTTACCTTCAAGCTATTGCTCCTATAAATGTTGAGGGGATTTAATATGCCATTGGTTCAAGAATGTCTGTTACAGACCGCTGGTGCTTCTCCAAAAGATGGTCTCTAAAATACTGCAGAGATCTGAGGGGTGTTGGGGGTAAGGTGTTATGAGGACACATTTCATGTTCTGTCAGAAGAAGGTGCTCTGTCTTTTTTTAACTGGTTAGAGATTGCTGCAAGAACAGTGTTTGCACTGCCTCTGAGCTTTTTGGAAGCTATTAGAAATACCATCAACACCTTTCACATTTAGGTCAGTCATGTTTCGCTGGGCCAGGGAGGTTTGTTATATCCAGTGCTAAAAATGCATTTGACAAAGGGACAATGCAGTGAAACCAGCACATAAAGGAAGGATACACTGCTTTTTGTTGTCAAATATATGTGTTTAGCATCTCTTTTACTTTATATTAAGGGCTTGCTGCTTACAGCCTTAGACTGTTTGATCTCCCCAGTCTGTTTCTTTTTCCACTCATATCTAGGAGACCTTTGTTTCAGAAAGTGGGTTAAAAAATAGTAAGGAATAAAAGTATCTATAGCCTTGAGATTACAATACAGATTCGTGTAGTTTCATTTCTCTAGCTCACAGCTGCTTCTGTAATTACGGGGAGCTTCCAGTATTTTCTGGAAATCTTGAAAGGAATTTCAAAACATGGTGTTGTCTCTCTGGCCCAGTAACTTGAATCAAAACACTTTACTTGTTCTTTAGAGAAGAATGCCAAAAGGTAAGTGATATATTGCTTGGGACAAAATGGAGACTGTTTGGCAGGTGCTTTTCTGCATTCGCCTGTAACTGAATGACAAAAATAATCTATTTTTTAGTTTGGCTTTTTCCAGAGTTCTGTTTCTTTAGTTATGGAGGACCATTTGCTATACTTATTTTCATATTGCTGCTTTTTGGCTGCTTTAGCTTGCCACAATTGCATGTAGTCCTGATGCTAAATTGGAAGTGTGTTTGCTGGTAAAAGATTTCAAGCAGAAAAAATACTCCATCCACCCATGCAAATGGGTCTTGCTCTCTGAATTATTCAAAGACAGTGACTGGTTTTGCCACAGAGCAAAAGTGACATTTGATGTGATGGTGACATGCCTTCTTCAAAATACTGTTTGTCCAAGAATGAGCAGTAGAATTAAAGGTGCCCAAATGCTGTGAGATGAAGGAGGACTCCCTAGTCAGATTAGGCAGCAAAGAACAGCCAGGTTCTCTTTTCAAGTGAAAGGTTTGTGGTCAAAAGTAAAATTAAAAAGGTGTTAATTGTTTTTTGTGGGTCAGGAGGAAGCAGTTGAGTGGTGCAGCATTTGAGAGATGGGGGTCTCTGGGCATGACAGTGACGCTCTCCTGCCCTGGGATTTGTTTCCATGGCTTAGGCAGAGGGGTCTCTGCTCTTAAAACAAGACTTTAAAACCAAAGAACTACAAAAACAGACTTTTTTTTTTTTAATCAACAGTTTAGGAGCTGTCCAGAGCAAGTCCTTACAGCTATGTAATATCGTCCCATCTGAAAGATTGAAATCTCTTTAAGAAATATGTGCTTGACATCTTGACTGATAAAAAAGCAGTTTTTCAATTTCTGAATCAAAGTGAAAGGCAACAATGGAATTGGAGATGGTGGAGTTTACCTCCTCAAAATCTCAGCTTGATGCCCAGCTTACATTTAATTGGTAAATTAACTTCTTTTTTCTGTGTCAAAGCATATTTCTGCCAAAGTGGGCTTTTTAAGATTCTGAAAAAAAAATACATGAACAGTGGACATATGGCCATGATAAAATGAAAGTCAAAAGTTAAATCTTATTCATTTGAATATAGTATATGATTATAATGCATGCATGAATGAATATAAATGTCATTTTTTTAAAGTTTTTGATCAATAATACTTAAAAGCACTTTCTGAGAGAGCTCCATTTAGCTCAGGTCCTAATTCCAGGTCATGGGGAGCTGAGATAGAACAATGCCCTCAGGATCACTCAGCAAATTGCTGACAGAGACAATACAGAATTTAGAATTCCCAGCTTACGCCATGGTGCTGGGCTTTGCTTCATTTGTCTTGAATAGAAACTTTGTTTGTCAAAATATTGTTAGGGTTTAATTGCATTCAAGATTATTTTGAGCAATATTTTCAGTCCTAGTTTTGGATTGGGTGGCACAGATTATTTTGCTGATAGCAAAAATAACCAATAGTTAGTGTGGTGCTTTGGTTGTTTGGGGGGGTGGGGTTTGGTTTTTTGGTGGGGTTTTTTGTTTGTTTGTTTTTGTTGGTTTTTTTGATGACTTATATTTCAACAACAATATATCAGCAGCATTTAATCTGAGAGGCTTCCTACAACTTAAGTCCACATGATTGCCTTTAAAAGAGACTGCTGCTTGGCCCTGGTAATTTTCAGCCCATCATGTGATCATGTGGTAAACTTGGATTTAGAGACAGTAAGTGATGCACACATTTATTTTCATGCCAAGAAAATACCCAGTTGCAGCTTGAAAACAAGAAAACAAACAAAAGAAACCAAGAGAGAGCAGGAAAATTCTCATGGAGTTAGAAATCACGATTAAAAATGTTTAATTGTTTAATCATTTTTGAGAATGTTTTAAAAAATTATCCAGTTGCTTTTGTCATAGTTTTTTTTCCTCATTTAAAATGTTAAAAGACATAATCTGTGTGGTTAAACCACAAATATGCCTGGATTGCTTCTAAAAATGTGGCTGTGTCTTTGCCACCACTCCTCATAAGCATCTCCCAAATGGATTAACTTCACAGAGAATTCCAGTTTTCTTTATAAAAGAGCTGAGGCCCACTTTGAAAAGGTAATTGTGTACAGAGCATTCCTGTGGCAGGAAGCACCTGCCACATCCTGGTCCCCATAGGATCCACTGTGATGCTTCTGGACGGCTGGAATAATGATCCATTTTTGCAGCGTAGCATGGTGCTCTACAAATCCCAGGCAAAGTAGGTAATTATTAAGGAAATTAAGAACCCTCATTAATCATGAAGGTAGCTATAAATAGCCTGATGAACAGTTTCCTTGTTAGACATTCAAACATGTAAATATTTAAGTTGGACACTGTGAACATATTCCATGTCCTGATACAGCAGGAGTACCACACCATCCTTAAATAAAACTTCTGAGAAACACTGACAGCATTTGTGACGATGAGAACGGACAATTCTTTAAAAATAATAATGATTAGGAACTGGCAACATTTCAGTATTCTACACTATCGTCATTGTCTTGCATGTTCTTTAATAAAGGTTCAGTTATGTTCTGAGGGTTTAGAACAAGTAGGCATTGAAAATATGAGAATGGTGATTTCTGTCTGCAGCAAGAACTGAAGTAAAGATCTGTTGGAAAAGAAACTGTAACTTTTGTGATGACTTTTCTGAACAGAAGTATTGTTCATTTTGCTTTTGAGAAATCCATGCATTTTATCTTCTATTCTCTCTTGGAGAGATAATACACCCCTTGTTCATTCCATTTAGAAATTTTTAAAAATTAAGCTTTTGGGAGATGTTTTGGTGCTTCCTCAGAGTTCGTAAAGCAAGTGGAGTACAAATTTATTGATTTTTTTTTCTTCTTTGATCTTCCACAAGTTCCCATTTAGCTGAAAATTATACTTCCTCCATGCCTGTACTAAATTACTCGTACAACTCTAGTTTTTCACTTAATGGCTTTAAATAACCCCTTGCTGTGATGTACCAGTCCTTAACTTGCAGCTGTGATTTGTCTTTTAAAAATTTGAAAGAACAAATAATTTCAATAATGATTTCATTTGGATGGCTGTATCACAGCTGCAGAGGATTGCGATTTGCTGGACACAGTGGTTGTAAAAAAATTAAACATGCTGATTTTCTAAAGATAAACTGCAGTACTTACTCTGATACTAGTGCTGGCGATGATTAAGTTTAGGGATTAGGGCTAGGGATTTTTTTTTTAGGTAATTTTAAACTCCAAAGATATGAGATAGAGCAGGAACAAGAGAACATGGGTAATTATGCCCTATTTTTAATTATCTTCATAAAATTTTTCTCTTCTTTGCTGTGCCCCTATCACTTTTTTCAAGAAAACATTGTTTTTAATGCACTTATTGTCATACTATTCCATTACTTTATAATAGGCTTAATGTTAATCTTTTGTTTTCCACTGAATAATTTAAATTTTAGGGGGTTTTTTTTCTGTGTTTTGTTTTGAAGTCTTTTGGACTTGGCAAATCTTAGTACACCATTAAACTGCTAATCAATAAACACTCCAGAACACTGTACTTAGGTTTTAAAACAGTCTTTGTTATTGAATGTTCTTAGTTCATCATGCTTTGGGGGCTTATAAAATACAGACATGTAGAGTTACTCACAAAATAGAGTAGTCAAATAGTATCTTGATGATTAATAGCTTTGGTATTCACTGAGTAATTTTATGGCATTTGCCATTCTTTGAGTAGTTTTATAGCATTTGCCAAATATTTTAGAAATAACAGTGAACATTAGCTGTCAGATCCAGTTGGACGTATTTTTTCCAATTCATTCTTAATTTCTGTAGCATTCAAATTACCAGTTCACTGTAAAAAGTTGTTTTGAGGGGATAAAGATGTCTGAGAAGACTGAAGAGCAACTCTTTATGTGACTGCTTTTTATATTTCATAACATTGAAGAATAAGTTGATTTCAATTTGTTTTTATTGTCCTAAAGAGACCATAGTTATCAGCATCCATATTTTATCCCCAACCAGCACAAAGCACATTATTGATTCCCCTGTTTGTTGGTGGATACTAGTATGGAAATGTATTGGAATGTTATATAACTAAATACATGTTTCTAATTACAAGTACCTTGGCAGGAGATAGTCTTACAAAAACAGAGATGAAAAAGCAAATTCAGGATATTTGTAGAGCTCTGTGTTGAAGATCATGTACTTGGGAATCAGGGTTCACTTGGGTGAGGAAGAGAGGAAAAGCAGGAGTTTACTCTGCAGAATTGAAAACCAAATAATAAATTCTTTGGGAACAAGACCGTGAATTTCAGCCTTGCTTTTTGAGGAAAAATCTACAGTGATTCTAAGTACGGGAATTCTTGGACCTCAGTGCAAATTTCAGTTTCATCTAATTACAAAGGAAAGGGGTCATGATATGTATTTTGTTGATGGAAACAAAGAACTGTGGTTAGTTATTTCTCTCTGAAAGTAATTTTGTGAGGATGCAGTGCATTTATGTGGCTGATTTCTCCTTTTGCTCTCCCCCTCCTATCCCAAGCAAAGCACTGCTCTAGCATTCCTACGTATGATCTCCTAGTCTCATAAGGATTAATCCTGTTGTCCAGGAAACAGATAATGCATTTCTCAAATTTTATATTACATTAGTATATTTACCTGAAAATTTTAAGCCCTAAATAGCTAGTATTTAAATAGGAGTGTTGGCCTCTTTTGTGAGGATGTTTTCAATTTCTTGACATGAAATCCCTTGCCAGCAAGCCACAGAGCAAGCATCCAGTCAGGAAAGAAGTGTCCTTAACAGAAATCATGTTTAGTTCTGGTGTTTCAAGGCAATAGTCTGAGAACAAATTAATCTCTTCAGCATTATGTCCTCAAAAACAAAACCATTAGGACCACCTACACTGATGCAGGAATTTACTGCAGTGGGACAACTTCCTCCTGCCTCAATATTATATTCCAAGTGTTCTATGGAAAACAACAAGAGCCAATGCAAAAACCAAAAAGGATTTTTCAGTTTAAACCATTTTTTGAAATTAACTCAAACATGTGAAATGGACTCTTCTCCTGGTGACTTCACAGACAAAGGCAGCATTGACATGCCCCAAATACCAGGAGCAGAATTCATGCATCTGAGTGTGCTCCAGTGGCACAGCCATAATCGTCTGCTGTGCCTGGCACTTGGTACAAGCAGCCATTTGTTAGAAAAATAGACTTCATTAATGATTTTTCAGCTCAGAGTGCCCTTCTGCTGCCTGATAGAACATGCAGAAACTGAGCTTCTCTCTCCTGGCTGTAGGATTTTGCATTTCACAGGTGGTGACTTGATAGAACAGTAAAAACATCTAATTTTCACTTCTTGTTTGGTTGCTTTCACTTGACATAATTTATTTGGGTTTTGGGTTTTTTCCCCTGTGTAGGTTTGCATCCAGTGGTGTTGCAACATTTATTTCCTTTTCAGTTTGAAAAAAATTAAATTGCATAAATGAAACTTTTTTTTCCTTTACCCAGATTTATCTTTCCCAGAATAAGTGTGTAAGTTAAAAGTATTATCTTTCCTGAGATGAGGTAAATCTGGGCCTGTGGGAACCACAGGAAATGTGTTCCTCAGTATTGCTGGTGTTGGAATGCTGTATGGAGCCAGGCTCTCCATAGAGCCCTACTGTCACTACACTGATTTGAAGAACAGCCCTGTGACACTTTAGTGAATATTTGTGGATAGAACAGATGTGGGAGACCAGCCTGCTGTATAGGGGGGAAGCAGTTTCCCCTCCATATTTTAATCAGTTTGTTGCTTTTCAGAGATACAGGGATGTGCTCCTGGGGAACATTGTGGTTTGAAAGCAGTAAGGGATACTATGAAGGGCTTTCAGTGCCCTGGCTCATGTCACTTTATCTTCTTAAATGAGCAAAAACAGGGTGAAAGAATTCTGCAGTTACACAAATAGGTAACCTCAGATTTGTGATTTTGATCCCCCCTTCCTCTTTTCCCTTCCCTGGTGTCAGGTCTTTCCTGTTGCACAGTATAAGCTCCTCAACAGAGTTTAGGCCTTCGGGTTTTTTGTTTTGTAGGGAGGAAAAAGAAAACACTGCACAGATATTTGAATTCTCTATGACACATTAAATGTGAAGAATTGCATTATCCTGGCTGGTTGGTAGCAGCAAGCTGGTTTGCCACCAAATTTATTGAGATTGAACAGTCTTCCAGCAGCAAGAGATGAAAGCTCAGTGAGTTTTGTGTGTTCTTTTCTAATGTAGAAGTATTAAAGGGACCTGTACTTATTTATATAGCTCTTCTGGAAATCGGAGTGGTTGGTAGAAGTGCTAAATTAAGTGCGAATCAGGCAGTTACATAATAGCCACGTTTTACAAATGGGCCTAATCCCAGTTCAGAAAGGTTGGCTGTGCTAGACCATGTAGCATCACTAACAGAAGGAGAAATAATGAGTTACAGCCTTGAGTTCCTTGAGCTTATTCTCTGTATTATGGGTTTCAGGCACTTTAGTCTGTTTGGTTATAAGAGCAGAGGTTATTAAGTGCACACTGCTTAAATAATTTAATTAACTCTGTCACCTCTGCTAGTTTTCGCACTGTGCTTCCAATCTGTGCTTCTATGTCAGTGCAGATTAACTTGAGTTGTATTGGGCCAGATTTCTTTTAAATCAGATTATAAAACTGTGAAATACAAAATTATTATGATCAGCGGATTATAAAACTGAAATACAAAATTATTATGATCACATCAAAAAGTGTTTGGATTTGAACTTCTTAACTTGTTCCATCAGTTTGAAGATCCTGGTCTTTTTAAATAGGCAGGCTTTTATCAGACAGTTGTAGGCAAGGACTTAAGAATATTGGATCAGCTCAGAACTGAGTACATCAGGATGTTGGCTCATGCTTTTGACTTGGCTCTAGTCAGGAATAGTTCATGTTCTGCTTCACAGTCTGTGTCTTTGGTCAGCATTGCCCAACTGTTTACCCGTTTCATCAGCACATTGACCCATTTAAGGGAGCATCTGATTTTGAAATTGGAAAAGAACTGTCTGTGTAAAAATTACTTCATGTCCTTTTCTTTTTAGGGAAGTTGCTATGCAGCACTACTAATGAATAAATAAATTTTATCTTACCTGCATGGTCTCTCAGAAGCACTGTGTAGAAGTTAAGATACAGTACCAAACCTGTATTTACATTTGTTACTTGATTATTCCCAATACTTCAGTGATAACACTAATAGAGCACTTCATATGCAAAACCCTTGGGGTAGTGATTTGCAAACTTCTGGTGTTTGTTGCCAGGTTTATTCTTTGAGAAGCATTCTCACCCATTCCTGGGAGTACCACACCTTAGTCTGTACCAGTCCTTTTCCATTTTCTGCTGTAGGGCAGCTTTCTAACAGAACCAGACTTAAACTTTTCATTTGGTTTATTCATATGGCTTCTTGGTGTACCACTTGAAGGCACTTGCCTTTCTTAATATTAAATATAAAATATAATATATTATTATATATTATTATGTTATATTATTAGTATTATATTATTAATTATAAATATTAATATTATACTTTGTCTGATATACTTTAATGAAAGCTTAGGTCTATTACCGATTTTTGATCGTGTTTATTTAAAATAGATGGCATGACCTGGAACACTTGCAGAGTTTGGTCAAGTTGGCTAAAGAAAATCCTTGTTTTGGGAGGTGATTTGCGTTACTCTCTGCAGGGAGATGATTAGTATTTTCATGCCAGTGTCATTTCTGGTGGAGGTTGGGTTGTGCCTTGGTGGGGGGGGCTGTATGCAGGCTGGAAACCTGGGAAGAAAATCCCAGCGTGTCTGCAGGGTCAGGGTGATGGGGTTTGGTACAGACAAATGGAGACCTCTGGGGAACAGGTTTAAGAAATACACTGGTAAAAAAAGATTCTTGGGGCATCTCAAGTGGGAGATACACATTGGGTAGAAGACCTCCCAAGAGTACCACAGGAGTGGAGATTCCCAAGAGTCATTATTTCCAAAGAAATTTTGTGACTAAGGAGGATTTAATTTCTCTGAGGGTACTTCAACTTGTATCTGAAACATGACTGTTCTCTTTTGATACTAAATATACCTCAAATATGTACTTTTATTTTTTTTTAATCAAACCAGTTAGTAGTAATGATCAGTTGCAATATTTGTTGATGCACTTTTTAGCCTTTTTGTACAGCTTTTACATTTGCCTCCACTATATTTATTACTTGCATGCAGTCTTTTCTTTGTTTCTGGTTTGGTGTTTAAACCCTTAGTGTGATTCCCAGCTAGAGTGTAAAATCTCCTTCAGCAGCTTGCTTATGCTTGTGGGATTAACTTTTCTACAGGGGATTGTGATGTTTATTTATAAAATTCCCGTTTTCCACTTGCAAATAGAATATTATTAAGAGAGTCTTCTTTTTGCCAATTAGGTCAAAGTCCTAAAATTTTAAGACCTAAACCACATGGTTTAGAGCGAACTGATTCACAAACCATAGGTGACTTTACTACAAGAAGAAAGGGTATGTACTTTAGCACTGTATGTATATGGAGCTTTATAAAAATAAGTGAAACAAAAATTTTAAAAATTGTTATTTTAGAATAACTCTGGCATATTCTATTCTGCTGTAGTCTAACATTATGGATGCATTTTCCATGCCAAGCAACCAGTTTCCTGTATAAGGAATTAAAGATTTTCTGGCTTGAACAGTGCATGGAAATTTTTCTTTGATATTAACATGAATGTTCTGATCTCTTAAGTTGTGGCTCTTTATATCTTGTCTGTTTATTTAGAAGAAGATATATAACAACCTGTAAATTGTACATAGTAACTTGTAAGTTTCTTGAAACTTTTGTTAGGCAGTAACCTGAAATCACAGTTCACTTAGGTCTTGAAATGAAGCAAAATATTGATCTTCTCATCATACACTAGTACAGACATCTATTTATGCACCTTAAAGAGGATTGTAATTAATTTGATGGGCTTTATTGAAGATGCTGAGTTGGTGCCTAACATAGTCACAAGAAGTAGAGAAAATAATGAACAACATTAAAAATCTCAGAGAAGTATCACTGATTACCTTTGGGTTTTGAAGTCCATTGCAATAGGATGAAATACTTCTGCTGTTCTTGGTGGGCTTTGGATGAAATCCTGGCTCTGTCTGCTGCAGCAGCACCTTGCCCACTGTTTATTCCTGCCAGGTAGTCTCAGACCTTTACAGAAAACTTGAGCCAAGTTGATAATTTTTTATGTCAGTTGTGCTTTAGTATCATCTTGCCTACGTCATGTTCAGTTCTGTTACTACATGCCTGACACTTGATCTTAGTGAACCTGCCAAGAGGCAGAAAACTCATGGTGGGAGGGGGCACAAGGACAGAAAGGGCAGTTTTTATGATGACATTGCATTTTGTTTTCTAAAAACAGTTTTAGGGAGGATAAAGTTGACAGCAGTTTGACTCTGTGATATTTTTTTTTCCACAAGCCTTTTTATACTTTTCTTTTTTGCTAATGTTTAGGAGGTGTGAGACATAGAAGCTGGAGGGAGGGATAATGTGTTTCTTGCTAATAGCCTACTCATGGTTCTGTTCTGAAAATGAAATTTAAAAATGGCAATTTTTTTGAGAACAGTGTTATCTGTCATGAGTGGCACGTTGCTCTGCTCGACTGTGGACGATCTCTGAAGCCAGCCGGGCTCCTCCTGCTCTTGGTTCATTTCTCACTTTTGCAGACTTAGTCTTAGCTGCAGGTTCTGCCCACTCATGGAGCTATGAAACCTCACCAGTAAGGGCACATGTACACAGTGAGGGCAGAGTTTGCATATTAACAGCTGGCTCTGAGCCAAGAAAAGTCCCCAGAGTTGGTTCTGCTGAAACAGCCCATCAGCCCTGCCCTGGGCTTGCCAGCTCTACAAGGCATCAAGATAGAATGAGGACAGAACACGATGCTGCCACTTTCAAAATCTCTTTTCAAAACACAATTACTGCCTACAAGTATATGCTGCAAAATTCTGAAGTTGCAGTGGTTAATTTTATATTTTAATTTTTTAATTGATGTTTCCTCTCATTACCTGAAAAGATTAAAAATGTAAGTTAATATATCATGTCTTTCTGAAAATGGAAGTGTCTCCCTTTCCTTACTAGTAATTACTATTTGAAAGATAAAGGTTTTTTTCTGTATTTAGTCTGTGAAAAGCTATTAAATTTAAGTTTGTTTAGGAAAGTTCTGTGCTTTACAGTTGTCTGTTTCTTACATAGCAAAACCAGCTCCACTAGAAATAAAACCTCTGCCTGAGTGGGAAGAATTACAAGCTCCAGTTAGATCTCCTATCACCAGAAGCTTTGCACGAGAGTAAGTTTCTTGGCTTTTCCTCATTCAGATTAATCATTTTGGTGACTGGAGTGTTACCATCTGTATCATAATTTTAGCTTGTTTGTAGCTTGAAGTTTCCCTTGGAAGAGTGTGAGTCTGTGTGTGTATCTGTGCATTGAAATAAAGTGTGTCTGTGTGAAATTTTGTTTTGTGATATTAAATATAAGGGGCTGTGTATAACCAAAAAATGTGACACTTTAGTAAACTTGAATGAAAATTTCAGCTCTAATATGCTTATTTTTGTTGTTTACCAGGAGGTTTAAGATATTGCAGATGTATTGTTTGTAAAATAATTCCTGGTAATTAGCTCCTCCAGGTTTCCCGTGTCTCCCAGACCGGATTCAGTTCATAGCACAACTTCCAGCAGTGACTCGCACGACAGTGAAGAGAATTATGTATCCATGAACCCAAATCAGTCCACTGAAGACCCAGTATGTAAAATCTACATCTTAACTACTCTCTTCCTGTGCAGTCCTTACTTTTAAATCATGCAAACACAGATCCTTCACTCAACATCACTCCCTTTATACTTCTAGATCAACAAAATGATAGAAAAATTTCCATAGCAAAGCTGTAATTTTGGTAGGATTTCACTGAAGAAGTTAAGAGCATAAAGAAAATGATTGATATACATGTCTATTATATAAAGCAGTATACAACATGACTTTTTTTCTACCTCTTTTCTAGAATTTGTCCCCTCTTTGCAATTGTTTATCCTTGGGTTATGCACGAGTCCAGTATTATGACATGAAGGGAAATAAACTGTCCTAGGACCTCTGAGACGTGCCTAAAAAATCTGCATTAAAAGGACATCTTCCAGGAAATGTAGAAGGAACAGGGGAAAAAAACAATTGATACTTGTGGTATACATTCTGTGAAAATTGAACCATGTGTATTTTATTAGGCGTCTTTCAAAGGAGAAGATAGAAGGAGTCTTTGTGTATTAAATGCATTTTTTCCCCTTTGGGGGGAATTTTCTCAGATAATGAAGCTTCAGATCCTCAGCATGGAGTGCAGCTAGTTAGAAAAAGTTGATGATGCACACTGTGGGTTTTCTTTGGTGAGGGAGAGAGAGAAAAAGTCTCAATAGCAGTAGTTTTAAGGAAGACAATAGCAGTAGACCTAGGCCTAAACTAAAATGTAGTTTAGAATATGCATAAAGCACTGAAGGAAACCTGTCTCTTGAGCTCAGCTTTTTGTCTAGTCTAGAATCATGGAATGGTTTGGATTGAAAGGGACCTAAAGACCATCTTGTTTCAACCTCCCATGGTCAGGGACATGTCCCTGTGGTCAGGGACAGTCTACTAGACCGGGCTGTTCAAAGTCCTATCCAGTCAGTTCAGTGTACTCATATGGTTGGGTTCTTTGTAGGGGATACAGCAGTATTTTTCATCTTGAAATCATTTATGTATGACCTTCTTTGGGGAGGGCCTGTCTAGCACCTTTTTTGTTCTGTTTGTGTGTCTGCCTTCTTATATGGCAT
This sequence comes from Pheucticus melanocephalus, assembly GCA_013398405.1. NCBI lineage: Eukaryota > Metazoa > Chordata > Aves > Passeriformes > Cardinalidae > Pheucticus > Pheucticus melanocephalus. Next base: position 99,029 of record VZSJ01001218.1, read on the forward strand.
GTGCTGGCCCATCTCACTGCCCCTGGGCTCTCCTCTTGCAATGCTGTTCACTTTCCTGTCCCCTGCTGCTCTGGATTCCCTGCCAGCCTCCTCCAGTGTCCCTGCCCCCCAGCTCGCCACTGCTGCCTCTGGGTGCTGCATCCCAGGTCCCCCTCATGCCATTCCCTGGGGGAGTTGGTGGGGTGCAGGCTCCAGAGCCTGTGGAGGCCCCCAAGCTGTGCCTTGTGCTTCCCAGGGGAAAAGCACCAAGCTGGGGCAAGCTGCTGATGTTAATTCTTAGCTGCTCTCTTGCCAGGGCCATTGGTAAGTAATGGGTGATGTCCTGTTCACACGTGCAAGAAACATCCCATATTACACCAGAGATCAGCCCCACCCGTGCCCACAGTTCTCCCTGCACAGAATAACAGTTCAACCCGGGTGTTCCTGTTGATTCTTAAGGCTGTTCCAGGGGCTTAACTTCCATACCAAGATGGTACAATTAATGCTCCAGCTCATTAATATCTTCTGTTTGTTTGCACCAGTCTTATTCAAAGGTTATTCAACAGATTTCCTTTCTGTTTCATTTGCGTGTGTTTAAAATTTGTTTCCTAATGCATATGTTCTGCCTGCTTAGTTTGTTTGAAATAACAGATTATTTTTTGTTTAATGAGTAACAGCTTTTTAAATATATCCTGGAAACATTGATACAGAATCTGATTTTTGTATCTTTAATACACAGAAATTTGTTCTGAGAATTCAAGCAACGAAAATGAACTTCACATTAGTTGTTTGTGTTTGTCTTTGTTACCACTTAATGTTAAATGAGCTGGACAGTAGAGATATAATGGATTACTTCAATTTAAAAAACCCAGCCCATTTGGCTTTAGCCCATAAAATATTTTATTTCCTAAAGAACCAGAACATTTCTGCAAATCTCATGGCCTTTGTTTTAAAATTTGACTTTTTGAGAATTTTTACTTGTTCCAACTCTATCTTAGAAAGGAATCTGTATTTCTTAATCTTTCTGCCATCAGCTTTGAAGCATCTTCTTTGATGTCATACTTACGTTTTAGTTAATAAAATCAGCAATATTCTGCTTTTTCTTTCAAGTTGCTCTCAGCCTTACCCTTCTGTCTTTCCTTCTGCCTTCTTCATTTTTTGCTGACTGCTGCCCTCTGTCTTCCTGTTTTTTCTTTATCTTTTAGAGAAGAGTCCTTCTATTGTACTGTTCCTATAACACCTGTTAAGAGGGAGGGATCAGGCTGGGAGAGGACAGAGGAGGTGAGGTTGTAAAAGTCTGGGCTAATTGAAATTCAGGTATATACAATGCAACTTCAGCACAGGCAGCCCTACGCATATTTTCCAAAGTTTTAATATTTTAATCTTGTCAATTGAACAATACTCTTTGATTTTCACCTTAATCATGATGACTTTTGAATGAAATGTAAAAGTTTCATTTTTAGATTTGCCACTACTGTCAAGCAGAAATTATTGTAGGTATTTAACAAAAATTGAGGGAAATAGAAAAGTTTGTGCTTAAGTAATGTTCAATTTGAGATATAATAACTACATTTAAAAAGAACAGAACATGATCTGTTCTTATTTCATTATATGAAAGGGACATTAAGTGGAAAGATGGGTTTGGTGGCAACCTTAAATTTGGGGGGGTGGTTTTTGGATTTTTTCCTCCCATTGGGTTTTGACTCTGTCCCATTTTTGACATAGAATGTATGCCCTTGCCATACAGGGTCAATGAAATTTCCATGATTTAAGTGATTGCAATTGTTTCCTTAAGCTTTTACATTTTGGCAGTTTATAGTAAGCATATTTGATTATGTGGACCACATTAGTTTGTACATTTGTAGCTGAGGTTGTTTATATTATGATTTCAGAATTTGTTTGGAAGCAACAGCCTTGATGGAGGAAGCAGCCCTATGGTAAAACCTAAAGGAGATAAACAAGTGGAATATTTAGATCTGGACCTAGATTCGGGGAAGTCTACCCCACCTCGTAAGGTAAGCAGATGTTCAGCTCTTGCTTTTCTGCCATCAGGAGTTCAAAATTGCCTTCAGTAAGATCTCTGAATGGTCATTTCTCAAATGATTAGTGGAGAGACAATGTTGAACCTTTCAGAGAAACCAGTGCTTGTTCTGTGTCTGTTTGGGACACCTACTTGCTTTTTGTTGTTAATTTACTTGAACTTGTTTCTCCCTGTTCCCAGAAAAAGAACAGTGGCTCAGGCAGCAGTGTGGCAGACGAGAGAGTTGATTACGTTGTGGTGGACCAGCAGAAAACACTGGCCCTGAAGAGCACGCGGGAGGCATGGACTGATGGCAGACAGTCTACAGAGTCTGAGACACCCACAAAAAGTGTGAAGTGAAAACACTGCTTTGTCTTTGAAGAATGGAAAGAAGTGAATTTTGAAGAATCACAGAACCACAATGGCACTGTTGTTCAGCTGCACAGTACCTGATTCCCTGGGGTGAAAATCAGTTCCTCACCAAATAGGTTGGAAGCCAAAAGACACTTTGAATATATCAAAGGAACTTTTAAGATCATGAATTGGCTCTGTGGTGTCTGGAAAAATCACAGCCTGTAAATAACCTGTAAAATAATATTACTTAGGTTTCAGAAAACCTTTTGTTCTGTAGTTAACACATTTGTAGTATTACTGTGTTTATGCACTTTTTCAGTTACAATGTTGGTTCAGGTATTCACAGTTAGTGTACCTTAATGTCTAATTAATCTGGAGAATTCTTTTTTCCTTACACTACTATTCCTCGCAATTTTAGGTTAATTAAGCTACATGTAGAAACAGAAATTAATATTTGAACTTCATTTTAACAACTCAAAATTGATTTTGCAGAAATACTTTCACAATTGAATAATCTACTTGAAATGCCAAGAGACAACCGTTAGTTACATATTTGTTTATATTTAATACATACAAGATTATTTGGAAGTCTACAGGTTTACCTTCCTAACAAAAAATAGCTGTGAGTTAATAATAATGAACTGTACTGGGTTTAGACCTAAAATCCTGGCTTATATGTTAGTTGTTAGTGGTGGAACTTCTATTGTATTTTATTAATGACAGTGTTCTGTGTTCAATCAGTGAAGATTCTGCAGGGTGGGATCTTACACTTTCAAAGACTGAATAATTAAATGTCAAGTAAGCCTGCAAACCACTGATGGCATGCAGTAATATTGTGATCTCACACTTATTAACAAGAAATAACCTTTATATTATTTACAGAAGGTAGAGTATATAAATCAGGTACGTACCAAGCACTGTTGTGCTAATACACTGATCAGGTTTAGACAATGAGCTTTAGTTTTGTACTGTTTAGAAGTTCTAATGTCAGTTTTCAGTTCAAGATTAATGGGACAGTTTGACATTCACTTGTTGTAGTACTAGCAAAATACTGTGATTTTGAATTAGACATTAACTCAAATGGAAATACTATGTTTTAACACCATAGTGCCCTTCTAATGAGCTCTATTTTACTTTAATCTCTTGCTTGGCCTTATATTTAAATCCCTATGCAATTGATATTTTATATCTCTGTTTTTAAAAATTAGATAATGTACCTAAATTATCCCCTTGTACACCACTTGTTGCTCTTTCCTGGTACAGGATTTTAAACTCTGTATACTGTGATCCTTTATTTTACTATGCCAGTTCCAAATAATAATCTGCCTTGGTTTAGAAACATTTTTTGTTATTTGGAAGAAGATAGAAGTCTTTAAATACATGAATGAGTTAGGTCTAGACAGAAAACTTACTAACACTTTTGTTTTATACAAATGCCCTCAATTAAGTGGTTGGTTTAATTTTCCTGCCCAATTGGGGGTTTTTTTTGTCCAGATAATTTAAAAGTTGAGCTTAAAGCTGCATTGTTTTCTGCCATGTTGGCCTTCGTACTGTGCCTAATCTACCATCAGTTGTTTCTCTCCCTCACAGCCACAATTTACAGTATGTAAATTATCTTCTTCCTAACAAATGTTCTTTTTAAATTAGTAATATTTTGATGCTTTGAATGTTCATTTTAAAAAAAGAAACTAAACACAATGCATTTTGAGGTGAATTTTAAATAAATCAAGTTGTTCTGTTTTTGTGTGTAAACTCTGTCTTGCAAAGCAGCAAATGGATGTCAGTGTGTCTGGGAAGGTGCCTGGATACCAACCACATTTTTTCAGAATTGTAGATGTACAGCTAGAACAATTTTTAACTTGGATCTCTGATTTAAAACCCTGTGCCAAGAAGCCAAATAATGTGAATTCCCACTTCTCTGGGAGCTAGGAAAAAAATCAGTCTCCTAAGCCAGCCTTTCTTGCTGAGCTAGTGATAGGAGACGGGTTTGCTCTAAGTTTACTGATATCAGTCCTTGATTTACAGATTACACTTACTCTTTCTTCATGTAAAATTTGGCAGGATTCACAACATTATTTGTTATTATGATTGAGAATCCACTCTTAATTTCTAGGCTTTTCCCTTTTTTTTGTTAAGGAAAACAGGAGTTTCCACACTGTACAGATGGTGTAACATTTTCTAAGTATCAGTCTACAATTTCTCTTTAATTAGATTTCTAAGCAGTTTTCTCCCCCATATTCCAGTGTTACATCTTCCGTACTTACATCCTGTCCATGGTATGTTCAGAATCAGAGGTGTGATATTAACTTTAGATGATATATCTCATTTTCACCAGTGAAGCTACAGGGGCTTCACAGTGCAGATGTGTCCAAACTCTTGGATGGTCTAAGGATATGAATATAAAATTGAAAATGTGACTCCTAAAGTTGTAGATGATAGAAAGCAAGTGAAACTGATACCATCCTGTGTCACTTTCAGTTACTAGCTTTGTGAGGACACTCTAGTTGGAGGCAAGTTGGTGGAAACTCAAGTAGATACTGGTGCAGAAGTAGCTTGTCAATGTTGCTTGTCAAGTGTTCTTTTTTCAAATAGGTAAGTTTTCTCTTGTTTCGCTCAAACTCTGTGTTACCAGTTGCAGATGCAGTTTTCATTGCTGTATGTGACATTATAAATTGCAAATATAGATATGCAATATGTCTTTTACAAGTATACAAGATCTTGCTCTTAAAAATCAAAAGAAACCTTGGTGCCTTGTACACTAAGATTGACTTGAGAGGTGATTTGGTACTATTCCATGGTGTGATCTGAACATTTCTTTATCTGCTACGTACCAATAGCCACACTTTTACACACTGCAATATAATCACTATTACCTCAGGAAGTGCAGGTGCAAACACAGCTGTTCTGTTCCACTAGAACTTCGTAATGTGATATGGGAAAAGGTGAAAATGGGGTCATTAGTCTTTTTTCTTTACTGATATTTGTATTTATGTAAAAAATAATAAACCATTCATGTATGACAGTTGTGACATAGTGCCACACCTAGGGAGTACAGATGAATTACAGTATGGCTGTTTTGATTAAGTAATTTAGAATTTATTGCTTCTTGTAGCTAATTAGGGAGTGATGGGCACCTCTCTAGCTTTTACAGTGCACTATGAGCCAAGCAAGATTTTTATCAGAGTGAAATTAAAGTTTAGCTATTACTGCAGCAGTATACATATATATATATATATATACATATATATATATGTAGTACTCTTGCAAAAGTACTTTGGAAACTTGACAGCCCTGGAGAGAAGTTCCATTCCCTCCTTAGCTGCAGAGGTTTGTGTCATGAAAAGTGAATGGATATTTATTCCCTCAAGGAGAAATTACTGCCATACAATATCAGTGTGCAATTTGGACAGCAATAGTGCCACTTCATCTGTTGAAATATTTTGTACTTGTAGTTCTTAAGAAACTTAGCACTATCCACAGGTGAACTTATATTTCAAGATTATCCTCCATATTTCCTAGATCTGCTCTTGATCTCTGTGTATTGCACCGAACTGCTTCTGAAATGTTAATTTCTTAACAAATGTTGTTTGTTTTATTTCTTGGGAATGCTAATATGGCTGTGACCACAAAAAAGGTGCTTGTCTAGCAATTAGTGTAATAGATGTTCCACAAAAACATCGTGTTGATTGGGTGTAGATGAACCAAATCCCAGGCAATGAGGTTTCTGGATTTTGTCTTAACTGACCAAATATTTTGAGTTCACCTGACAAGGTGCAGAGTAGGATACAAGAAAAGATGTTGAGAGGGTTATGAACAATATCTTTGACATTTTAAGTTTTCCAGAATATGTTTATGGTTCCACAGCCCTGATGTTAATTTTCAGTAGCAAAAGCGGGAGAAAAGGTAGTGGATGCATGACCAGTTGAAAGGTTTTTGCCATCTCGTTAAGTAAACAGAATTAGACTGTTCTGGTGCCTGTGGTTTTCTTTCTAGATGGTCTAGAAAAGAAGATTTCCATGTTTCATTAGGAAGGGATTATCTGTTTGCTTCAGCTTTTTTATAAGCAGGTTAGCTGAAGTGTACAGTTGTGTAATCTGCTGTGCACACACACAAAATGTTTAACTATAATATGCTAAAATGGAATAGAATAAAATCTTGTACAGTTTAGAACATAAAGCACTGGGTTGGAAAAAATGGAGACTCTCAAAGTTTTCCTGCAATTATAAAGCCAGCACTTGTAGTAATCATCATGATTAGCTCTTGAAAATTCTCCTAGGATCTCTCATCATTGCCAAGCCTTTTCCTACTAAGTTGTATCTGCAGTGAAATAAAAAGAAAATGTGTGTCATATTTTCAGAAAGGCCAATCTTAGTAAGATTTTAATAAATGCTCTTTGAGGTCCTGGGTTTAATGGGGTGGGGGGGGCTTGCACAAGGTACCCAGGCAGCTTGATTGTTTTAATCAGAAGAAGGCCAGAAGAGGAGGAAAATATAAATGTGCCTTATTTTCCCTGAATTCCTATCAGACTTTAAAATATGTAAGTTTTCATATTTTTATGTGCTTTTTAGGGAATATACTTTAGAGGAAGGAATCGCTACTTGATTCCATGCACTTGTGCTGGGTTTTGTGCAGTTATAAACTATGCAGACTAGCTGAAGGTTTAAGGGTTTTTTCTTTTTATTTTGTGTTAGAGGTGAAGGATGCAGACCTGTGAGTCTGGGGCTGCCTCAGACTGGCCTGCTGGTGTACCTCAGAGTCTGGAGTTAATTACATCAAAATAGCGATTCAACCCTCTGCTGATGTGATCTTCATAGTCATACCTATTCATGCTGTGTATATTTAATTTTTTTTAATTAATCATCATCGAAACCCAAATGTTGGAAACAAATAGTGTTCAGAGTTAAGGTCCCTAATCTCCAGTTAGGCATAGAGCAGCATTTGAAAAGGCATTATGTGTAACAGGGTTCAAATTCCCCAGGCACACAAATCCATTTAGGATCTTTTGAGGAGCAGAATTTCATATTCAAGGCACTGCTGTTCTCTTTAAGTAAGTGAAAGTTCCAAGAACTTTTCCAAAATCTAATTTCTACTCAATTATGTAAATAAAAGTTTAGGAATTGAATTTGAAAAACACACCTTGTGTTATAACTATGGGGTTTTTTCCTCCATAAATGAAAGAAGTGATGATTCTTAAGACATTTTTGCCTTTAGTTCTACTCACTGACAGCCCAATATGAGGAAGCACAAAATAGACTTGGCCCTTGAACTTTTTAAAAAGAAGGAAGAAGTGAAGGAGCCACCCAGGACCAGGATTTAGCCTCTGATCTCTTCATACACCATATGGTGCAGGTGCCCCCAATTCCAGTGCTCAGTTTAGCAGTTGGGAAATGGATCCTGTGGCCAGTATGAGGGAAGCACCAACAAGCTCTGAAAAAGGTGTTTGCTTAAAAACAATATCAAGAGTTCAAGCAAAAATTTCGTTTTGGAGAGGACTGGTGGGTTTGATTCCTCTGTGTAAAATGAATAGGATAATATTCAGGACTGTGATGCAGGCACCCTTTGGGAGCTATGCTGTATCTCAATATGAATACTATTTTGGGGTATCTGTGGTCTGTATTTTTTGTACAGCATTTGGTATACCAGGAGAAGGGCTGTCTTTAAAGTCTGGGATCAAGAATCAGAAAACATTGGCTCCCATCAGCGTTTTAAGTTTAAGGATAAATTTCCAATGGATAGTTCTAAGATTTTTTCAGATCTTGAGATTTTCCTTTTGTAGGTGCATTGTGTATAAGGATGGAAACTTGAAATTAAGCAAGCAGTTATTATTCTGTAAATGGGATGTTATTCTGCTTTTAAAAAAACCCAAACAAAACTTTTTAAAAAATTAAATTATTTAAAATTATCCATTCTGCACACACAATATCAGACTTTTCTCTTAGTAGTTTTTACCTCCCCTGCATCATAATGATCTGAAAAAATGCTGTTACATTTTCTCCAGGACACGTAGTTCTCTGGTGAAGTCGTACTTTGATTTCCTGTGTATTTCTGACATGAATTTCTCCCCAGCTATTCTCTTTAATTAAAGGAGGGTTGAAAACCAATTACTTTTATAAAAGCTGCTCTGTTTTTTGTGAGACAGCAGAAGGTTTTTTTAATGTAGCAAATCTCTGTTATGATTCAGAATAGTCACTACTGCAGAAAGGAATTCAGATGATGTATACAAAGCAGCAACTCCAAAGCATTGACTATAGGCTAATACAAAAAGCATATTCATGTCTAAAACCAAAGGCTCAGGAAATATATGTGGCAGCAAACAACCATAATCCACAGCACACATGAGGGTCCATCATTTTTCCAATAAAAGCTCTGTTGGAAGCCCCTGTGTGTCCTATCTATTCTGATACTATAGTTAAAGGTAAGTAGATATTTATCAATGTTAAATGTCGAAGTATTTTTCAAAGTCTTTCATGACTATTTAAGTATCTAAAAACTATGGGGAAAAGTGGCCCAGATGACAACTGAGGAGAAACATAGCAGCATAAGAAAAGCAAGATAACCATGAAAATCAGATTAAGATGCCATGGCAGAGGCATCAGTGTATGAAATTTGGGTGTAGAGGCAGATAGATACTTGTGTATATGTGGAATCCAACTAGAACTATTACTGAAGGGATAATGTAGTTAAAATAGAAAAAGCCCATGTAGTTAAAATAGAAACATTAAAGTATTATGTCCTGCTTAAAAAACTTCTTCTTCAGATTTATCCCTATCTTTCACTGAAGGTCTATATCCAACTTCTTAAAGTTCCTTTTTGCTCTAAGAATAACAGCTGCAGGAGGAAATCTTGATGATCTCAAAGGTCTTTTCCAACCTAGTTAATTCTGTGATTCTGTAAGTCAGATGGCTTAACTGCTGTGCCAATACGTGGGGGTGAGTTTTCCAAAAGAGTCTTCCTTGCCTTGTCTCACTCTGGTTGCAGTACTGTAAGGTGAGGAGTGAGGTTCATGAAAGGAAACAGGGCCTGGGCAGAACCTGGTTGCTGAGAGGGAGGAGAACCCCGGAGTTTTGAAGAGGGAAGGATCTGTGTGTGTAATAAAGTGTTTGAGCATTACTTTTTATACTAAAATGTATTTTACATATTGAAAATATATATATGTTTGCCTTTTGGTGGAGCCTTTTCAGTCATAGCAGCAAAGAAATAAAATCTAAAAGCATTTTATTAATTCTGGGTTTTTTTCTGTGAAAATGCTGCTTGTTACAGAATCTCCATTCTTCAAGGATTTCTGTAATGAGTATCAGCAGTTGACTCCATATGGGGTCATTTTTTTTTTGCATGGGTAAATTTTATTGATCAAAGGGCTTGTTTTAAACTGGACACAAGCAGAGTCTGATATGCTATCTCCATGACATGTTGCTGTTACCAAATATTCACTGGTTTGTGTTTGGGCACAATTTGAAAGACTTTTGGTCTTCAGATGTTTCGGTCGCATTTCGAGAGCAAGAATCAAATTCTGGCTCTTTTCCAGATACCAGTACAGCACAGTCCTTGGCCACCTCCTCCTGTGCCCCTCTTGGCAGGGCTCCTGAAGAAGTGTGTCGCTTAAGTGGCACTGCTGCCAAGAATTCTGAGTTCCCCCACCCATACTGGCAGAGCTCCCAAGAAAATTTGTTGCTGTAGCAACACCCCTGCCAAGAACTTAGAGCTTGGCAGAGCTCCCAGAACAGCTGCTGTCAGTGACGATCTTACCTGTTCTGTATCAGACACAACAGTAATGAGAAGGAAAAAATAAAACACAGTCTAAATCAGAAGTGAACCTTCCATTACAATTACCTAATTGGCCTAATATTAATCAACATTTAAAAAAAGATTTAGATTCAAAGAAACAACTCCTTGCATTGCCTGTAAGATATAGTCGTAATGATGTAAATCCACGATTTGAAAGTCTTTCTCACCATGATATAAAAGAACTGCGTCAGGCTTTGAAAGAAAGTGGGTTCTTTTCTCCTTATTTTAATAATGTGTTGAAAAGTATTTTTAATTCTTATGACTTAGTCCCTGCTGATTGTTGAAATGTAACTTCCCTGATTTTAACCAATTCGAAATATCTTTTATGGGAATTACAATGGAAAAAACTTCTTAAATTGGATAAAAGATATGCAAATACTGCTTATAAAGATCTAGATGTTACCCAATTAGCAGGTGATCCACCTTACCATAGACCAGAAAATCAAGCAGTAGAATTGCCTCGGCCTGTATTAACAGATATTAAAGATGCTGCTAGAAAAGCTTTGTTTTCAATTGAGGCAGCTGGTACCCATAATATATAATATAAGCATAAATGCTTATGCTACTATCAGACAAAATGAAACAGAATCCTGCAGTTCTTTTTTAGACAGATTAACCCAAGCAGTCGAAAAGCAACGTCAAAATGAACAAGCTCGCTCCTATATTGTTCAAAACCTTGCTTTTGTAAATGCTAATGAAGAATGTAGAAAAATTATTTTAACTTTACCTGATCAGCCTCCAACTGTTACACAGATGCGAACAGCTTGCAGTAAGCTCACTGCTCCACAACATCTTGCTAACATACAAGTCAATGCTTTTAAGAAAAACATTAGAAGATAATCTGACACAGGAAATGGATAAATTTTAAAAGTTCCTAGAAAAACAAGAAAAAATTTAGGAAAACTCTGTTAGCACTGTAGAGTTAGACTCTGATAAAAAGACTTGTTGCTTTGCTTGTAGTAAACCAAGTCACATTAAAAAAGACTGTTACATGAAAACATTTCAACCAAAACAACTTTCTATTTGCCCTCCATGTCAAAAAGAAGGCATCTTGCTAAGCACTGTCATTCTCAGTTTGACATCGATAGCAGACCTTTGTCGTTAAACTTCAAAACCAGCGCGCACCACCGCGCTCAGACACAAGTAGTAACACCCTCTAGCAACCAGGTACCCAGTCAAGCAGTGTTAGTACCTCAGTCATTTATCCCTCAGTCAACCAGTCCTCAAATAGTTCCAGCTCAATACCCCCAAGTGCAAAGTTCCAATTAGCCTCCTCAAAACTGATTCATCTATTAAATAATTTGTGTTGTGTCAATCTTTTTCAACAAAGACAAGATTTTTTTATTCTAAACAAAACCAACAACAAAATTCTCAGACTCTCAATCCTTCCTTCTGTTGTTTCAGTAAATTGTAATGAAGAGCTAGTAATTTTATCTCTTGCTCTTGATGTTCCTATAGTAATTCCACCAAAAACACCTATTGCTATTGCATTTCTGTTACCCATGAATACACCCAAGCAGAACAACTTTCCAAAGAATTCAATTGTCTGTGCCATCTAGTGCCTCAATTCCAGAAGTCTTTTGAGTGCAAAGTTTAGACCGCGACCGACCACAACTGACTTGTAGCCTGACTCACTGTAGTAAAACAATTTATGTTACAGGCATGCCAAATACTAGTGCAGATGACACTGTGATTTCTCACGTGTTCTAGCCCAATGATTGAGATTTAGTAGCTCCTTCATGTTCCCTCACAGAGATTAGAGGTGCTACTGTGTGTTTGCAAAGTGCATCCATGATTAACATTACAAGTCCTGAAGGAAAGGCAGCAATGGTACGTCACGTCGTTTTGTTCTTCAGAAGCCTCTCAGTGTCTGAAAGAGAGACGTCCTGTCCCAATGAAGAGCAAAACTGGAGGTGGGGCTGTGATGAAAACCAGCGTTTTGAGAAACATCAAAACCAGCCACTCTAAAGCTGGCCTAGAAAACTGATCATCCTATATAGATTGATCAATAGCCTTTAACAGAAAAAAATGAAATATCCTTAAAAAATTAGTAAAGAAACAATTACAGCAAGATCACTGTACAAACAAAAATCTGCCCATTTTTTGTGAGAGAAAAACGTTACAAAAACTAGTCAGAGCACTGTTGCTGGACCTGTTTGTAATGATAATTACAAGTAGTTGTCGTTAATGGTTCTTTTTGTATCGGTGAGAGCCCTGGCCAGGCTAGGTTGACAGCTCTTCTCCCCAGGCAGTGATGGGTGGGGGCCTCCCCAGACAGTGAAGAGAAAGGGACAAGATGAAGGAGGGGAGCATGCAAAATAACCTCAGGACCAGCATGCAATGAGAAGCTACTACTCCAAACATACTGAAGAGACCCCCAAAACAACGAGCCAATATAGAGTTGGGAAATTAGAGTGATATCTAGATGTGAGAGACAGAGAGCTGGGCCTGCAGAGATGTTGAGAACCTTCATCGCCCCTCACCTTGAGCTGGAGAGACATCCCAAAACCGGGACCCGGAGGGGGAGCCAGGCTGCGGACAACATCTGGGGTCCCCATGCCCACAGAGGCTCCCATGAGGACTGGACCCCCCAGCTCTGCCCCAGTGGACAAAGCTGCACATGTCCTCCTCCTCAGCATCACCCTGGGAGAGACTGATGGGAGACTGCAGACCCGTGGAGCTGCCCCATCCTGAGCTGATCACTTTTAATAAAGGCACTAAAAGGAGAAGTCGTCTCCTGCCCTGTTTATTTTATTGTGTTTTTTGAGGGGTTTGTTTAACAGCTATAGCATGAGTTTAATGGCTTCTTTGACTGTTGAACTTGTGTGTGTGTGTGTGTGTGTACACCACCTCTTGCCTGCAGCACTGTTAATCTGAGGCTAGAAGAAAAGTGACAGTGACAGAAGTGATGGCTTTGAAATAAGTTTAATTGTGTTTACTCTTGGTGGGATAGTCCAGCTCAACATTGGCCTTGTGAGGAAGTAGAAAAACTGGCAGTATCTCATCTCACGTGGGTAGTATCTTGGTTTGGCATTGTAAACTAAAAAAACATAAATCCCCCCCCTAAGATCTGAACACAAACCAAGTTCTCACCCCTCTCTTACCTTCTTGAACCCAAACGAATGTCTCATGGAGCAACGACAAACAACTCTATTTTGCTCCTTTTGTTTCCCAAATTTTGGGAAGATTTACAGTGTTGAGACGTGTTCAGCAATGCCTATTAGCATAATTGCTACACAGCTAATAGTATCAGAGTTGGTTTTACTTGTGGTGTTTCAATTTCTTGTTTAACAAGAAGTCATCTAAAGAATATTAATTAAAGTTATGATTGCTCAACTAAGCAACAAAATTGCAAGATGTGGCACCCGAGAGATTTGACAAAAAATCTGTAATTAAACAGCTCTTTACTAACTTCATAAGCATGTTAGAAATTAGTTGTCTCTACTGTTGGGTACTGGCTGAGGGAGGATTTCTTGCTTTATTGTGTATTTGACCATAATGTAGGTGTTCAACACATCAGTAACCTCTGTCATGAACTTCTTTATGCCATTGGTTGCTTTCAACTTAAGGTCTTCATATTTGGGCTCTGTATGGTTAATGAAGATTTTCATGTTAACTTGGAAAGTCCTTTTTCCTGCCTTGGTAGGGTGTTACTTTGGAGAGGGGTGGTTTGGTCTGGTTTGGTTGTTGTTGTTGGGTGGGGTTTTGTTTCAGTTTTGGTTTTCTGGGTTTTTTTTTTGCATAGTCTTCTGCTCTGCTTTCAGGACTTCAGAAAATTCAAAGAGAAATTTAGAACCTTCTATCTTTTAACTTTTGGGAAGATTTCTTTTTTTTTTTTTTCAATTATTTTGCCTGTTGAAGTAGAGGTGAATGTTCATCTTTTCTGATACCAAACACACAAATATCTCAACACCCCCACACCCTGGCATGGTGCTGTTTTATTTTGCTGGATGGCCAAGGATCAATGAGATTTGGATGGAGGTTGTGCTTTTCTCTCTTCCCCATCAAACCAGATCCCACCTGTCAGTCTAAGAGATGGTGTCATAGGTGCTGAAATATCCTCACTGCTCTTCCCAAACACCTCACTTCTTCCCAAGGGCCTTCTACCCCATTTTCCTTCACCAGTGATTCTCCATGTGTGGTTTGGTTTGTGTGCTTTGCAGGGGAGGCAAAAGAATGAAAAATGGGAAAGGGGGAGTTCCCACCATGACCTACACTCCTCACCACATAGAGAGCACTGCATTATCTGGAGCAGCTCTGGGAGAGGGGGCAGGAGCTGAGGCACAGCAGGTGGACACAAGACTATGCTGGAAGAGTAGAGCTGGCTAAAATAACACAGTTATTTTAATTTGTAATTTGCTGCCGCATGTATTTAAAAAGTTCAAGATGTGTCCCTGAATGGAGAGAAAAGCATTTAGCAAAGCTCAGGGACTAAGTTTTCATCTGTGATAAGAGATGACAATGAGGAGTGGGAAAATATGTCAATAAATTTGTGATTAGCTGAGAAATCCTATTCTAGGAAAATTGAGATTTTCTTGGAATTTATTCTTCTGAGTAGTTCTGGCAGAAACAAAGTGACACCATCTTTTGGAAATGTCAAAGTTAATAATTTTAACTTCAAAAAAATATTAAAGAATGTCTGTAATAAAAGACAATGGAATGAAGGTTGCAATAATTGTCATGAAGATGGTCTGTTTTGCAGGTTACAGTGGTTAACATTCCAGGTTACAGTGGTTTCTCAGGATGTGGAAGATGCAGCTTCACAAACCTGTGGAGTGCACTCAATGGCTGCATCTGCACTGAAAACACTTGTGAATATTGCTGGAATACCTACAGGTGTGACAAATCCGCAGAAAAAGATGTATAGAGCAATTCAGATGATGTGGAGGACGTGGCTGTCCACGCTGTGAACCAGTCAGGGGACTTTTGCTTCTGACTAGGTCAGGTCTGGCCCTTTGGACAGCCTCTGTTAGCACCTGGAGTGCAATAGTAGTGCTCTTAAGCAGATTTTCCTGTTCAGTTTCATCCTACCCCGTGCACTCTGGGGTTCTGGGATGCACACTCTGGTAGGTGGCACCTGGCAGGTTATCAGTGAGGAGGTGCACTCCTCCCACGAGCACAAGACAGTGCAGATGTAGATCTGCTCAATCACATCCTAAAGCAGGGGGCTGCAGCCCACAATGCTTCAAGATGGGAGCAGACACTGTTGTATTCAGGTGGTTACAAAACTGTACTTCTGTACCTACAAAGTTGGTCTGGCTCCATCAACCTGAAGAAGTGAGGGCAGGAGACTTGAGAGGATGGCTCTCTGTGACACCCTTTCTGTGAATGTTCAAGTCTCTCTACCCAGAGCTCATGGAGAGATGAGAAGCCCATGCAGCAACCTGAAGCTGCCTCATCAGTAACTTACTGTAGAGCACACTGCTGTCTCTTGCTTTAACCACATCCTCCTGCTGCTCCCACCTGGAGGTGCTGGAGCCATGACGCGGCATGGAGGGGCTGCTGCTGCTGGGCTGCAGCCACAGCATGGCTTCGCCTCCTCAGGTGACTCCTGAGCCTTTCCTGGGGGGCTGTGAAGATGCTGAAGGGCCTTGAGAGGAAGCCGTGTGAGGAGCTTGGTCTGTTCAGCCTGTAGGAGACCGAGGGGAGAGCACATTGCAGTTATAGGTTGAGGGGAAGAGGAGGGCAGGCACTGGGCTCTTCTCTGCCGTGACAGTGGCAGGATCCCGAGGGAACGGCCTGAAGTTGTGTGGGGGAAGTTTAGGTTTGTGAAAAGCGCCAATCACTTGTTTTAAAATTTTTAAAAGTTTAATAGTAATAAAATGGTTATAAAAATAATACAAATTCCAGCAATAAGAATTTGGACAATCAGAGTTAGACAAAGCAAAAAATTATGAACGTTCAGATGCTTTCCTAAAAAAAAGCATGTCCACTAACAAAGGATTAACCCTTAAAAGCAAGAGCCTGTTGCATATTCCTATATCTCATACATGATGCAAACATTCCTTTCAAACGAGGAACATTCCTTTCAAACAATTTCTGTTTATTGTCAACCCCCCCTTCATCTTGTAAATCATGGTTTGGCTCCATGCAGTCTGAAAGGAGGTAGAAGAAGCCTGGTTCTTCCTGATAAGGAGGCAAGAATTCTTCTCTTTGGGATATTAGTGTCTTGTTACTGTTATTTCTGTGCAAAGTATTTCTTGATTATCTTATCCATTCCTTGAGCTAGTTAGAAAAGTATCTTACATCACATAGTTTGTATTTTAATATTATGTTGTTCTAACATAACACATATAATATTCATTTTAATATTTGCAAAAAGCCAATCATATAATATGCATTTTTCACAGGCTGGATTCGGGAAAAATCATTCCCCCATAGGGAGGCTGGGCCTGCACTGGAACAGGCTCCCCAGGAAAGTGGTCACAGTACCATTTGAAGAAGCATTCGGACAATGGTGACTGGCACAGGGTGTGACTCCTGGGCACGTCCTGTGCAGGGCCAGCAGCTGGACTCGATGGTCCTTGCGGGTCCCCTCCGACTCGGAATATGCTGTGGTCTTACGACGCAGGGTATGAAACCCGATGCCTGCCCAGATCTGACCTGCTGTTGCCGTACAGCCCTAAACCACAGGGAGGCGAGGGCTCCGCAG
Source organism: Pheucticus melanocephalus (assembly GCA_013398405.1). Classification (NCBI taxonomy): domain Eukaryota; kingdom Metazoa; phylum Chordata; class Aves; order Passeriformes; family Cardinalidae; genus Pheucticus; species Pheucticus melanocephalus. Next base: position 115,819 of record VZSJ01001218.1, read on the forward strand.
TTACAGCGACAGCTTCCGCTCCCCGCCCGGCCTCAGAGGCCGCGGCGGCCCCGGCGGGATCGCGGCGGATCCCAGAGCGCTCCGTCCCCGCCGCGCGCGCGCGGGACGAGCCCCGCAGCGCCCCCACCGGCGGCGGCGCGCGCTGCTCGCTCCCCGCCGTCCCCGCCGCGCGGGGGGAGGAAGTCTCGCGAGTGCGGGCTCGCGGCGCGGCTTGCGCGCTGCTTGGCGGCTCCCGGCGGGACGGGCCGGGCCGGGCCTCGCTCCGTCCGCCGGCCGCGCTCCGGGAACCGCAGGCCGCCGCCTCTTCCTCCTCTTCTGCCGGGATCCCGGTTTTCGCCCGCACCTGCCCGCAGCGTACAGCACGCGGGACGCCAGCCCGAGGCTCGGCGGAGCGCCGTTTCCTCACGGCTGGGATTATGTCCGCCGGGCAGCCGCCGCTGCCGCCGCAGCCGGACGAGCCGCCTGCGCCGCCGCTGCCGCCGGGCGCCAACACCAGCGAGGCTGCGGGGACGGGGCCGCCCTGCGCCGCCGGCCTGGCCGGGGGCGACATCAAGATGGAGGTGAGTCGGCTCGGCCCGGCGGGGTCTCCCCGCTCCCCCGACGGCAGGTGGGACACCCCGGCCGCGTGGGGCCGCGGGAGACAATGGAGGAGCGGCCGCGGGGCCGCACCTGGCAAAGCCGGGCCGCGCTCCTGTCCCGCCGCCCTCCCTTCTGCCCTCCCTCTCGCCGGGAGCGCGGCCCGGCGGGGTGGGGGTGTCTAGGGGCGTCCCATCCCTCCGCGCCCCCTCCCCGCCGCGCAGGGGGCCTGAGAGTCGCGCTCATGCTGCCGCTGGACACGGGGACGGAAGGCCTGCGGCCGGGTCACACCACTCACTTGTGTTCTAAACCGGGCGGCAGGAGCCCCCCGCGCACCCGGCAGGCTTTCTGTCTGCTCCTGCCTCCCCGAGACCTGCCCAGCCTTTGCACTTCCTGCTCCAGGAGCGAGCTAGCCCGGCGTCTAAAAAGCATGAGGGATGCTTGTCTGCTGAAGTGCTTCAAAACTTTTTTCTATTTTTTTTTTTTTTTTTGGGGGGGGGGGGAATACGGTGTGAGGGTTGTGGGAGGGGTTGTTTTGGCAACAGATGCGTATATTCCAGAAATTTCAAGGGGCTGGAAGTGATTGCCTGGAGATGCTAATTCTATCGCAGCGTTGTGTCTTTAATGATAGCAGGAAACTGGTCGGTCCTGCTTTCAGCGCTGGGTGTTTTGTACCCTGAGTCACGCTGGGCTGTTCAACCTACTTGTTCTAAATAAATTTGCAAATGCCATGCTTTTCGGATTAACAAGTAGCCAAAGTACTGTGGGAAATAAATCTTGCTCGAACGTGTAGAAATAGGGCAATTCCAGGCTGGAGTTTAGCGTGTGCAGGCTGAGAAACGCGTGCTCTCCAGGCGCTGGTGTGCGAGGGCCCTCTGTGCTGCCAAGTCCATGCCTTTTTTACCTTGGGAAGGGATTTCCTGGCATAGAGTGAAGTTTGAGTTGGAAGGCCTTGGAGCCGTGAGCATTTAAGGACTGCCTTTCCCTGGTCTCCAGCTAAATTGCAAGGTTTTGTCATCTGTGCAGCAGATGATGGGCTCGGATGGCCGTGCTGCTGTGCTGCTGTGCTTTCCGGGTTAGGCATTGTGGGAGAAAGGGGAATTGCGAACAGAAGTTCCAACGGTCCTCTGCTTGTGCTCACTGGGTGTTTGCTCAGTCCGGTGAGGGATAAGAGGATTTGGTTGTGACTTCAGAAGAGCTTTAGCCATAACTTCTTATGCCCAATTCTTTATATTTTGACTAGTGAATTAAACATTTGTTAGGATCTTTCTGTTTTCCACATGCTTTACCTGCCAGAGGAAATACCCACTGACGAACATCCTGTTTCTTGCCAGCCTTTGTTTCATCTGTTTCTTACTTTTTCTGTTCCTTTGTTCTGTATTTGCCAGGAAAGATTGAATTTAGCCCCATTCTTACTTGGCTCGGACAAACAGACGGTTAATAAACACTTGAAAGCATCTCATGTGTTTCGTTTTCTCACCCCTTCAAGAGTTATTTTGTAATATGTTACCTTAGCATTGTTTATCAGGGAAGGATCATCTCACTGCTTTTATTTTTAACAACAGAAGATGAAAATGCATATGGGAGATGATGTGGAAAGTATTAACCTAATGACAGAAGAGACAAGGATAAAAAAGCCTTGATCCAAAAGAATTGGTAATTGAAGGCAGTATGTTAAGGATTTGGCAGGAAGGGAATGAGGGAGGACTGCCCTCTCCCAGCCAGCTGGTTGTACTGTTGTTAGTAGTACCATGGGTGATAAACATTATTTAATTTTTTAAACTACATAGGAGAAAAATACAGTCTCCTAAACTCCTCCTCAGCTTTCAGGACAAAAGTGCAGTGTGGATTCTTGTTTAGATTTGTTCCTTTAATACAGAGAGATGAGGGATTGGGGTAATCTGGCAAAAACCTCGAAATCACCCTCACTTCAGGCCTGGTACTTTGACAGTCCACCTCAGAGCCAGCTTCAGGAGGGGTTGGCTCAGCACCCTAGAAGTGGCCTGCTGATCTCCTGGACCTCAGCTGTCTCCCTCATTCACATTGATGTGATGCTTTAATGATGGAGCTGAGTCAGATTAGAGACCCAGCTCTGTCCCTCACCTCCTGGCAGGGATCTTCAATCCGTCTCCAGGTAATTGTATAGGAAATAATAGAGAGCTGACTAGTATCTGTCCACCATCAGGTGCTACAGCCAGCTTTTGCTGCTTTGATACAATGTGAAACAAGCTTGTTCTCCTTTAGATGGGTGTCTTCCCTTTTTCAGAAATATTTCTTCTTAATTCTTTTTCATCTCAGGAGTCTTTTGATGATGCATCTTTGGCAAAGCAAAAAGAAATCCAGGAAACAGATCCTACATATGAAGAGAAAATGGTATGTAGTACTTGGGACTGTGTACAGCTGTTCAGTACTTATGCACTTATTTTAAAAAAGTAAAATAATATTGTTTGAAATATCTTAAATGGATTTTATAACGATTTGTCTAGATATTAAAAATATTTAAGTAACTTGAAACAAAAAATATGCAGAAAACCACTCCTGGGACCATTCTCCTTTCCAGCATTACCTGTAGAGCAGTCCATCCTGTAGGCAAGGGGGATTGTAAAGAGTTGAGCATTCAGCTTCTCAGTCAGAAATGGAAAGATTCTCTAGGAATCTCTTTGTGAAGCTTTAATTAGAGTCTTCAGGTTTTTGAAGATGGGTGCTGATTCTGTGCTTCACGGGTTAGAAAGGAGAAAATTTGTTATTTTCATTGGTTTTTATTTTTTCATCATTTTTATAATGTAAGAGATGGGGTCGCCCGTTCTTCACCATCTCATTGCAGTTTCTTTCTTGGTTACTCCCTGTTTGCCTTTTTCCTGTTTGTAATTTGTGAGTCCATGTGAAATTTCTTCATAGGAAAGTGAAACTGATTTTTAAAATTTGCTGCTTCCTGTGTTATTTCTTCTTTCCACTGAAAATATCTCCATCATCTTCTGCATATTTCTTTGTGCTACTTTGTGGCACACTGGAGGAAGTGAACTTGGAATTGTCTCCTTAATTTCTAGACAGACACAGTAACAAGGGCAGTTGTGTTTTAGAGATGCATTGAAAAAGAAAATGGGAAGAGTGTCTCTGTTGGTAGAAGGATAGCTCAGGGTTGCAGAGTACAGCCTGTTCTGTTTGCTGTCTTAAAGACATAGATAATGTCTGTTAGTCCCTTAAAAGAACATTCTCAAGTGCAGTGAAAGCAAGTGTGGGGATGTGTGTGCAGGGCCAAAACTTGCAGAAGATTCCTTACTTAAATTTTAGAATGAGGAACCTTCTGCAATGCAGTCTGCATTTCTTCTATTTCTGTTTTGTACAGCCAGTAAAAAAAGAAAAAAAGAAAAAAGGTCAGCAATTTGGATGGTAGATGGTAGTGAGATCTTACCTAGTTTAAACCTCAGAAACTTACAAAGTAAAGAAACAAAACCTATGAAGAATAGACAGGAAAACTTCAATATAGTGGATGTGGATTGTAGCTGTGTCATTCAAGCTTAAAATACCCTTAGAGTGAGTCTGAGTTCTCTGTGGTACATGGAGGTCTCTTTTGTGGTCTCTTTATAATCTCATATTTTGTCTTCCTGTCTCTTCCATAGTGCAGGATCTGCTTACACTAAGAAGGATAACACTCACAGAGCTGCCATTGCTCTTGGAGAAGCCTGGAACAAATATTCCTTTTTACTAAGAAAACTGACTTCCTGTAGCTGTGCTGCAAGTTGCTAAATACCAGCTTATGCTGTGGCAGAATGTCAGAGTGGTTACTGTTGGCCTTGAAGCTGGCTTTGGCTTGTTTGTCTGTTCAGAGTTTTGGTGTAGCATTGGCAGGGTGTGTTGATTCCAAGTGGAACCTGTCTCAACGAAGCTGAACCTTTCAGATACTAATATCGTCTGCTGGAAATTTTCTTGCACAGCAGAAACAGCAACTCCTATCAAAGGGGCAGCCTGATGAGTTAGGCTGAGCATATCTAAGGTCTCTGCTACTGAAACAGATGTTCTGGCTTGTGGCTGTGAGCTGTTCTGTCCTCACTGTCCCCTTTGATGCCAGCTCTGTTGCTTATCTGACAGCACAGGGAGGTGCTGTATCTCGCTGAGCAGGCAGGCCATCAGTGCAGTAGGGAGCAGTTGTTGCCAGTTTGGTTAGAAATTAATTAGTACAATGAAGAATCCTGTGTGTGATGTGTGGGGGAACATTTCTTGGGAGTGGGACTATCACTTTTGATTGACTAAAGTTGTTAAAGGGAGTCTGGCCTTATCTAGTGAGACTTGGGCAATCTTTGTGCCAAAGTCAGATTGGCCGCAGGTCTGTCTCACAGCTTGGATCTTGCTGTGTAGCAAAGATGAGCCTTGGCCCCACAAAAGAGTATTGAATCTGTCAGCAGCAGGTATATTGATGTTACTCATCTCTTCTTTGGTGTTGTAGTGATGTGTATAAAGTAATGTGAGTCTATATTGAAAAAATATTTGTTTGTTTTTTCTTTTGAATTAATACATATTGGAATGTCTCACTTGTTCCATTTAATTTTCCTTTGTCACCAGCAAACAGACAGAGCAAACAGATTTGAGTATCTGTTGAAGCAGACTGAGCTCTTTGCTCATTTCATTCAGCCTGCTGCTCAGAAAACTCCAACTTCACCTTTAAAAATGAAACCTGGACGTCCACGAATAAAGAAGGATGAGAAACAGAATTTACTGTCAGCTGGCGAGTGAGTGATGACACGTACTATAAATAAATAAGATTTTATTGTACTTTAAAAGTGGAAGTTGAACTTGCTAAGCTTTTGTCTTATGTCTGTGTGCCTTTTTTTTCAACTGCCCATCTGTAAGTTGATGATTGCTTAAGAATTCAAGGAGTTACAAGAGATTTGTTGATGCTTTCCAGCATGAAGAAAAGCAGGGGCAGAAAAGTAAGGTAGTCATGGCTCTAAATTGTAAGAGCTCATGGAGAACATTGCTATGCAACACCTTGCAGGCAGCTTGAAAATTGTAAGTCTAGAAATTTGGATTGCCTTCATTGCATCTTGTGTGGCTGCAGTGTTTGGCAGGGGCAGCAGAACTTAAATGCAGTGTTGTTTGCTGTCTTAAAGGCCAGTACTGATGCACACATTAATCCCTGTCCAGTCACTTTGGGCTGATATTTGAGCCTGCTGAACATGAATTCTAGGGAAGAATGTTGCTAGAAATTTCTTTGAATGTTTCCATTCTGTATTGCAATATATACATTAGCTTACATTAGATTTAATTTTGCAGCAACTTGATGTCTTTTAAATTTTTCCAAAAACTTACTACATTCTTGGACTTTTCCAGCTATCGGCACCGTAGAACAGAGCAGGAAGAGGATGAGGAGCTGTTAACAGAAAGCTCCAAGACAACAAATGTCTGCACTCGATTTGAAGAATCTCCATCATGTGTGTTTCCTTCCTTTTTTTTTTTTTTTTTGCCCCTGTTCTTTTTCTTCAAAATGTTTAAAGTGAACTTGATTTGCATACTCTCCAAGGATAGTGAAATAATTTGGTGGGACAGGAGAGGGAGGAACTGAGCACTGAGCTAATGGTACAAAATGTATTGTTGAGGAACTACTTATTTTCGTTCTGGTCCAGAAAGATGGTCCAGTGAATCTTGTCCCTTAGAAAACCAGTTGCTATGTTTCAGTTAATAAGAGAGTTTTTAAGTTTGTCATCTTATTATATTTACATATGTAATCTATATTCTGATATAAAGCACCTAACAGCTTCCAATTCATTTAATGGTATTCAGTATTCTGTTGTTTTAATGTTTGACTGTGTTCTCATTTTGACAGTGATGATGGATTTAGAATTTCTATGTGCTTTGGGTCCTTGCAGAAAACAAAGCTGTTGCAGCAACTTGCAGAAACAAAATTAATGTGTTGCTGTCTCCACTCTGCATTGTCCGTGAATTTATTACATGAATTTATTACTTTGTTCTGTAGCTTTGGTAATCACTGTCAGTTAGCAGCCAACAGGTGGTAAAGTTCTTTCCGAAGTTTTTGTGTATCTTTTAATCTATTCTTTGATGTCTTTTAGATGTGAAATGGGGAAAGCTGCGTGATTACCAGATCCGAGGACTGAACTGGCTCATTTCTCTGTATGAAAATGGCATCAATGGCATCCTGGCAGATGAAATGGTATGCACAGAGCCTGTGTTTAGGATCACTTAAGAGCACATGCACTACAATGCCATTTTAGTCCATCAGTGGGTGTATGTATATGGGAGTTTTAATAACACAAAATGCAATATATAGTTTGCCAGTTTGCTTTTCTACTGTGTTTAAAGTCAATCATTTTGAAAGTGTCAAAGGTATTTTAATTTAAATAAATCATGCAGGCAGGTTTCAAAAATATGGAAAGGGAATCCATCAACCTTTAGGAACATGAAGTTGGTGGAGGGGACTTGTTCCACAGAATGACATGTCCTTTGTTTTCTTTCTAAATTGCAGGTGTTTTGTTATGGTATTCTTCAGCTGCCCTTGTGAGGAGAGTGTCATATATGAAAAGAGCATCAAATGGGGAAACGCTTCCTGTTGTTAGGGCCATGTGTAGATATTAGGATATGAGTGTCCTCTATGGACTGATGTCCACAGAGCAGCTACAGCAGTGGGAATTTTCTTGAAAAAATGATGCAAAGATAGATGTACCTAGGCAACTGTGTTAAAATTTCTCACACATCATGACCATGGGCATTTCAGTTGGCGCTGGCCAACTGTGTGTTTTTTATTCTTTTTCCCCAAAAGATAAGGGATGAATGCAGAAGAAGTTGTAGTAGTTTCAAAGGCAGATGTTTTTGTCCCCTTAATAACTTGAGATGTATCTCTTTCTCATAAGGAGTAGAAAAGAAGAAACAAAACTCTAAAATCTAATTCATTTCAGTGTATTGCATTTCCTGTATCTTGTAATTTCTGTGTAATAAAACTTAAAGATAAGTTAGAGACAAAAGAGTTTAAATTACTGTTTAGTAACATGCTTCACTTTTAAATACATCAAGGTCTTTTTAAACATACATGCTTATGAATAGATGATTTTTTTGGCTAAGTGGGGAGTGTTGTTTTAACAAAAACACCCTGGAGGCTTTATGAGTCCTTGGATTTGTGGTATTCCAATATCCATTTTGTGTTAAAGATATTAAATATTATTATTAACATTTTTTTTTTGTTGTTTTTTCTTAGGTATTAATTTTTTTGAAGTTATTAACACATCTGACACAGCCTATGAACACATTTTCACTTCTTGTACCTGGTGCATTTTGTTTTTTTTGAAGACAGAGACTCGAATTTTAGAAACAAATTACTTGTGTTGATGGCATTTGGGGTTTTTAATTCCCATGCTTTTGAATCATATTTTTTAATTACTTAAAGTATAGGAATGATCTGTTTTTTCAGTTCTTCCTCAGTTTTTTTTTAGTTAAAATTATATGTTGAAGATACCATGTTATACCAAACTTTCAGTATTTGTTTTCTTCTTTGAGATATGCAGTTTTTTACACTTGTTTGGCTCTTTCCTCACAGGACCTGATGTTATTTCTGGCCTGTGGAAGCCTCCTTTAAAAAATTATTTAGAATATATTTACGATTATGAAGCATTAATAGCATAATCTATACAAAATATAACAGCATATATGACAATATATAATATTGTGGTGACAGTGTTATTAATACTTAAGTAACTGAATAAATTAAAAATTCCTAAGGGTTCTTAATTTATTCACTTTTATGTCAAGTTTAAGAGAATACCTAAGTAAATTTTTAAAGTTTGACCGCTAAATAACCTGAGTACGCCATAGTCTACAAAATAAAGTTTTAGGAAATAATGTTTCCTGGTACTTTTAACAAGTTGTCTTACCTGAAAGGTAATGCAAAATTCTAACTTCATAATGCAAGGTTTCAAAGTGATACTCTTGCTACTTTGTTGTTATGAAATGGGGGAAGCCCTGCAAGCTTTTCCTAACCAATGTTTTGATACCCTTTTTGTAGCTCCCTCATTCATTCACGCTTCTGTGCCTTCCATGCTGAGCTCAGAGCTCACTCTTGGGTTTTCATTTTCAAAGGTGTTTTCTGAGAGGTTTTCTTTTTTCTAACACATTAATGTGTCTTATAGGGTCTTGGGAAGACACTGCAAACAATTTCTCTTCTTGGCTATATGAAACACTACAGAAACATTCCTGGACCTCACATGGTGTTAGTTCCTAAGTCCACTCTGCAGAACTGGATGAATGAATTCAAGAGATGGGTACCAACACTTCGAGCAGTTTGTTTGATTGGTGACAAAGACCAGCGAGTAAGTTTGGATATGGTAGTTTTTCCTGTGTGTTCCTGTGTAAATCCAGCAGTCCTTTCCCTTTGCTTCCTGGGGAGGGATGTTACTTGGATTTGTAGTGGTTTAAGACCTACAATGCTGCCTTACTTAGTGTATAACCAGCTTAGAATTCATATGTGTGTTGCCCAGATAATGCTTCATCGCTTTATGTTCATAATTTCTTGTTCAGAGATTTGCAGTCTCCTTTTATGAAGACAAGACACTGCCTTCATGAGACTTAAAATAGGAAAATTGTAACAGTGCTGCTGTGTTCTTTTTGCTTAAAATTTGACAAAGCCTCAGTAACCAGCTGTCACCTTGTTACCTAGGCTGCCTTTGTGAGAGATGTCTTGCTGCCTGGAGAATGGGATGTCTGTGTAACATCATATGAAATGCTTATCAAAGAGAAGTCAGTATTCAAAAAGTTCAACTGGAGATACCTTGTTATAGATGAAGCCCACAGGATTAAAAATGAAAAGTCAAAGGTAATTTATTTTACACTAAGCAAGAGATCTGTGTGGGTTATTTAGGTGGTGGTGTAGGGACTAGTAATGTTTATATATGTATGTTTAATATTTGGTCATGTCTCAATGTCCGTCAGTTATCAGAAATTGTAAGGGAGTTCAAGACTACCAACCGGCTGCTATTAACTGGAACTCCACTTCAGAACAATTTACATGAACTCTGGGCACTTCTCAACTTCCTTTTGCCAGATGTCTTTAACTCAGCTGAAGTAAGTCTTTTGTTTCTGAATCAAATTAATTTTGCTGGTTTTCCCAATTTGAAAGTAGACCTGGATATGTATAGTTAGTGGTGTCAGTTACTGATAAGTGATAGATTGAGTTAGAAATGTTTGTTATAAAGCTTTTTATGAAATAGGCCAAATAAGGTCATTTATTCTTTTACTTCCTGGCCATATGTGAGTTGTATTTGTTCACAATTGTGATGCTATTGTACCTTGAAAGGAAGCCTCTTATAAACCAATGATTTTGTTGATACAGGATTTTGATTCGTGGTTTGATACCAACAACTGTCTAGGGGATCAAAAACTGGTGGAGCGCCTTCATATGGTGAGTCCTTTTGCCTTTTGTACAAAGGTTACGTTTACCTAAGTTAAATCCCAAACAGTTCTTCTAATGCTTCTTATGATAGACTATTAGGATGAGAGAGATTATTCCACAAATTTTCAGTCAAGCAAAATTAAGTCAAAGGACACAGAACCATATGAAAGATCATTTTAACCTAATCTTTGAGTCTTTCAAATAAAGCACATGTATATCCTATGTATAGCAAATAATTTCTCCATATAGGTTGCTCTTTTTTTTTTCAGATTGTCTAACACTAGATCATGTATCTGTGATAGAGAATATCTGCTCTTTGATTCATCCTTTCACCTGATCAATGTTTCAGTTTCCAAAATGCATTTAATGATGAACCTCTTTCAGGTGCTACGACCGTTCCTTCTCCGTCGCATCAAGGCTGATGTGGAGAAAAGCTTGCCTCCAAAGAAGGAAGTTAAGATTTATGTGGGCCTCAGCAAAATGCAGCGAGAATGGTAATTAATGCATGTGCTTGACTGGGCTGTGGTTAAGGCTCAGAAGAAATGTGCTGTCTGTGACTTGAAGGTTGTGTAGAACTCAATTTACTCTCTCTGGTATACTCCCAATTTATACCTGTTTCTTTCTGACACTGCTATGACAGAACCATGCATGTCAGGGAGATTTACCTGATTAAATGAAGGGTAGGGTGAGCTTTAGACAGTATTTGTAGCCTAAAGACTTATGAAAACTTGTTTAACTTCTTGCTTAAAGGAAGGGAGGTTCAGAAGGAGCCTTTTTGCTCTGCACAACTCCTGGATGGGAGTGTGCAGCCGAGGGGGTCATCAGCCTCTTCTCCCAGGCAACAGAACAAGAAGAAATGGCCTCAGACTACACCAAGGGAGGTTCAGGTCAAACATCAGGAGGACTCTCTTAATGGAAAGGGTTGTCAAGCATTGGAATAGACTGCTCAGACAGGTGGTAGATTCACCATCTCTGGAGGTATTTAGGAAACAGTGAACGTGGCACCCAGTGGATGGTGGTGTTTAACCTAAGGTTGGAACTGATGATCTCAGAGTTCTCTTCCAACCCAGTCGATTCTGTGAGTCTGTGCTACATCTCTGACTTGCCCAGAGGCAAAAGAATGACACCCAAGCCATGTCCCATGGCTGCCATGATGCTGAGGGCAGGTTCTGTCTCCCACAGGCTTTTCCTGGCTTACAGGTATTCAAACCTTTCCTCCTCCTCCCCCTGCACCAGCAAAAGAGGCAGCTCGTAAATCATCCCCCAGCTTCATTTTAGACTTCATTTTAGAGTGAACAGAAGGGTTTTTTTCTTTCCTTGCTGTAGGTATACCCGAATCCTGATGAAGGATATAGATATCCTGAACTCAGCTGGGAAGCTGGACAAGATGAGACTGCTGAATATCCTGATGCAGCTGCGGAAATGCTGCAATCACCCTTACCTCTTTGATGGAGCAGAGCCTGGCCCACCTTATACAACAGACATGCATTTGGTCACTAACAGTGGCAAAATGGTAGTTCTAGACAAATTGCTACCTAAGTTGAAAGAACAAGGTATGTGTCTCCTTTCTGGGGTTTTGAGAGTTTTGTGGTTCAGTAATGTTTTTGTGTATTCTGAACAAAACCCAGCAGACTTTAGCCAGGATTATTGTTGGTTTCTAGTATGATACCAGCTTGGATCAATAGTCCATTATGGCTTTTTGTGCTGAAGTGTTTTGATTTCTTTTTTTTCCCCATTTTTTCATCCCAGCTAAGTTCACACCATAAAAACATCATTTGATCGGGGCTTTAGATTTTCTTTCGTAGTCTTATTAGCTATCTGAAATGTATTTATGTAGTATTTTAGCCACACCTTTGATTTGGCATGAAGGACCATTTCAGATTCAGAGTCCTCATACATAGTTCAAGTCAAATCCTGTGTGAAATGTTGGTCTTTCTTGCTGGATGTGATTTTGAACAGTACCTGAGGTTTTTCTGTGTATTCTATAAACACTCAGACATGGGGGAACTCTTGAGTTGTTTTAAAGTTATTTGAGCTTTGAAATGGATTACTGTAAAACTCACTTGCAACAGAGTTTTTGACACTGGAATAAATTTTTAACTCACTATTTTTTGAGTATGCTTACAGTAGTAACTTTGCTAAAGAAGTTGGAGGTAGGTTTGTGAGTGGGGACACTTTGCAGAAAAACAAAACCACGTCCAAACCTCAACCTTCTATACCTACAGTATAGAAGTAAACTGTACTTTGTATCTAGGTATCATCCAGGCAGCTGTGACTGCATAACTCAAGACTAAAAACCAAACAATTCAGTGGTTACTGTGCTTTTTTGATCTTGGTTTCTTCCTGATACCAGGTTTATTGATGAGGTAATTAATTTGTTGTAATTAATACTGGACTGGTCTCAAATCAAATTAGCATCTTAAACAAGAGAGTTCAGTATTAACCCTTGAGTCCAAAGGACAAAAGGAGGTAGAAACTTTGTTATATCCTGTGTTTTACTTAAATTTCTCCAGTAGACTAGAAATGGTTGACTGTATATGCATAAAGTACTGAAACTTTTCTTTTTTTTTATTTAAGTTTTTCTTGGCAGGTAAGTAAACTGACAAGTATTTAAGAAGAATTCACTTTCTTTCTAGAGATCTTAAATCCAAAACAAACAAATACTTCAAAATTTTATTGTTTATACTTGATGATGTTTTTATATTTGTGTTACCATCTTACTCTGCCATGTCTGGGAACTTTTTCTTAAGGAGTACAACACAAAATGAAAGGGAGAAGCCAGCCATTAATTAGCTAGTGACATGTCAGGGTAAGACAGACGTGTCCTATGGCATGGATGTGCTGTGGCAGCAGCAGCTGCAGCCCTGCATTGTAGTTTGGGTCTGAAATTCAAATGTCTTTTCTTCTTAGTACATGGAATTGCCCTCCTTCCTTTTCTGGTAGTGCAGACTTGGAGAGTTTGTTTAATCTTATATTTTGGTGAAAGCATAAGAAACCTTTTTACCCAAACAGGCTCAAGGGTTCTAATCTTCAGTCAGATGACAAGAGTTCTAGATATTTTGGAAGATTACTGTATGTGGAGAAATTATGAATATTGCAGACTGGATGGACAAACTCCTCACAATGAGCGACAGGTATGTATTTACAACTTCGGGAATTGTATTTATGTAAAAATACTACTTGTAAAACATTTTGTTTAACTCATACATTCTTTTCATTTATTTAGGCTTCCATTAATGCATTTAACGATCCTGACAGCTCAAAATTTGTGTTCATGTTGAGTACACGAGCAGGAGGTCTTGGAATCAATCTGGCTACTGCTGATGTTGTAATTCTCTATGATTCAGACTGGAATCCACAAGTAGACCTCCAGGCTATGGTAAGATTCCAGATGGAAATTATGGGGTTCTTTTTCTTTTTCTCACAGAACTTTGCTAGAAATGTGTACTTCCAGAATAAATTGGTATTTTCCCGTTTTAGCACAGGAGCAGGATTTGTAAGACTAATTTTCAGTTCAAGTGCAGCTTCCACTGTGTGGAACCATTAGTCCTTAGTCACATTTGGATTATAGAGTGTTTTATGTAGTGGAAAATGCTGGGTGTATGCTACACCTCTTAGTATTGTTTAATGCAAATAGCCTACTTGAATAAGTAAAAATGAATTAAATCTAGGTTGTTAATCCCAAAACTATAAAGCTAAAGCTTTACTGTTGTGGGGAGTGGAGGTGAATGTGTTTTCACTGTTTTTCCTGCAATCTTGAAAATGAGATAAAGAAAAGTTGAATTAAACTTTAAACTTTTCAAAAACTGCTTTTGTGGTGATGGTAATGAAAGGATCTCATTTTAGCGACTATCCTTAGGGGTTTTTTAAGTAGATGTGGATGCATCTCCATCCTGGATACATGTCAAGGACATTAGTGACCACCTAAGAAAGCAAAGCTATCTAAAAACTGCCAGTGGATTTTTGTGTTGGTTTTTTTTTTTTTGACAAATGAGGCCTTTCAAAGATAAGTCTTGGAAGTGTCTTTAATTATTTCAATTAACCTGTGGGTCTCAAGTACTCTAGCAAAAATCCCTTCTGGTGGGATGGAACTGGTGTCCAATAGCTCAAATGAGGCAGTACCAGCTACCACTACAGGTGTATGTTGAGAATACTGATTCTCACTGATTCTGGTTCATGTTTCACTAGTCAGGAGAGGCAGGGTATTGAATTTTTCTTCAACTATTCATGGCACTACTGAAGGATTTTGAGAAAGGCAGCTTTTGGTCAGCAGAGAGATGATTTCTTCATGCTTTGATTCTACAGAAGGTTGCTTAAGATCAGAAGCATTCAAGTCTTCTCCTCTGTGTGATTTAATGAAAAACCCCAAATCCTGCTATTTTTTAGCTGTGACACATAGAGACAGACTCACAGTCAATGTTATTGAAAAAAAAACCCCAAACTTGCAATGTAGATAAAAATGTAATATCTTGGGTAGCCATGGATAGCTGTAAACATTTAAGTAACCTGTGCTGTTCTGTTTTGTAAATTCATGTGCTGGAAATAATGAAAATCTTAAACCTAATTATGTAGTCATGCTGGAAGGCAAGTGCTGAATTTTTTTGTTCCTGTTTTGGGCAGGATCGAGCGCACAGAATTGGCCAGACCAAGACTGTCCGGGTGTTCAGGTTTATTACCGACAATACCGTGGAGGAAAGGATAGTGGAGCGTGCAGAAATGAAACTACGCCTGGATTCCATAGTCATCCAGCAAGGCAAGTATATGCAGGCACTTTGTACCTAGGATGAAATTCCCTTCTTCTCCCATTGTAAATCATGGTGGAATCAGCCAGTAAGAACCAGTGGGAATGTTGCTTTTGCCACATCTGAACTCTGAAGGGAGTGTGCAAAGGCCTCATCCACTTGAAAATTTGTTTTACTGCAGGAGTAGGCATTTCCTCACTAACTTTTTGCCTGGTGGGATATAGTCAGATTTGGCTTTTTAAAGCACTCAGTTTCTTCTTTAACTTCAAATTTAAATGAATGCCTTTCCTTTTGCTAATAGACCGAGAAAAGTAAGGTGACATTAGTTGACTTGCTTGGAATCAGTAATATGTAGCTTGTATGTGGAAATGTAAGAGGGAGAAAATCCTGTATTGCTCCTTCCATAACATAAACTCTTTAGTGAGTTGCTATCCTCAAGCATTTTTATCTTTAGGAAGATTGGTGGATCAAAACCTGAATAAACTTGGAAAGGATGAAATGCTGCAAATGATCAGACATGGAGCAACACACGTGTTTGCTTCAAAGGATAGCGAGATTACAGATGAAGATATTGATCACATTTTGGAAAGAGGGGCAAAGAAGGTGAGAAGGTTTGAAAAGGGGAAGCTCACCTGTAGATTTAAATGTGATGGCAAGATAGTAAGTCTGGATGATAACTTGGTTCCAAGCTGGAGAGAAAAGGGGTTTTTGCTGTAGAGGGTTTTTGTGTTACTCAATCCTGTTTGTTTTTTCTGATGTTGTCAATAAGATGTTTTATAGTCAAGTACCTTGTAGAATGGCTCCTCTTCTTTCTGGCAATGGGATGTTTTAAAATGAAGTACCTTTCAGAGTGGCTCCTTTCTGGAATGAGGTGTTTAATAATGACGTGCCTTCCAAAATGGCTCCCGTTCTATCTGGGAATGAGATGTTAAATAATGAAGTACCATCCAAATGGCTACTATTCTTTTCTGTATCCCCTGTCCAAGACTGCGGAAATGAACGAAAAAACTTTCAAAGATGGGTGAAAGCTCCCTTAGGAATTTTACTATGGATACTGAATCTAGCGTGTATAATTTTGAAGGGGAAGACTACAGAGAAAAACAGAAGGTAATGTTTTAAGTTTCTTTTGGAGGAATGCACTGAATTGCATGTTTTAATCATACTTATTTAAGAGGTATTGGGTAAAATACAGTGTCATCTATGAAAATAGTTTAAATAACACTTATAACACTTATAATGAAGTAGATGTAGATCTAATTTTACATAAAACTTGTAGCTGGTCTCATGATCTTGCAAGACTTAATTTTTGGTTTTGGGGGTGATGGGTTTTGTTTTTATAGTTGGCATTTACGGAGTGGATTGAACCACCTAAAAGAGAAAGAAAAGCCAATTATGCTGTGGATGCTTACTTCAGAGAGGCTCTTCGAGTCAGTGAACCAAAAGCACCCAAGGTGAGTTGACTAATCAAAAGAAATAAATTTTTTAAATATGCATGGTAAGTGGCTAAAGCTCTAAGCAGCAAATAGGTCTTTAGTCATAAAAACTGCTCTGTTCACTTTTATAAAGTGGAGAGACTATATAAATTTAGAAAAAATTTCCAAAAGACTTGAGACGAGCTTCTGTGAGAAAAAATAAGAACAGTATGAAATTTGTAAGATGTTAGGGAGGCTAAGATGAAGTTTTTTCTAGTTCTTATTTAAGCAGCTGTGAATTTTCCTGTGGAAGATTGATGCTTTAAACACGTGTGACTTTTTCACCAGCCACCTCCTGCTCATCCCAAAAGACCTCTCTTCCCCTTGTCTCACTGCTCTTTTACTTTTAGAATTCTTTGTGGTGGTTGGTGTGTCTTGCATGGTGTGACTTTTTTCCCCCAAGTTAAGACAGTGCATTTTTGTAACAATAATGCTTTTTCTTTCCTCATAAACTTAAATTACTTCTTACAAGAAAGCAGATTCTGGATGTGAAAGGGAGCAAATGCAAACTTTGTGTTTCAGGCTCCACGGCCTCCAAAACAGCCAAATGTACAGGACTTCCAGTTCTTTCCTCCTCGCCTGTTTGAACTATTGGAAAAAGAGATTCTCTACTACAGGAAAACAATTGGTTACAAGGTAACTGAAGAATTTCCTTGACCAGAGGGATGGAGCACCTCTCTTAAGAGGAAAGGCTGAGAGTTGGGATTGTTCAGTCTGGAGAAGCAAAGGCCCTGGAGCAACCTGATTGCAGCCTTTCAGTACCTAGAGGGGGCTTGCCAGAAAGCTGAAAAGGGACTTTTTACAAGGGAGCAGCTTTAAACTGACAGAGGGCAGGTTTAGGTTGGATATTGGAAGGAAATTCTTCACTGTGAGTGTGGTGAGGCACTGGCACAATTTGCCCAGAGAAGCTGTGGATGACCCACATTCCGCTTGCTTGGAAGTGTTCAAGGCCACGTTGGACAAGCCTTTGAGCATCCTCATCTAAGCAGAAGGTGGCCCTGCCCATAGCAGGGGCTTGGAAAAGAGGTGATGTTTAAGGTCCAGTCCCTTCTGTGTTATTCTCTAAATTCTTGCAATGGAACAGTTTAATACAACAGTAGGAGAATATGTACTTTTCCAGCCTTATGAAATAAAATCATGTTCAGCTGTAGAAACTATTAGGTTATATTAACAGAAAGGTGACAGTTAGTAATTCTCTGTGAAAAATTAATTCAGTTTTACAAAGTGCAAAACCTTTCAGGTACCTCGTAATCCTGATCTCCCAAATGCAGCCCAAGCACAAAAGGAAGAGCAGCTTAAGATTGATGAGGCTGAACCTCTTAATGATGAAGAACTAGAAGAAAAAGAGAAACTTCTAACCCAGGTATTGTTGGGTCTTCAGTGAGACTCAAATCAGCCAAAGCTTGTTTTGTGTTTCACAGCATTATGGGAACATTTCTTGGTCACTGATTGGCATGTGCCATAGTTAACAGATCTGCAAAGTTTGCTTCAGACTGAAAAGAGTTTCTAGCATTAGGTTTCTCATAGGCCTATGTCATAGGATATCTTTGAGGAATGTGCACCAAGTTAGTCCACTTCTCCTGAAGTTAGTGCAATTCTCCTGAATCCTAGTCTGGCATTGACTATAGACTGTGATGTCTTTCCGTGAGACTTTGCAGAATGGCTGCAGAGCTGGGTGTGCTGCATTCCACATTATTTAATGCACATATTCTGCCTCAGTTTCACACCCATATGGAAGTGAATCTTGGAGTCTGAACGGTCAGTTTTCCTAAACTGCATCTGGTAGTGGATAGTTCCGCTCGCTAAAAGAAGGGTGTGAGCTGAATAGGTATATAATTAGGAAGCCTGTATATTTAAATAATTTAAAACAGGTGAATGCTTGATATGCCTTATTTGGATATTTTATTTACACATTGTATTTTGGCAGGGGATCGGAATTACAGACAGGATTTCTTGCTTGCGTAGTAATGAGCTGGAACAGCTCACTGTGGAGACACCAGAATCACAGAGGTCAGGAATCAGTACAGTCCAGTAAGCTGTGGCTAAATCACAACATGGCTGGCAGAACTTGCTACTTCCCACTACTTGTAAAAGCTACTGGTAATATGAAATGAACCTACTTTAGCTCATGACTTCAGCAGTGCTACTTGTGTCTCTGCTGGAAATCACCATCACAAGGTGGCTTTAGTCCTTCTGAGGGAGAGTGACCATGCAGTGGTCACTGCAATGATGCAATGGCTGAGGGTGTCTGTGAGGCACTTGGGGGGCCTTTTTGACAAAAACAAAAGCTATTCCACTACTTTCACTTGAGCAATTTTTTTCCTTAGAAAGTAATCCCACAGAGAGACTATTAGGAGGAGGGATTAATTTTTCAGCTGAAAACTTATCAGAAATTACTAGGTAGATAAAGAACTAGTACTAGTCATTTTGCAGTATTTAAATAGAGAGACTACAGTGACTGCAGTATAAAAAGAGTTCTACTAAATTAAACTGCAGAGAAAGACAAGGTTTAACACTGTGGAATGATGAATTTCAAGAAACCAGTTGAATCAAATTCAGAGATGGACAAATCCTGAACCTCTGAGCAATGTTTCCTCTTGATTGCTGTCTAGGGCTTCACTAACTGGAATAAGAGAGATTTCAACCAGTTCATCAAAGCCAATGAGAAGTGGGGCCGTGATGACATTGAAAATATAGCACGAGAAGTCGAAGGAAAAACCCCAGAGGAAGTCATTGAGTATTCAGGTAACTTAATTCTGTACTCAACTCTGAGAGTATCTAACTCTGCTTGGCTCGTTTGAATTGCCTGAGAACATGGTAACATCCTACTGCTGAGAATTTCTTACACTGCTGTTTAAGATTTTTGGGGTAGAATTATGCTGATGTATTTTGGATCTGCTGATCTGGTCTTTTACCATCATTACTGCCTGCACAACTAAGGCTGTACTAAAATGCACACATAAATTCCTGCTGAGCCACTTCACTATATCCTGAATCTAACTGGGTAGCACTGTCTTCAGTTCTTGTTAATTTTTGCAAAGGGAAATGCTGAGAAACACTGCTTAGCTGAAGAGATTTCCTTTTTCCTTGTATTCATTAATGAGAAGTTAACCTTTACCTCCTCCTCGAGAGCAGAACACAGTAAATACATCACTATTGAACCTACAGCGACCACTGGTAATCTGAGTCCACTTGGCTACTTAACCTCGCATTAGAAGAGATTTTTTTCCACTGTAGTGTAGCTGCAAAGTCCTGGCACTACATTTCTAAAGGTATAGAGCAAGTTGAAAATGTGAAAAAAATCTTCTACAAAAACCCCTTATTTAAACACTTAATTGTCTTTCAGGCACTTGCTTGTCTTCGGGCGCTCAGTTGCCCTCTTCTCTTGATAAAACTGTATTCTGTTACATCCATTTTCATTTGAAGAAGCTTTGTTTCCTTTGAGGAGACTGACACACAAAAGTCTTACTGGCCTGTATTGTACCTCACTTAAACGGAAAATTCCTATATCTCCCCTCTTCAAAATATCATTTGCATTCAGCAAAATATTCAAAATATCATAAATTCAAAATATCATTCCATTCCAGCACATGGTAGCTGGAAGGGAAGGTTTCTTACCAGCTCAAGGCGTGTCTGTTGTTACACAGCAGTAAGCTCTGGTAAAAGGAAGGAACAGCTAACATCCTTTTTTTTAAGGTTACACCTTTGACTTTTACAATGCATGATAAGATACTAAGAAGTTGTTCTTTTCTTAGCTGTGTTCTGGGAAAGATGCAATGAACTCCAAGACATAGAGAAGATCATGGCTCAGATTGAAAGAGGAGAAGCTAGAATTCAGAGACGAATCAGCATAAAAAAGGCACTCGATACAAAGGTGGGTTTGCTCAGTTTCTTGCTTTTTTTTCCTGGTGCCAGTGAGGGGAGATGCAGGACCCCTGTCTGGCCAGTGCTGCTGATGTATGAAGACATCTTGGGCATGACATCAGCCTCTTTGCATAACACTCAGCAATTTCTTCCTATGGCTTTTCCATCCCATGGAAGTGCTGTGATGACACCCTTAGCTATGGTCTACCCTGGTGTTTGTAACAGTCTTCTGTATTACAGCACACAGTTCAGCGTGCTGTGTAACTCCACATAGTACAGGCTTTGGGGAAGAGCACAGTTCCTTTTGGACACATGTAACTGAAATTAAGAGAGAGAGAAATGGAGAGAGGGGGATGGAGTCAGAGAGAGAGGGATGGAGAGAGGGAGAAATGGGGGAGATAGAGGAATGGAGAGAAAAATGGAGAGGTATAGAGAGGTGGAGAGAGAGAAGTGGAGGAAGAGAAGGGAGAGGTAGATGGGGAGAGAAATGGGTAGAGCGATGGGGGAGAGAAACATAGGAAAACAGGTGGAGAGAATTGGAGTAAAGTAGAAACAGAAGCAGAAGACAGAGGGAGTTAGAAACATGGGATTAGAGAGCACTTTAAAAAGACATCCAACAGAGGAAGCTTTTGTTCTTGTTTGTGTTTCACCAAGTAGTATTTGGTAGTGAAGAGATTTGTAGTTAATTAAGACACTTTGTTGCAATTTTCTCCCCACTTCAGGTTTGCTGAGTTAGTTGTCTTCTTGGGAAGAAGTGTCAGACTCAATGAACAGAAGGCAGCCAAATCACGTGCTAACTGTCATGTACCTTTTTACTCTTACTCTGACTTTACCGGTTCCTGAAGATTTTTGTCAAAAAGGATCGTTGCCATTTGAATCCTGACCAGTCTTGCCTGTTTTTAAGTGTAGTGAAAGTCTGCCATTAGTCAAAAGATTACAGAGCTGTCTATTATCTAAACCAGAATTTGCCCGTTTAGATAGCTTTGATAAATGCCCTGTTCTGAACCTACAGTCATTTTCTTGTGAAGACTTAGCATGGGAGATCCTTAAAGATCTAGTTTTCTGTCTTCATGTGATTTAATGCTTTTATACAAGACTTCCATGCTAATTCTGACCTATTTCTTAGCTTTATGTGGTCTTATTTGTTTTGTTCAGATTGGGAGATATAAAGCCCCTTTCCACCAACTAAGAATATCCTATGGTACTAATAAAGGGAAGAATTACACCGAAGAGGAGGATCGCTTCCT
Organism: Pheucticus melanocephalus; assembly: GCA_013398405.1. Lineage (NCBI taxonomy): Eukaryota > Metazoa > Chordata > Aves > Passeriformes > Cardinalidae > Pheucticus > Pheucticus melanocephalus. The sequence goes on from VZSJ01001218.1 coordinate 137,111, forward strand.
AATCTGTATGCTTCACAAACTAGGATTTGATAAAGAAAATGTCTATGATGAATTAAGACAATGTATCCGAAACTCGCCGCAATTCAGATTTGACTGGTTTCTCAAGTCCAGAACTGCAATGGTATATATATATGTATCTCTCTCTCTCTCTCTATATATATATATATATCTTTTTTGTTCATGAATGCATATCACAATATTAAATTAATTAAATTGCTGCTGAAATGCTGAAGTAGGTGCACAGGAACAAGGCTTTACCTCTTTATAGCTTTCTGACAACTGTACGAGTATCAAATGTAGCCATGGCAAATGGGAGGAGAAGTTCAAAATTCTAAGGTACACTTTTCCAATTTGAGTTAAATATAAATGTCTTTTACAAAGCAAACATCTGCAATCAAATCCATCCCTGTGAAGCCAGCCAGGAAGTAAGTATCATGAAACATTTAATTGTTTCTTTGTTATTCTGACAAGATCCAGCAAAATACTTACGTACTCACCAGCATTTTTAATATTCTAAGAGGATTTTTACATTAAGTGACTGCCTAAGGTACTGATTGAATATGTTGTGTAATGCAGGAGCTACAAAGGAGGTGTAATACTTTAATCACACTCATTGAAAGAGAAAACATGGAACTGGAAGAAAAGGAAAAGGCAGAAAAGAAGAAACGTGGACCAAAACCATCTTCAGTAAGATTTAAAAGGCATTTCTGTGAAAAAGCTCACTTGAAAACAGCATTTTTCCAAGTGTCTAGGACAAGTGATATCTAAAGTTGTTTTAAACCAGCAACTTAGAGAGCAATGTTACAAGCTGCCTAAAGTTCATGTCAGTGTTCAGCTAGTCCAGTTAAGGATGTCAAATGGAAGAAAAAAGGTTCTTAAGTGTAGCTCACATGCTTTGGAGCAGATAAACTTGTTAACGTTTTGGATCACTGGGTTGGTACACTGTATAGATTTACCCTGGTAAGTACATCAGGGATGTATTTGGCATTTTGATTTATAGAATCTGCTAAATCATCCACAGATCTGTTTACAAATGGGCCTGTAGAGCTAGATTTGGGAAAACAGCACAAATGCTTGACAGCGCTCTTTGCTGACTAAATTCAAAGTATTGCTAATATGCAAATAGGCCTATTTTGTAAATAAAATATCACCTTTATGTATTTTCCTACCTCCATTTGTTCAGGTTGTTGCCTAGAGCTGTTGAAGCAAAAACTTAGAAGCACAACTTACTTGACGGATGTGCAGAAATCAGTAAGGTTAATAGTGATGGAATATGAAGTTTCTTAGATGTGTTCACAGAATATTTAAATGGGTATTTAGAAATACCTTTTCATAATAGGAAGCTTTATACCATCCTTACTTGTTTTTATACACTTTTTACCTCTGTGAAATCATGCTCTTCCAGATTTAGAGAATGAAAAACAACAGAAAAGATGTGCATATTTGCTAAATGCCACATTTGCAATTTATCATCTTTTAAAGCTGCCAGAGTGTCGATCTTCTCCATCTGCTTTGTTTTGAAACACATTGCTTGCTCACAACCTTTCTGTATGACAACAACTCACTATAAAATCTTACCTTGCAGGCACAGAAGCGCAAAATGGATGGCACTCCTGATGGGCGTGGGAGAAAAAAGAAGCTAAAGTTGTGAATGCAGAATTTTTTTAATCTCTAAATTTAAGAAGTAGTTCTTTAATTTACGGGTCTTCATAAGATGTACTGTATAATGCTTAACTGTTTTGAAGAACATTGGGTTCATCTGTTTATTGAACTAGAACATAGTACTTAATTGTAGTTTCACTTTTTTAAATGCAACAGCTGTGCTGAATTTTTTTTACCATTAACACTTGAAGTAATAAATTGTCTTCATTTATTAATAAGGCTTCTTGTGACCTTTTTTTCATTAATGTTTCTACTTCATATTTATTTATTCATCCCCCAGTTTGTTTCATCTTAGGTTGTTGTGAACATTATGATAAACAGAACTGTTTAGTGGTGTTTTCTTGGTACAAGCCACCACTCAAACTCTATTTCTGGAAATTTTGTGGCTCTGACTTTACCTTTACTGAACTTATGGTACCAGTATATTCAGTTCCTTGAAATTTGTGGAAAGGCTGGTTATTTACTTTTAGAATAATGATTGGACCAAAACTGTTAACACTTTTTGCTTAACATCTGAGCCAGAAGAAAGGTTGGTGAGTCAGGCTGAGGTCTGCACTTCATTAGAATGGCCTAAGCATGGCAGAATTGGGTCTGTTGGCAAACAACCACTAGGTCAGAACAAGGAAAAGTGACAATTTGGGAACCAGCCCCTTCTCTCACACACTCAGCTGTGGTAAGTGCAGTGACGGTTGTGTCTGTGGGTGAAAGGAACTGGTGCTGACTCCAGCTATGCTCAGTTGTAGTTCACAACTCTCATTCTGCCCTGAGCCAGTCAAACAGTGCCATGCATGAGTGATCCCTACATTGTCCCTTCCTGATGCTGTATCTGGCATCTGCTGACTGAGATGCCATCATCTAATGTAGCATAATTTTGGAATCTACTAAGAAAACAAACAAACCAAAATGGAGCAAATTGTCATAAGCTCTGCTCAGTTTTGGCCTGGTAAGAATCCAAATCTAAAAGGCAGCAGCTTTGTGTAAACAGAAATTATGAAAAGTCAGTTTTGCTGAGGAGTAACCAGATGCAGCACAATTCTTACTGGCACAAGACATGAGTTCGTTTGTGACTGGTTTGCAAACCTGCTGCGAACAGGATGAGTAATCACACTTGCTCTTCAAATAGTCCAACAGCATGGTAATGTGTAGCAGTGTTAACAGCCAGGCCACAGCATCTCACACATTGAATTGTCCTGGCAGGCCTTGAAGAAATCCGTTTACCTGCTTAAACTTAGCATACCCTAAAGAAAAACGCTTTAATGCTGAAGCCTTCCTTTAAAAGCATCCATTTTCACCAAAAAAACCCCAACCAAATACTATCAAAAAACTCCAAAAGAAACCATGAGCACTTGTTTTAAATTAGTCTAAATAAAAACTTAAGAGCAAACAGAAGGGAAAAATTTATTACGTAGTTAAGCAGCACTTCATTTGTAGTGATTGTCAAGTGTCCACATGCAGGAAGGGAAAGGAACTAAACCTTACTCTCCCAAGTGGTGTCCTACAAGTTAGAGAAAATCCATTTGCTTTCAATAAGTAAGGAAAATAAAATATTTCGCTTGTAGGTTATTTAAGTGTTTTCCGAGTGTCATCTGGAAAAAAAAGCTGCCTTTTCATGAGTATTTGCCTGTATTTTGATGTTATTGTCAAGCAAACAAATAGGCTATTACTATACAGTATGGGAAAGCAGTCATTACTGTTCTGAAGGGCTGGAATCTGTAAGGATGTTTGAAAGCACTTGAAGCATTGGCATATTATTTTTCCAGTGTAGCTTTACAATGTAGTTTTAATTCACATGGACCATAGGCCGTACTCTCCTTGCACCCAACTGCAATTACAGCCTTACCTGTGAGAGCCTCCTGTCCCTGTAGCTGGGGTCCTCGTTAAAATTTGAGAAAACACTGTCTGCCAACTTAAAAAATACCCCCTAACACATAGAAAGCCCCAACAAACCAGGACTCCTCTCAAGCACATTTACTATGGGCTGGAGAACACCAAGTATCAGATTCATCTGGACAAAGTCTGCTGTGAAATACATCTTAAGTCAACAGCAGAAAGAGGCACCTGGGGAAAGGATTAATCTTTCTTTAAGACAGACTGCTAAAGTAGAACAGATAAAGTATATTCTAAGACAGTTTCTTTCTCCTTAGTGTGAATGCAGAGAGGCTATTGCATTTATCTAACAAAACACGCATCTAATTTAGGCAAAAACTCCACTCCAGGAGACCCAAAAGAGACTAGGGGAATCTGAATTATTCTGACTCAAAGCAGGAGGCATGGTTCTCTCCTTTTATTTCATATCATATACACACCAATCACTGTTTTTTAAGTTGCAAGAAAATCAAGCCTAATTCCTTAGGTTTTTTCCTATGCAAAAAGGCCCTCAGGATCGAAAGATGCCTGCTACCATTCCATGTGTGCTTTGCTTACATACCAGAATCTTGAATCCAGGTGAGTCAGCCAGGCACCCATCCCAGACACCCATTCCTATTCCTGGTGGTCTGACTGTACTTAGGCACTGCCCAGGGCAGCGGAACACCTCAGTGTTGCAGCTGAAGGAGTCACAGAGATTCTGAGCTGGATCCACCCATAGATCTCAGATCCTGGTAAAGCAGATTAACACCTTCCATGTTACGCCAGTCAATCTGAAATTACTAAATCAAGTTGTTAGCAAGCTGTTCTCAAAAACTCTCAGGAGAGGAATTGCCTAACTTTAAGTGTATTTATTTTTGTATGTGAAAACAGTGTGTTCCATGACTATCACTACTGGCTTATCATGGGTTTTAGTCTCATTTTTAGTCTCATTTTCTGTTATAGTTCATCCTGAATTATGGCCCTTATAGCACAGTTCTTTTTAAGCAAGTTCTCTCTTCTCTTCACTAGAGGGCACCCCACAACCACATATAAGCAACTACCACTCTGATAACATTACAGCAAGTAAAATAAAGTTCTTGGCAGGACAGCTGAGTTTTAGGCTGATAAATGAGGGACTAATTAGAGCCAAAATTATTTCTGGTCCAATACTGCCATTACCAGAAGTTTCCCTGGAACCTGATTACAGTTCCCATCAGTGAGTGAGTTCAGTGGCTGTGAGCACCTGCCCTGGGCCATAATCAGACCAAGATTAAGAATTATTTTCATTTTTAGATGAGTTATTCTGCATCCAGTCTGCAACTGAGAATAATCCAAGTCAAGGATCCTCGGTGTACAAGTGTTTTATTCCTGTATTTCTGTCTGGAATAACCTAAGTAATGAAGTTTGTTTTCAGGAAAATAGTTTATTAAAACAGTAGTTATTTTGCATTCCTCAAAGGAAAACTCAAGGGAAAAAAAAGTAATGCTATTAAAAGTATACAAAACCAACAAAATTTAAGTTGCAGTTTGCTTGTTTTAAAAGGTTAACTCTAGAGAAGTATTAGCTCCTTAGAAGTATTCTGTGCAATTCTTACGTGATCTGTTTTCACACTAAAAAGGTAACCGAATAACAACTGGTCTTGAATCCATAAGCTGTCGGTTTATTAATTAACTTTTTTCCCAGCAAAATTAGGCCTTATGGTCCAGGCAGTATGCTTTATTTTAAAAAATGATAACGTCTAATTTCAGAAAATTTTCATTGCTTATAAGTAACAGACAAAGTGTAGACAAGAAATAGATAAGAAAAAAGCTGCTCACATGAAGAGCTAAAACTCTGTCCTCCTGAAACTTGTCTGACCATTTTCCCCAAAATTTGCAAAAATAAAAGTACTCCAGAAGCCTCTGCTTATTGAAAGAGGCAATTTAATAAAACAGAAAATTGCTGAGCAACTTGTACTATGCACAATACTAATGTAAGTTTCAACACCTGTTTAAATACCTCAGTAATTCTTCACCAATTTCTTATTTCAGAACTGGGAAAAGGCTGGAGGAGCAGGTATATTATGCTATTTAAGCTAATGTATTTTCTGGAGGTTTTAAGAGATGCACTGACTGCATTCTAAGGAATTCATTCTTTATGTTGAGAATTTAGTACTTTTAGTCTAGAAATAAAAAACAGGAAAACTTTATTCCATAAAGCTGTAAAATCTCTCAGCTTCCTATTCTGTTATTTGTAGGAGGAATATGAAGGGGCAATTGCTAGGAAAAAGAAGCATTCACATGATGTACTTTACATCTGCATTTTTCAAAGAAACATCACTGACAACAAACCGTATCTTAAAAACAGGCCAATATGAAATTAGAAGGTTGCCAGTTCTGCAGTTATGACCATAGAATTACAGAATGGTTTGGGTTGGAAGGGACATTAAAGATCATCTCGTTGCAGGCCACCTTCATGAGCATGGACACTTCCCACTAGACCAGGTTGCTCAGAGCCCCATCCAGCATGGGCTTGAACACTGCCAGGGATGGGGCATCCACTGATCAACCTCTTACAGTGCCTCATCATCCTCACAAGTAAAGAATTTCTTCCTAATACCTAATCTAAACCTTTTCTCTTTCAGTTTGAAGTTGTTCCCCCTGGTTCTGTCATGGTCTTCCAAATAGCCTCTCTCCATGTTTTCCTCTTGTCAAAAATATTTCATAAAAACCTTGAGTTTCATAAGAGACAGCCACCTCTTTGTAGTGTTTTCCTAAAAATACTGCCCTGGTTTACCGCTTTCTTGGTTTTATTACTCCTAAGCAAGTGTTGATGTCATGCCAAGTGTTGTAAGACCTGGAGGAAAAGGATTAGATTACTGAAAGTAGGTAAAAGCTTGGCATGTGGATCCTGATAATACGAAGAATGGAATTTCTTTCTGTGACCTTTAGAGACAGTATGAATATATATTTACCAGTACTAAACTAGTAAAGAATAGTATATCAATAATCCAAATTACAAAAAACTTTTTTTCTCTGATGGGAAGTCCATTCCACCAGCATCTCAAACTTTTGTTTAGTTTGGTTGGTTGGCACTGTTCCTATCAATTCCTCCAAGTGAAACTATGTTTCTTCACAACAGCTGTCCTGTGAACGCAAGCTTGTTATCAGTTGGCTTTGATTCACCGAATGGCTAAAATTTATTCAAATGTATGAGATGATTTGTAAACTGGACAGCCAAGGAGTGGTCAGCAAGGCTCGTTCACCTTTCAACAGCCCTATATGGCCAGTGTGTAAGTCCAGTGGAGAATGGAAACTGACAGTAGATTACTGTGGCCTGAATGAGGTGACACCACCACGGAGCGCTGCAGTGCCAGACATGTTGGAGCTTCAGTACGAGCTGGAGTCCAAGGCAGCAAAGTGGTACGCGACCATGGATATTGCCAGTGCTTTCTCCATTCCTCTGGCAGCAGAATGCAGGCCTCAGTTAGCCTTCACCTGGAGGGGAGTGCAGTACACCTGGAACTGACTGCCCGAGGGGTGGAAGCACAGCCCCAGCATCTGCCATGGACTGATTCAGACCGCACTGGAAAAAGGCGAGGCTCCCAAACATCTGCAGGATATCGATGATGTCATTGTATGGGGGAGCACAGCAGGGGAAGTCTTTGAAAAAGGAAAGATTATCCAGATTCTGCTGAAACTTGGTTTTGCCATTAAGCAAGGCAAGGTTAAGGGACCAGCCCAAGAAATCCAATTTCTAGGGTCAAGTGGCAGGATGGATGGATGGATGTCGTCAGATCCGGACAGAGGTAATCAACAAGATCACCGCTATGTCTCCACCTACCAACAAGAAGGAAACACAAGCTTTCCTAGGTGCCGTAGGCTTTTGGAGAATGCACATTCCCGAGTACAGCCACATTGCTGGTCACTTGCAAGAAGAACAATTTCCACTGGGGTCCTAAACAGCAACAAGCCTTCCCTCAGATCAAGCAGGAAATCGCTCATGCCATTGCCCTTGGCCCAGTCAGAATGGGACTAGAGGTGAAGAATGTGCTCCTCTCTGTGGCTGGGAACCACAGTCTGTCCTGGAGCCTTTGGCAGAAGATGCCTGGTGAGACTTGGGGTCGACCACTGGGATTCTGGAGACAGAGCTACAAAGGCTCTGAAGCACTCCCAGAGAGAAGGAAATCTTGGCTGCCTGTGAAGGAGTTCAAGCTGCCTCAGAAGTAATTGGCAGCAAAATGCAGCTGCTTCTGGCAGCCCAGCGACCAGTGCTGGGGTGGATGTTTAAAGGAAAAGTTCCTTCCACACATCACGCCACCAATCCCACATGGAGAAAATGGATTGCCCTCATCACTCAGCATGCTCGTATTGGGAATCCCAATTGAAACCCTGGGATTCTGGAAATTAGAACAAACTGGCCTGAAAGGGAGACTTTTGGATTATCTTCTGAAGAAGAAGAGGAGCATGTGGCATGTACCAAGGAAGCCCCACCATATAATGAGCTACCGGAGCCTGACAGACAATACGCCCTCTTCACTAATGGTTCCTGCTGAATTGTAGGCACTAACTGGAAATGGAAAGCTGCAGTATGGAGCCCCACACGATGAGTTGCACAAGCTACTGAGGGACAAGGTGGATCAAGTCAGGTTGCAGAGTGTAAAGTTGTCCAGCTGGCTCTGGATATTGCCGAACAAGAGAAGTGGCTGAGGCTCTATCTCTACACTGACTCATGGATGGTAGCTAATGCTCTGTGGGGATGGCTGGATTGCTGGAAAAGGGCCAGCTGGCAGTGATTTGGCCGAGATTTGGCAAGACATTGCCACCTGAGTAGAGAGGCTGAGTGTGAAGATTCGACACATGGATGCCCACACACCCAAGAATAGGGCTAATGAAGAGCATCACAATAACGAACAGGTGGACCAAGTTGCTGAGGTGAAAGTAGCACAGGTGGATCTAGACTGGCAGCACAAGGAGAATCATCCCTAACTTGTTGGGCCCATGATGCCTCTGGTCATCAGATGCAACATACCAATGGGCCCATGAGTGAGGGGTGGACCTTACTATGGACGACATCTCGCAGGTCATCCACAACTGCGAGGCCTGCACTGCAATCAAACAGGCCAAGCAGGTGAAGCCTCTGTGGTACAGTGGGCGATGGTTGAAGTACAGGTATGGGGAAGCCTGGCAAACTGACTGCATCACACTTCCCCAAAGCTGCCAAGGCAAGCGCTACGTGTTGACCATGGTAGAAGCTACCGCAGAATGGTTGGAAACCTACCCCGTGCTTCACGCTACTGCCCAGAACACCATCTTGGGCCTAGAAAAGCAAATCCTGTGGAGACATGGCACCCCTGAGAGAATTGAGTGGGACAATGGAACCCATTTCAAGAACAGCCCTAAAAACAGCTGCGCCAGAGAACATGGTATGGAATGGATCTATATGGATCTATCATACCCCCTATCATGCACCAGCTGCCGGGAAAGTTGAACAATACAACGGACTACTTAAGACTACCCTGAAGGCACTTGGCACAGGAACCTTCAGGAATTGGGAATTTAACTTAGCAAAAGCCACTTGGATGGTCAACACCCAAGGATCTATCAATCCTGCTCCTGCCCAGTCTGAACCCCTGTACACAGGGGATGGAGACAAAGTTCCTGTAATATACATGAAAGGTATTTTGAGAAAGACTGCATTAACCCCACTGCAGGCAGGGGCAAGCTAATCTGTGGGATTGTTTTTGCTCTAGGACCTGGTTACACTTGGTGGGTAATACAGAAGGACGAGGACATTTGTGTACCACAAGGAGACCTAATTTTAAGCTAGAACTGAGTGGAATGTTTCATTCTCTATTTTATATATATATATGCATGTATGTATGTATGTATATACACAAATATATGTATATAAATAAGAGGATATTGTTTTGGGTATAGATGGTAATAGAATAAGGAGTGGATTATGTCCAAGGTTACAATATAAAAATGTATTCTGTTCCAATCCTCAAGAGCTGCTGAAACCAGGAGGGGCACCGTTTTTTCCTTATCTCCTGTTAATAGGCCCATCAATGTCTTGCCACATGACCCAGAGATAACTCTCTCCGGGAGCCATTTCTGTTCAATGGGTAATCAAGGACCCACCGCATGACTCGGAATGATTTCAGCCCATTGTGAGATGCTCTGCCCAGGGGGGAGGAGCTAAGCATCCCCAGCTGGATAGAATCTGGGTTTTGGGACACCACAAGCAGTCTTTCCACTAGGTTCCCAGAGGAACAGCCTTACCCATTGGTTTTCCAGAGGACAAGAGCTACCAGATGGTTTCTAGAGGATCACCTCTTCAACAAGACCATTTCATCCGGACTGCTGCCACCACCCAAACTAGCAGGGTGTCAGATTGCATTCCGACTCTGTCAGTGGTTTTTCTTTTGCATTATTGCATGTATTTGGGTTTTTTCCACTCTTCCTAATAAATTCTCTCTCTGGCTTGGAGTGTCTCGCTGGTTTTGCTTTCAAACCAGAAGAGGTGCCAAACTAAAAATTTGCAAACTTAAGAGTTAACTGGCTGCAGTTTTGATTTCCTTCCTAAATATATCACCAAGGTGCTACTAGCTTCTCTAATTGGCTTAGCAGCATCTGTTCTTAGTGCCAAGCAGGGATTCACTTTGCGAGGCATGGAGGAAGCTTCTAGAAGCTTTTCACAAAAGATCACTTCTGTGGCTGGCTTCTTCTCACCCCACCAAAACCCAAGCCATGCAAAACTAACACTTTAACTAATCTGTAGTACTTAGTACGCATCCAATAATTGCTTTTAAACAATACTTTACATTTTTTACCAAATTCAATGAAAAGAAATGAATCAGTAATATTGATCAAAATAGTTCCAGCTCAATAGAAATATTGGGTCATGCAACTCTGGTTTACATAACTATTTTTTGTACAATCAACAGAAGCTTTTTTCACCTCTAAAGAAATATTTCCTGATGGTTTGGATGAGAAGATCCAGGATTGCCATCCTGAGATTTTTGTTCTGAAGGCCATAAGCTGTGCTCAGTGTTTTGGGTGTATTCTTTGTTGTGCCTTGCATATATTTTGGATAGAAAGCCAGTATAGATGATGTCCTTGCTGCAGTAGCCATGCTAGATAAGGCAGAGTGTCTGGCTGATGTACTGGGGCTGTAAGACTATCCACCAGTCGCCCAGAGTGGTGAGGATCTCTAAAGGAATATAATATTGGCTATGCTCTGGGAGTTTTACAGAGAGAAAGATCCTCATAGCTCTAATGATTTGTCTCCTGGAGTTCTGGAGAATATGTTGTAGAGAAGAAGGCTGCTGTCTTTCCCAACAATCTTCCGTGCATTCAAGAAGATCATTTAACTTCTTGTCTGAGAATGAAAGAAATTATGGTAGTAATTAGTTCTTTTTCTCTGTCTGTGCATCACTGATTGAGTTTGGGTAGGTTACATTTTATTTGTTTTTTCTTTAAATGTTACATCATAAGGTGTTCCAACTTCCCAAATTCTGCTTCACTTTATTTTGTAGGCCAGACTGGTTCATCTTCTCTCTGCTGTATTATTGCAGACCATATGAGAACGGATTTTTTTTTTCATTTTGAACATTATTAGATTTAAACTGTATGAACAGAACACTTTATCATTATTTTACCAGTTTGCAAGGAAATACAGAATTTTGAAGACAGGTGATGCGACTCCACTTATGGTTTTCAATGGAAGAGAAGAATTAGAATGTCTTACATTCACAGCATTGCTTGCAGAAATATTGCAGCTAGTTTCCAGCAACTTGGGTCAGGTTCTGGAAGCAGGTACCCATGATAGTATAGAAGTCTAAACAGTTTCAGTTTGGCGGCTTTTCTTGAAAAATAGCTAACGTGTCAACGTTGTGCTGCATCTTGTTGTACAGACTCTTCTTTTGACGTCTGAACTCCTTGCTGGACTTCTGTATCTCAGAATAAGCTACAGTAAACTTGTGTTTCCTTATAGCTTTAAGAATTTGGTTCTAATCTATAAAAGCAAGAGAAGGTTGCCTTATTAATACAAGATAAAGAATATGTTAAGAAAGCAGTTAATGACATGGGGTTTTTTCTACAAATTGGAGCAGAGATTTGATTGGTTGATGGGTTTTTTTTTTTTTGCTTCTCAATAGAATTTTAGAAGTGGTGGGGTAAGAAAGTGTGGATTTTTACAGGTTTGCCTTAAAAGAAGAATTTCAGGGGAAACTGATGAAAAGAATTAATCCAGAACTCTATGCCTTTCATACAGAGTTTCAGAAGTGAAAAGCAAGAGGAGAGAGTGCAGACAACATGATTGAATATAATTAATTCAAAATAGCATTCTTTTCTCTCTGAATTACAGCTCTAAACCTTGGGGTATTAACAGGAAATACATCACAATCTCTAAGATTTAAAAATGGATGATGAAGTTTTATATCCAGTAAAGTGTAAGGCTTTGCATTTTACTCTGATTTGCATTTTGGTGAAAGCCTGGCATCTTTTGCAATTTGCCAGATAACGAGGGATTTAGAACAGTAAGTGTGCAAGTAATCTTTTGGACCCTTCATCTCCCTTCTTATGACAATGAATACATTTATTATGCTCCTATTTTTACTCCATCAGGGGATTTGATCATACAAATGTCTAGTCATTCTTTTCTTGTTTCCAACCACTCAAAGAGCATTAATCAAAACTATTCAGAAGTTCTTGATCTGCAACAGTGACAAGCACTAGACTGGTAAGAGTCAGTGGGCATCAGCAGATCCCCTATGACAGCACGTGGCCGGCTTTTCTGGCAGGACTGATGTTTGAGGGGCTCAAATTCTGTGAAATATAATGTTCGAGAGATGGGAAAAATGGAAACAGATTCTGAACTTTCAACCCAACACATGAACAATAATAAGGCAGGTAATTTTCTGTGGAGATTTTTTTAGCCCCAGTCTTGTGGATGATGATTACTCTTCCTACCTCCTTTGGCCAGCTACCAGTGCAGACACGTTACTCTGCTTATGGAGAGAGAACCAGAAGAAGGGATTTTTGACCAAAACACCTATCAGGACCTTAGAGTGCTTTTGGCTCCAAAATGTTTCAAGGCAGATAGGGAAACAATTCCATTTTTGAGAGGGTGTTGGGAAGACAAGGTTGAAAGTTAAAAACCATGGGTTCTGTTTCTATGTATTCTGTTTCTATGTATGTTACTGATAGTGCCTATTATCGTAGTCATGTAATGTATATATATATTTGGTAGGTTTTTTTTCTTTTTTCTTTTTTCTTGTTTGTTTTTGTTTTTGTTTTTGTTTTTAAATGCATCCTTGAGACAAAAGGCCAAAAGTACAGAAAAGTACTGTATGTACGGTTAAAATACTTTTGAGATGCCTCATGCTGAAAAACTTGTAGCTACTGCTAAGGCCCATTGGCCAATTCCTGCTTCATTTCTGAAAAACTATAAAACTCCCATCTGGATTTTAGTTCTAACAATCTGTTGTTATAGTGGAGATGCAAATTAAGAACAACCATTTTTTGAATCTGTAGGGATGTATTCACCATTTTGTAGCTGCCTTTTTAGTTTCTGAGCCACTAATGAAAAAAAGAAGTATCTACATATCATCTGCAATTCAATATTTAATCCTCCTCTATGTTTACTGTGCAAAGCTCTTTCAGAATGATGGTGTGCCCACTGTCTCAACAGCTGTGATGTTTGCAGCCAGTCTCCCACGGAAAGGAGCTGTAAGAAAGGCAAGCCAGGGCAGTGATTTCTGTTGCTCACTTGCAATACTCACAAATCAAAGCTATTTAGCCTAATTTAAGGCTGAAAAAGAACATGTCTTCAAAGGATTCAAAAAATCATCATTCAGTAATACTGCAGTTCAGTATTCAGGACAAGAGCACATCCCACAGGCTTAGAGAATTGGGACTGTTTAGCCTGGTGAAGAGAAGTTTGCATGGAGACCTCACAACACCTTCTGGTATCTGAAGGGAAGCAGGAGAGGGACTCTTCATTAGGAACTATGGAGACAGGACCATGGGCAATGGCTGCAAAGTGAAAGAGGGCAGGTTGAAATTAGATACTAGGAAGAGATTCTTCCCTGTGAGGGTGGTGAGGCACTGACACAGCTTGCCCAGAGAAGTTGTGGACACCCCAGCCTGGTGTCCAAGGCCAGGCTGGATGGGGCTCTGAGCAACCTGGGCAAGTAAAAGATGTCCCTGCCCACGTCAGAGGGTTGGAACTAGATGGCCTTTAAAATCTTTTTCAACCCCAGCCATTCTGTGATCCTGTGATTCTGCTGTGGTAGCGTTCAGGATGGAGCGTGTTCTGCATGTTGGCCATTTCCAACACACCATTGGTTCCAGGTGCCATACACTAGCTTGCTCCCTGAAAGTTCTGTCAGAATGAAGAACATCTCTATATATATTATGCAGAAAATAAATGAACAAATGGGTTTGCACATTTGTCCACTAAGTTGTTGATGAGAGTGCTGTGAAGTTTCATTTGCTTCTCTCGTTTGCTCATGAGGCCAATGGTCCTTGTGTCAGCTGCCTCAAAGGCAGCATTTGCCTTCTCCTTCTCCCTCCTCCCTCTTTCAGTTTCTTTGCGTTGGCAATTTATTGTCGTTTTCCCTTTCATACCTGAAAATCCCTGCATGCTTCTGGGTTTTCTCCCTTTTCACACAGATCTTCTTCCACCCTTGACAATCCATACTTCTCATACCATAAGGGCATGCTTGCAGGCATAAAAGATTTTGATTCCTTATTATATCTATGGGAATTTAATTATTCGCTTCATGCCTTTTCATAGAAACAGTAGGGAATTGATAGCTTGTTCCCTGAAGTACTTTAGGAAGAGAATGAAACATTAATCATGTGGAGTGCAAAAGTTGCTATCTATTTTCTTCCAAGAACTACCCCAAAGATGCAGGGGGTGATGAAGTCTGGCTAGATGAGTTTCCCTTCTAATGGAAGGAAACAATCACGCCACTTCATACAAGTCAGTCCTATAGAAGAGAGAAATTCACTTCTGGGAACATTGCAGGATTTGAATGCAGAGTCACACTCATCTTCTGTTTCTTTGTTATTTGCTTGGCATGGGACACGCTGCTTTGAAGAGAGAAGGGCCTAACAGACATTCCACTTTGCAAACATATACGCTTCCCTCTTCTTCTGAGACCTCAGCACAGAGCCCTTTTTGGCATGGTACTTCAACGTGAGAAGGAGCGGGCAGAGACAATGGTTTGCAGATTGTATAGGAAAGAGGACTGCCCCTTGAATGTGGTGCAAATACAAATTTCCACCAGTTTCAGGGGGTACACTCCAGCCAGGCTTGTTGTCCTGGCACATTTTCTCTCTGTGAAATGCTTTGCACTATGATCTGGACGACAAGAGATGCAGAATATGGGGCTATGTAGTGCTGAGATTGTAAGTGCCTGGCCCAAGCGTCTTTTGGCAGAAGCAGTGCACTGGAGCCCTTGGCTGCTGCCACAATGATCTGTGTGAGAAATAGATGCCTATTCCCCTCTGGGAGAGTAAAAGCAGGACAGGTTACAAGAGTTGAAGAGCACTGGGCTGGTGGCTGCAGCATACCAGCTGTAAAAGGAGCATGACTCTTACTGGCCTACCAACCAAACTCACGGTGGCAGTGGTAAGGATTAAAGTTCAGTGAGAGCTATTTGTGCTGCTATCTATGGCCCTTCCAACCCTTCTGTGGAAACAAATGTGCCTACCTTTAGGTTCTGAGATCCAGAGAACACAATGCAGCAGAGAAGGGAAGGACAGAGTGCCCTGGTGAGTTTGATGTGGCTTATGTGGGGCCGGCGGAAGGTGCAGCCCAAGGCTCGCTTTTATTTCTAGAGCCTTTTTCTATGCAAACAGCTGCTGGACGCTTGCAACAAAGATGTGAGAGCCAAAAAGTGAGGGCAGGTCTATGTGGGAAAAAAGATACAGAGCACTATGTGCAGTTTAAAAGCTCTTTAGAAGAAAAAAAGGGGGTACTTTTAGAACATCTTCTGTCTTGACACTTCCACCTGTGTGACCTCTAGTTGCTCGGACATGGCCACAACGAAAGAATGTGAAAATATTTGCGCTGCCAATGTCAGTTTGCACAGGAAAGAGGGGAGGTTGTCAAGTGCCTTCTGTCCTGGCACGTCTATCAGTCAGACGTGCAGCTGAAAATGCTTGGCTGTAACGATGGTCTCTGTCACTTTGAGAGGATGTGCTGATGCTATATATATATGTATACATATCATTGAGAAAGAAGGTGCAAATCACTAGTATGTTTCATTTGGTTGACAGACTGCAAAGGGCCTCTTATGGCCAGCACTGCCTTTTTGCTGTAGGACTTTTTCTTTGAGAGCAGCCGCTGGACATTTTGAAGCGGTTTGGGATCTTCAAGCGTTAGAGTGCAAGATGGTACATAGATCTTGAGGGAAAGTGCATATCTCCAGGGAGCTGGATGCAGTTCACTGGGTGTGAGCTACATGTTGAGCAACTGATGGCCCAGAAAACATTCTAAAATGAAGAGGCCGTGCTGCAATTGCCTTTTATTTTGCAGCTTCTAAACTGTGCAGCCAGCAACGAAATGATTCCTCTTCCTTCTCTGCTACATGCAGGATCCCATTCTGTCAGTGCCAAAGAGCCAGGATCCACAGTGGAGCTCTGGCTCCCACACTGCTCCTGCACAAACGGGGCTGGGCTAGAAAAGTACTTGTTTTTTTCCTGGGCACTGTCAGTGCTCATCTAAATAACCACAACCACAGCATTGTCAACTCACAAAACAAGGACACGCACCGAGCCCAGCTCGAAACCACCCCCACAACACAGCCAAGTCAGAAACGTCCCTGCTCTCCAATCAACTGTGTCAGGACAAAAAGATTTCACCGATCTTCCCCTTCCAAGTGGATACTCTTCTTTGCCCCACACTCAAAGGCCAACACCAGCTCTTCTGCCCTAACAAACTTTTTGTCTCTTATAGAGTCTGGTAACACACTTGAAAATGTCAGCCGAGCTCGCAACAGAGCTCACAAAACAGTTGGTGGAGAAAGCTCTGTGCTGCCTACAATTTCAATTGCACCCATCAAACTATAAACACACACCCTGCTATCGCCACTTTCCTTCTCAGCTCTAGGTACCACTGTAAGCCTGCAATCTCTCAGAGTCAGGATCCAAATGGGATGGCACCAGGGACTGCTCACACAGTCCCTAAGGCTACCAGGGACAAAAACCTGTCCTGCAGAGGCCTGGTCTCTGCATTCCCACTGACAGTTCAACAGCTCTAACCCAGAGAACTGCCTATTGGGAAAATCCTTTCAATTCACTGACACCACCCAAAGTGTCCATCCAAACTTGGCCAAAGAGAGGAGGAACTAGAAGCCCATCTCAAAAGAAATGGCATCCCCTCCTCCAAAATCCAAAACATCCAGGGCCTGATCCTATACAAAGGTGTGAGAACCCTGCTATAGGGCATTACCTGCCTGGGGCACTAGCTAGGCTGCATGCCAAGACCCAGTGCAGCTCTTTACCTTGTCCAAAAGAAGTGTGCTGGCAGAATTTCAAGAAGGCTGCCTCGAGGAAGTGGAAAACACATGCCAAATGGATTCTTTCAGGAAGGAGACTGCCTTCCAAACATGGATATCGTCTCCATGATTGTACAAATTGAGTCAATGCTTCCAAACCAAATATGCCGGGATAGAAAGTTGCTGCTGCCCTTAAGCTGCACAACACAGCTTCTTATCTGCCCCTCCAACACTGGGGCTAAGTTATTTCCTTCCCATGAGAAAGCATTGCTGTTCTCCTTCAGGAGCTTACCGAGCAAAAGTTGCATACCTCATCTGGTACTGATTCTGTCCAACAATGGCTCCTACACAGAAGGGGCCAGGACAGAAATGTCTTGCTGGACTATACCTCCCCACGATACCTTATCAGCTGCCCTACCAACATTGCTACCATATCTTTTACTTCCCAAGCAAGGAAAGACACTCCAAGTCATTTGGCTTTGCCTTGCCTCCAGTACCAAGCCTAGTTTTCCTAGCCTACCCTACCCTAGCTTTGCTTGCTTGCCTATGTCTGCCTTGCCTAGCCCCACAAATAACTTCCTGGCTTTGCTTTGCCTTGCCTACCACCCTTTGCCTTGCCTCCCATGCAGGTAAGGCAATGCAAAGCAAGTGTAGGCAATTGTAGGCAAGTCAAGGGAGAGGTTGGCAAGGCTGAAGCCGTGAGGAGAAGCAAATGGAGTAGTAGGTGAGAGAAGTCCCAGAAGTTAGAGGCAAGGCTGAGCCTAGGAAGTAATGGTAACAGAAAGGGTTAGGCAAGGCCAAGCCCTGTAGGAAAACTGTAGGTAGGTGAAATGGGGGGCATGGCTATGCAAGGGAATGCAAAGCAATGGAGAATCAGCAGGGCAAGGCAAGGAAACTGCTGGGTTGCCAAAGCAAGGGGAGTGGAAGGTCCATTCAAAGATTGCTGGTACGCAAAAGCGGCCCCGACAGACGGCTCTGTCCAACCTTGATCTTGCATGGGCCATCTCTAAGCTGCACCTAAGACGCTTGGGTTTCCTTTGCTTTCCCTTGTCATTCTGCTCCTGAAGCCCAAGGGTGAAAGATGAATTTTGTGTCCAAAATTCAAGACATGTGAGGATAGATGTCAGAAGAAAGCTGTCAGGACAGATAGGTGTGCTTGCACGTGACCTCCTCCAGGCTTCCTCTCACATGCTCCTGAAATGCTGGGGCCTTGAGAAAAAAAAGCCAGTGGAAGCCTGCAGAATCCTAGGAGAAGCAGGCAGGGCAATGCAAGTTGAAGAAATTCCAAAACAGAGAGGTGGTGAATTCCAGGTGGGGGACTGGTGAGCAAGGTAATGCAAGGCAAGGAAGGGGCTCAAGCGCAAGGCAAGACAAGTGGTGGCTTTTCCAGGGAACACAAAAGAGAGGGAGGCAAGGCAATAAGAGTCCTAGAAGGAGAAGGAAATGAAAGATTGGAGCTGGACAACTGGGAAGGAAAAGAAGGATAGGTGAGCAAGTCAATGCAAGGCACTGGGTTGGTATGAAGGGCAAGGGAAGGACATGCATGGATCAGGAAAGCAAAGGAAAAGAAAGGAATGGTCAGAAATGATGCGGAAATGCAAGATTGGGTAGGAAAGGCAAGGAAATGTGGGGGAGGGATAGGCAACACAATGGATATTTTAACAGGAAACGTCCATGCACAGCAAGACTAAGAGAAAAGTGGTAGAGAGGTCAAGGTGGGAAATAGGTGAGTGCAGCTAAGAAAGAAAGAAAGTGTGCATAGCTCGTGTGTGTGTGTGTGTGTGTGTGAAGTTTTCAGGATGTAAAGCAAAGAAAGCTGTCTCTTGATTGTGGAGTGAATGGATGTTTTTGAATGTAATTGGCAAGGTCCAAGCAACATTTTCATCCTGGCACATCTGTGTGTGTGAGACATAGCCAGAAACTTCTCTGTTTAGATTCAGACTG
Organism: Pheucticus melanocephalus; assembly: GCA_013398405.1. Lineage (NCBI taxonomy): Eukaryota > Metazoa > Chordata > Aves > Passeriformes > Cardinalidae > Pheucticus > Pheucticus melanocephalus. Next base: position 156,057 of record VZSJ01001218.1, read on the forward strand.
CAAGCAGGACATAGAATGTGATGGTGTGAATAGCTGAGCAGGAAAGCACATTGCGTGAGCAGGTTTCAACAGAAGCAGGTTGTGCCAGAAGGACATGGACGTGTGGGACTCCAGCAATATGGCAATGCACTCAGCTGAGAAGCAAAGTGCAATGCCTCGGTGCGTGCTCTGAAAATAAAAGGCTGCAAGGAAAAGGCAAGGGGACAGTTCAGTGAAAGCTTTCTGTCCTGGCACACTGAGCTGTTTGAAGGTGAACCGCTGTTTGGTTTCACTAAGGACTCAGTGACACGGAGAGGATGTGCTTTTCCATGTAGCTGAGAAGGAAAGTGAGAATCACCGGTACGCTTGGCAGAGTTTGTAGGCTGCGAGGAGAAGGTGACGGCCAGGCCTGGCTTTTGGCTGTGGCACTTGTTGCAAGGAAGAAGCTGCTGGATGGTTTAAGCTTTTGGGGATCTGCGAGAGTGAAAGACTACTCTGGTTCCTCATTAAACGAATGATTGTTGATCATCTGGCTGAATCTATGACATAAGCCAGAAGTGAAATTTCCCCCCATTCACCTCAGTTTTTTCACCTTTTCATCCAACAGCCTGAGCCTTTTTGAGGCTGCTGTCAAACGCCTTGCCTTGAAAGTTAGAGGTGTCTCAGCTCACTCGCTAAGAAACATGGAAAACAGCTCAAGTCAGTTTCAGAATTGCCTTGAGCAGAGCTGGTGTTTTGGTACCTGAAATTACCATGGCAAATACGTGCAAGAATCACCATTTTATTAGGGAAACATTTGAAATACGGTAGCAGCTTCATCTTCTTGTCGTTGAGGTCCTTGGAAGTTTTGCTATTTACTGAAGCAGGAGACAGATC